>JANVCC010000035.1:7059831-7187434 GCA_025345505.1 Todiramphus chloris collaris
GGGGGGGGGGGGGGGGGGGGGGGGGGGGGGGGGGTGGGGGGGGAGAAATCAAATAAATAAATAACCTCCGCACCAATAAGAGAGGCACTGGCTGCCGAGCAGCCTGGGATCGCATGGGAGAGGTCCTTCCTGGGCTGTATTTGTTTGTTTGTGACTGGAGCTGCAAAGTTCAGAGCCAAACGTGTTGCTTTCCGGCGGTGGCGACCGCCCTAGTTCATCTGCTCTGCTGAGAGGGTGCCTGCCTGGCCCGGGGCGGCCCCGCCACTCTGCGGGCCCTCAGCCCAGCGTCCTCCCTGCCGCCGAGGCCGAAGGACAGGAGAGGAGCGCGGGGCTGCGTCTCTCGCCTGCCCGCCTTCCCCTCCGCGGCTGCCAGAGGGGCAACGGACAGGTGAGTGCCTCTTTTCCGCACTTCTTTCTGCCCATCACGGCGCGGAGGGTGCCTTCGCTTGGTAGTTACCTGTCACTGTAGGAGCTGCTCATTTATCAAACTTTGCCTTCTGTTGGCTCCCTCACCTCCCGCTTTGCCTCTTGCAGGAGGGCGAGTGCTCGGGGTTAATTGGTTTTGCGCAGAGGGAAGCGAGGAGGCGGGGGTGTGTGTATGTGTGTGTGTGTGGGGGGGGTGCCAGAGACTGGGGGAGTCCCGCTCTGCAGAGCGCACTTCAGCCCTTCTCGGCAGCTTGTCCGACGCGTGCTGCCCCGGTGATGCTCGGGGCTGCCGCCCGGAGCCCCTCGTCCCCCGCTCGCAGCGCTGCCGCGGAGGCGGCGCGGGCACCTGGCGGACCGAAGTTTTTTTTTTTGCCTCGGAGGGAGCCCGCGGGGCCCGTGCAACAGGCGCTGTCCTGCGGAGGGAGGGCGGGAGGGCGGCGGAGGGGCACCTGCCCGCCAGCGTGGGGGTCCCGGCGTCCCCGAGCGGACCTCTGCCCTTTTAGGTAATTTCGCTTTTGTTTCCGACACCTCCAAGGATTTGCCTTGCTGGGAGTCTGCGTGAGTGCCTAGCAGCAACCCTCGGAGGCACCACTCCTCCTAAGACGGAGAGAAACTTGCCGATCCGCGTGCGGGATGGATGGGGTGTTTTCCCTCGCCTGCGCGGAAGATGCGCGTTCGGGCGCCGAGTGGCTCTGCCTTCCCCACTGTGGGGTCCCTCCGGGGAGGGCAGGAGGGGGCTGTGCTGCGCGGGGAGCGGCGCCCGGCAGGTGGAGCCGTGGGGGAGCGGCGACGGTGATTTCTCGGCTGAAGCAGCGTGGCGAGCGCAGCCCCCGTAGGCGCGGTGCGAAGCGAGCCGGTGCCCCCTAAGCCCGCACCTCCGCGGCCGGCACGGGTCCTTAAATTGTCTGCGGCGGGCGGCGAGCAGGGGCTGCGGTGGGCTGCTGCCGGTGCGCGCCTCCCCGCCAGGGCTGTGGGAGGCAGGTGGAGACGGCGTGCTTCGGTGTTAACCTTCCCCCTGGTCACACACCCTCCTGGTGTTCTTCTGCCAGTGACTGTCTTTCTGTTTATTCCTGTGTGCTGGAAAAAAAAAGATGAGGTTCTAGGGGTAGTCTGTCTTAATTATTACAGAATACATAAAAGCGTAATTGATGAAATTATTAAATAGCGGTTAACAATTAAAAGCTTATCCCAGTACTCTGCAGCTAGCAAGGAGCAACTGTACTAATTGGATAGTTAATGACATTTAAATAGGCAGGCTTTCTTGAAATAGTAAGCTTCGCTCTTCCAGGGACCTGAATAGGGCGTTAGAATATTTAGTAATTATATTGCAATGATGGTAACACTTCTGAAAGGGCTGTGGTAATTAAGTTGTTGGCTTGGCCAGCAGCACTGGGACAGACTTTGTACAGTTTTAGAGCATCGTATAAGAGGAGGCTGGCTTTTCATCACTTTTCCTTTGATAGATGAATATAGCAAAAACACCTTATAAATCCGTGTGAAGACAAACCAAAGGAGAGGCAGTATTTTACGTATTGTCCAGTGAAACCTTCTTCCATCTGTTAATGATATAATTTGACTGAATTGATAATAGAACTTGAGTTTTATGTCACCACTTACTACTTGAGTTTTATGTCACTTTATGCCACTTACGCTGATTGGAAATAGTTACTGTTTAGTATTGTGAAGACTGTATTAAGAATGGTGTAACAACACTGCTTTTGTCATCCTTTGAAAAGTAAAGAGCTAAGGTAGCTTGGTCTTTTTTGTTGGTTTTGTTTTTTGGTAGTAATAACGTACTGGTTTAAACACTTTATTTCAATAACCAAGTAATAAATAAATCAACTTCTGAATGGTTAAACTTTATTTTCAAAGCTCTTTGTTCTCTGCATCTTTCATGTTTCTCTCATAACTTGAAAATATTCTGTAAGAAACTCAACCACTAACTGCATAAACTTGTTGCATTTTCTTTTAAAAGTTTTTGCAGTGTAATTTGTAATAAAGTTGGCATAACAAGAGGCAACACAATTTAATCTTACACTTGCTGTATTTTTTTTTTTCCACAGAGAAAATATTTTCCACTGTCTTCATCAAAGACATATGCATAAGGAAAATGCCAGAAACTGAATCAAATAGATTAAATTTGACAAAGTAAATAGGATATTTTATTTTAAGAACTACTGTAGAGAATCACACGTAATTAAAATTTTGTAAAGTATCCATGGGCTCTTATATACCTATGTTTTATTCAGTTAATTTTAAGTTTTGTTATCATCATAATTCTGTCATCCTTTGAGGAAAAAAAACCCGTACAGAAACAGATATACTCTTGAAACACTGTTCTAAATACTGGAAGGGCTCAGAGTGTGTATCTCCCAAGTCAGTGTGAATGCTGAGCTTCACAAAAGTTGTATTCACAATTGTAAAACTAGTCTATTTTCTTCTTGTGTTGGATGCTACAGTTGTCACTTAGGAACCTTTTTTGTGTTGTAGCCCAACCTTTCTCTTTTCATTATTATAGGTACATTTCTCAAACACTTGCTTTGTTCTTGCATACCAAAGTATTAAAGTATTCCTTATGAGCATTGCTGCTGACTTCTGAACCTAAATTTCATTCTGTGCTTCCTCAAGTTAAGTTTCTAAAAATCAGAATAATGGAGCTTTTGTGTTTTCCTGACTTCCTGTAAAAATGTTAACTTCAGTGAAGATGGTGTTTAATGTTAAGATTGGATTTCCTCCAGAACAGAAGTATGACTTTCAGAAAGCAGAAAAATAGGTAGCTGAATGCATTACCAAAGATTTACAAAACACCGATGTCCTGACATCTGGATTTGTGGAGTGTCTTCGATAAAACATGGAGTGTGGGAAAATGCTATAGAGGTGGTTTTTGAGGGGAAACCCCCCCAACCTCAGAACAGAAGAAACATTAAAATATGGTTTCCATGACATAAAACTTTTTTGGGGAATCGTATTTGTATATTTTCAATATATTTTACTAAGATGATATTAGCACAAGTTTTACAAAAAAATGAACTTTGCCTCAAAAATCTTTCTAATGAAACACAGATAAATTTCTCCTATAACATCTACATGTTCTTTCCCTGATATTTCCCAATTCAACATTGGTAAATCTATGCAAGAAGATTCACCAGCATTATTAAGAATATTCCTCCGTACTGCTTCCAAATTGTACCACTTCGCCCTAATATTTGCAATACTAATGTTAATGTCTTTGCTAGCTTGAAAGTACCTTTCTGCTCTTCTAACACTTCCCTAAGGTACATACCAATGTTGAAACACATAGTACATTTAGAAATGTATTTACCAAACTCACAGCACAATATGGATAAACCCAAAAACTTTAATATTGGAAGACGCAATTTTAATACTGGGCAGGGTGAGGAAAAAGAAGTTTTTGAATCCTGTGTAATTAGCATACTCAGATTGCTTGAGACAGGAGAATACCCTATGGTTGACTTAGAAGCTGCAGCGGTCATTGCAAAACATTCCAGGTAAAACAAATATTTAACAAACATGCAAAATATTTGTTACTGCATTGAAGTGAACAGGCTATGAAATTCAGTACCTGAGAACTTTTCTAGTGTAGCTAATAATTAAAACTTCTGGGTGCCAATACTTCTGGTTTTTTAGAAAAATGTGTTGGCTTTATAGATGCTGAGATTACTATTTGTTTTACATTATAATAGTATTTTACTGTATTAAAGATAGCCGTTGAAGTTATAAGCTATTAAATTCTATAGGCTTAGCAGAGTCATGGTCTGCAAATTATCAGAATGACTAAAGCATTAAATTACACTTTTATTTGTGCAATAAAGATAATTTCATACAAGACTTGACTTGGAGCTTTTTTATATTATGAATACGTTCTTACTTCTGAAATTGTGTTCTTTCATTCAGGTCTTAAAAAAACCTTAAGCTTTACACATGGACTTGTTACTTCTGGACTATGAATTTAGCAATTTAATGATGTATACTCTAGGACTAAGGTTTTTTGATGAATAACATTTTGTCAGAGAAGATTGCTCTTGGTTTAACACACAAATGTGTGCTGTTACATATCTAAATATGTGCATATATATGCTTTCTATGTGAAAAACAGTCTTTTATTTAATAAATCTCAGCAAGAGAGATAATCTATCAGCTTTACAAAATCCTTTAGAGATTTACTTTATCTAGTATCTTACACCTCAAAAAATACATCTATTATAAAGTAAGACAGAATTTACAAAGTTTCTTTTGAAGCATGGAAAGTGTTTTAACTGTAGCACATAGAAAGATCAGCATGGAGTATTCAAAAATACTTTTCCTCTATAAACATGAATGACTCAAAGATTATGTTAGTTTTGTTAATTCAGATTGCATCTCTGATCTTAAACTATTGCACTAAAGGCAGCCTGCCTGTGAGCCTTGCTGAAATCTAGAACTCTTGAAAATGTCTCCTCTAATAGTTGTGAAATATTCCAGTGTTAATTAAGAGGTAACGTAAGTGGAATCAAATGTTATGACAGTGTAATGGTCTCCTGTTGAATATAAGTTCAATGGCTAAGCAGACACACTTTGAGAAAACAAGCATATTTCAGTGTTGACTGTTCAATAAGAAGTGTTTCTGCAAAAGCCTCAAAAAATCCCCTAGAGAAATCTGTTGATCGTGTTATTATTGCAGTAGTCTAATGAGAGAAGCATCACTTTCCCTTTATTAGTTGAATGCAGGAACAGTTTACAGAAATCTGTAAGGTCATGCACATGGTGGTTCTCTGCACCAATATGCAAGACTTCTAATAGCTGAACCTTTTGCATCTTCCAAGGGGAAGAGAAAGTAAGACAGGTTAGCTGTACTCCAGGATATGCCGTCATGACAGTGTGACAGTGCAGAACTGCAGAGGGCAGACTCGCAGCCACCCCACTGTGCATGATCTTGACTCGCATGGAATATTTGGAGTAGGACCATTTTGAACATAAAAAAGTGGTCAAGCTGTTCTTCCCTTCTGATAGACACCTGTATATTGATGGTTCTTCTGTTTATTCAGGAGTCATTCCACCTTTAAAGTGGTGTTAAAAACCACATTGGTTTAATCTCTGAAGATACATATGACAAATCATTCTGTCTGAAGTACTGTTTGCACACTGATCTCTATCTTTTTATTGTAAACCTGTATTCTTTGGGACAGGGCAACATTGAGATGTAGCCATAATGATGTCCAAAAGAACATCAGCCATTTCCAAGAGCAGGGAGGAGGGCACAGTCAGGGGAAGGCAGCCAGACATCAAGAATTGAGCTTATATTTATCCACTTTCTGAGCAAGTAGTGTGAGGGTGAAAGAAGGATGAAGTGTATGCTAATTGACAATGGACAGTGCCCCTAGGTCACAGCAGGAGTGAAGCTTGTTGAAGTTTGAACTGAAACATCTCCAGCTCTGCTCTGAGAGACATTACCTTGGCAGCAAATTCCACTTTATAGTAGACTGACCATTATATGTACAATTTCAGATGAAAGCATTGGAACTGTTAACAAAATTATCTGAAATTGCACCGCTTTATGCAGTGACAACCATCTAACATTATGAGTGATAAAATCCATTTAAGCCCTGTTCCTGTGGGCACTACATACATGTTTAATCTGATGACAAGTCCTGCCTGTATTTTTAGGACTACAACTTGATATAATGAGATTTGAAGCATAATCTTTTAATGGAAGCCAAGTCTGTTTTATACTTTTCTTTTTTGGAAACTTTTCATTTTGGTTGATCTCTGACTGGCAATGAGTAGTATGTCTGCAGCTGTATGTATTACAGTTTCAGTTATATGCTAATCCCTGTAAATCATTGTATAACTTGTTTTAGTATATTGTATCACTTGTTCTTGGACAGCAGAGATTACTAAACCTAATTTTATGTTACACTGAAATAAAAGACCACATTCAAGGAATATACAAGTCTTGTCAAAGTAATTTTAAAATATTTCTGTTTGCTACAGTGAAGGGGATAAAATACAGGGATGAGAATCAAAATGGACTAGCTGGTGGTCTAAGGTTAAATCAAGCTTTGAAGTGGTGATAGTTAATAGAGATTCATTTTTTTTTTTTTTTTTTAATATTATATTATATTGTAATTTAGGGTGCAAGTGGAGGATAACCTGTGAATTAGGTACCATGGGTAAGAAGGTACTGTCCATTCACTTAAAAGCTACTGTTAATGTAATTGGATTTTTAGCTGCCTTTCAGACTAAACTGCACATGCATTCCTAGTCCATTGCAGTAGGAAGTGAAATATGTTCATTTACAATTGCCAGACTAATTCATTTTACCCTGCTTTGCAAAAGATTTATTGTGGCTTATGTGTCCCTGGGAAAAGGAATTGTAGATTGTTATAAAGTGCTCCAGAATGAAGATTTTAAAAAATTTTTGTGGGTTTTTTTTGTTTTTTTTCTTTGTTTTTTTTTCTTTATTTTTTAAATAAAGATTGACTAGTTAGGGCTTACTTTAGCAATAGCTAGGGATTAGCAACTCTGAGGCACAGGTAGAATAAAGGTTAGGTGTTACCACCCTTCCTTAGACTCACTAGTAAATACTTGTAACATAGTGAATATTTGCTCAGATCTGCTCTTTGATTTTGCATGCAAAAAATGGGGAAGAAACTACTTAAAGAGAATGAGAGGAGATTGCAGGAACTGATTGGCAAACAGCTGTTACAACAATCAAGGGGGATGACAAGTAGTTATTCTTTAGTAGGAACTGAAGGAGTCACAACTGGATTTAACATAAAGAAGAAAAAGGAGTGATGAGAAGAGGGAACAGCTATAGAAGGCTTTAAAATGCTTCCTTGTCAGAAGTTTTTGGGACAAAGAGGTTAGTCAACAAGAGGGATTTTTTTTTTTAAATGAAAAAAACCCTACTTTTTTTTTTTTTTTTAAGTAAGAAGTATTAGGTGGGGTATGGAGTTTGTCTCTTGAAGAGCTTATGATGCTCTGTAGAGGACATGGAATGAGTGAATTTCAAACAGTACATGGATTCTTTGGGTTTAAGCCAGGTGGGGGAGAACTGTTCATTGTATGCACAGAGTTTACTTCATGCTGTGTGGATTCGTGTTCTTGGAGGACAGGAAGAGCTTTTAGCAATTTCTAAAATTTTATGCCCTTGTTTCCTTTTTATATACTTTCATCCTACAGTCTTTTCTCTATCTTTGTTTTCTTCTGTGATTCAAGAGCATAAGGATCTGAAGATAAAATTGACCTAAACTCCTTGAACCAGGAGAATTGACTGGGGCTGCGATCACACTCAATTTCACACTGCTGCTAGTGTCATGTAGAGTAATATTGTGAAGGATTCTGTCAATTTTTGGTTCAGCTGCTAGTTGTCATAATGGTAAAGAATTGCAGGGAAAGTTACTATCTTCAGTCAGTGAATGAGAAACTTTATTAGAGAAAGGAAAACTGGTATTTTCTCTGAAGCTTTCTTTTTTCCCTCATTATAAAGCTTTCACACAGAATCTTTTCATTTCCTGACTGAATATCTGCAGCTGATTTTCAAAAACTGTACATGACATTTGAAGCCTTCATGCCATACATATTTTTCTTGATGGAAAAGTTAAATTGTTCCAGCTCTTTGGCTATTCATTTTTACTCTCTTAACAACATTCTCAGTTGAATTATTTAGATGACTATACATACAACGAATCTAAAGCGAGTAAATCTGTGGTGAAAAAGAGGAGGAAAAGAAAAAAAAAAAAGATTTTTTTTTTAACCGTTTTGAATCATCTCAGTGCTCCCAAATTGTTTTTTTTGGTGCAAATGAGGGTGCAGGGTATACAGATTAAGGGTGGGATTCCCTCCTGGGAGGGAAGAAGAGGTGGGATCTGCTTTAGCCATCCTTGCTACCAGAAGAAAGATTTGTAGAACTTCTGCTTCATGCTTGTTATCATCTACACTCTGTAATCAGAAGGTTTTGTGATAGTTCCATTAGTATCCTCAACCTTTGCTGTTCTGCTTTAACAGCTAGAGACCTAGTTAGAGAGCAGGACAGATCTCTTGTGCTAGATAGAATGTGCATTTAATGAGTGCAGATTCTGTTTTATCTGTGTAATGGACATAAGATTCCACGATCTTGTCAAGTTGCATGCACTTTCATATGCAGCATATCTAATAAAAGAGTATTTGTGCCTATTTAGAACTTCAGAAAATGTAGTTAAACTTTCAGATTACTAATTTTTCTATTGTTTTTGGTTTTTTCACTCACTCTTGTGCCATTATACTATCTATTCCTTAAGGGGAATTTCATGGCTTTCGGATCACATCCTGAAGATCGTACTTGCTATTTATGTATTTATAACTCTTGTTATATCATAAATAGTGTGCAGCTAACTATTGTAAATAATTCTTTGCTAGGGAAACTTTCTTTTGTGTTTTTGCTTACTTGACTACAGTTACTTTTTCCACCAACCCAGCAAGTCTTCCCTCTTGCTCTTCTATTTTGGTCTCATCTGTTTCTCAGGGACAACTGTACTTCTGCTAATATTGTAGTTATGTGCATTTAAAACTTGTCATTAAATTCACAGTAGTCAGACCTCACTGCTTTATCCTGAGCTTTGTGAGTGGCTATCCTTTTCTGTGAGTCTCTGTCTGACTGTGTCATTGCCCTTCACCTTAGAGATGCTCCTAAACTGATATTTTGGGAGCTAAATCTGAGTCTCGTACAATCCTTTTTGTGAATAAGCTGTAAACCTGTAAAAAAGATCTATTGTGAAACCTGTGTTATCAGCCCTTCTTTCTTATGTTTCTCATAGAAAAAGGAGAGCATGAGAAAAATTATTTGGTAACTAGATAGTACTTTTGAGATTAAAAATACGATGTTTTACACAAAATTGTTTCATTTGTATACAAATTATGATCTGCTTAAGATTTGTGTTCAGCAGTCACACTTGCTCAGAATAACAGAAGAAGCACATTGCTTCGGGTTTTCCTGAAAGACAGTTTGAAGCCAGTGAAAGAGAAGTGTTAACTGCATGAAAAGCTTCTTAACTTACCTGTGGAAAAGATGCACACTGGATACATAGGTATAAGGCTCTATTTCAATACTCTTGTAATCTATCTCAATCTTACTTTTGCAAGGCCACTTCTAGGTTCAACAGCAGTTTATATTTCAGTGAGTACCTTGTTTCTCTTTCTTCACGGCAGTGAAGATACCCTTACTTATTACATTACAGCATTTTTAAAATGCCTGTCATGTTTGTAAAATATCTACGGTGGCAGAACATACACAGTAAAATTTAAGCTGTAGAAAATGATATTGCATACTGAATTGTCAGTGATTTCAGCTCTAGTAAAACAAAAACCACTCCTGAAGTTATCCTACATCTCCCTAACACTCCTTCAGTACTTCAGGATGATGAATGAATATCTTCACGTGTTTAAAGCCCACTGAATCTGGACTCTGAAGGGACCCACAATAGAACTGAAAATGTCAGTAGGGAATTTTTTGTTTAAATGCCCTCAATAACCACAGTAGAAATATACCTGGGGAGAAAAAATCATGTCATAAGCAAGATATTTCAGGATTTATGCATTCAAACTGCTATCATGAACTTCATTTTTACAAAACAAAAGCTTTTATCATTCAGTGAAGACAGTACTTCATGCTGTCTTAAGAGAACAATACCAAACCTGTCTGGCTAAATTTTGCATTAACTATCATTTAAGTGTTCAAAGGTCTTATGCTGTGTAATGTGCAGAAATGATACACTGTATTACAATTGCATTTCCTTGAAATCAAAAATCAGTCTGTTATCCAATATAATAATTTTTTTAAGGAAACTCAGGGACAGTTTGTGATGCTCTACAAAGTGAAAAATGTACATACTTTGTTTTTTGTGATTCTGCTGCTGCAGCTTGTTGTCTGTTCCTCTGAACTCTGATGCTACTGAATATACTGCATAGTGTAAATATTACAGTAATTAAGTCCTCTATATTTAATATTTTATTGTTGTCACTACTGTGAAAAGGCTATACACAAGTAGATTTTTATGAGAAATTAATTCTAATTCACTTACAACTTGATGGTTTACATGATTTGAGTTTGTCAATGTGTTCAACTCTTCTACTCTGGCTGTGCCTGCTGGTCAAAAATTGTGTTGAAAACATCCATTTCTTCACATTTGGCATAATTATTACATGTTTTTTCCAGTTTCTTTCTCAGGACCTTTTATTCTAATAGTATCTCATAATTAAAGCAAAACAAACCTAGAAAAGAAAAAGCCCATTTGTCTTGCTTTAAAATATTGTTGTTATCTATATGTACATATTTTATTAGTTCATTGGACCTGAAGTGTACTATAAAAGTGCTGAATACTAAACTACATTGGACTGGGAGTTAAAGATACTCTGCTGAACCAGTAATTTTTCTTGGTTACTTTAATCTTGGGAACTTAGGTTTTCTCACATTTTCTCTGAAGGTATTAAAATGTAAATAAATTAAAAGGCTTAAAGATTTTCTTTAATGGAGGACTGCTAAAGATTTAATGCTTTCTTCCTAAAATTTGAATTAAAGTTCCCTGAAAATTTTTGTAAACTGTAATCATTTTGTAAACTAAACTCTCAGTTGAAAGAACTGTATTAATTTAAAAATAAGCAACTGCGCAATACATCAGTTTCTTTCACACAAAAAGCACTCTGCTTTTGAAACAAAAATCTGTTATTTCTGATTTTATGTTGTGGTTTAAAATATGGACATTCTTCAGTTCTATGTATTTTGTATCACTTGTCAGCATCAAGCTGGTTTAAAAAAAAAAAAAATCACCACAATCTTGATAATATTCATGCATGTTCAAGCTAGAGTTAAAAACATGTAAATGAGAGCGTGCAGAAAATACTTTGATTGCTGTAGCTCCGATATCAATCTAAAAATACATCACTTTCAGAGGTCTGAAAAAATCATCTGTTTGGATAAAATGGCATGATGCTAATACTTGTTTTCTTTGATATCAGCTCATTCTCACCTCTTTTGATACTACCCGTGTTTTTGCTCTTAAAAAAATATCACATGATCTCTTTCCGGTGTAAAATATTTCTTACCACACATTGGAATACATTTAATTAAAGATCCTTCAGAGTTATTTCTGTCTTTAAGTGTTATCTTGTCCATGAAGAAATTATAACCTGCTCTGTATGTGCAAGCAGATGATGCAAACATTTTGAAAATAACTAGCTGGCAAATCTGAAAAAATGAAAATTATTCTCTACTTGAAGACCCTTTATATAAAGAGCAACTTGGAAAATAGTGACACTCTAGTTTTCCATTGAGAAGTGGCTCTGAGGTGTGCATTACTGAGTACATAATAGAACCCTCTGAATACTGAAGGGCTGTATCTCCACTCTTTGCATCTGCAAAGAATTACAAAATTTACCTGAACTTAATATGACTTTGTGAATTTATGAGAACTTAAAATGCAAGAATAGATGACAAAATGTAAACATTGCTCAGCTTAACTTAATTTCCCCATTTGTTAGCATGTGAGTTCTTAAGTGATGAAGAATTCACTAGTCTTACACAAGGACTTTGACACCTCTGTCTTGTCTCGTTTTGTGAAGCATATCTATGGTTTTCTGCTGCTTAGTCCAATTTAGATTTGGATTCAAAGCCTTTGTATAGTTTCAGGGTGATAAGTACCTTGAAACCTGGGGTTTTTTTTGGTTCAATTAGGGGATTGTCTTCTTGTCCTGTTTATCCTCCATATTTTAATTTCCTGGAATAAAGTTGGTAAAAATTTCAAGTAAATAATTAATAATGGTCTTTAAATTGGTGAAGAATCTCTTTTTTTGTACTTGTGTTTGAAATATTTTTATTTCTGATTCATTTTTACAGTTAGCTTAGCAGAAATTAGTGTATTTCTTGTTACTTCATTGAATTTTGCATCTTCACTAGTGTTAAATCTTCATGCTTTGAAGTACATGTGTAGCTGCTGATAACAGTAATATTGTCAGTGAATTTCGGATTCAACTAATTTTATTTCTATTGCACTTTTTTTTTTTTAATTATATTTTGGACAGAATGTGAACAGCTATGGAAAGAGATGTATCATTACTTAATTTTCTTTCCATTGTTTGATGATTTGATGTACAGAAGGCCAGTGGAAGCCTCATTTTCTTTTACTGAGTGTTCAAAGAGCTAAATGTAACCTTTGTCACTGGCTCTGGAGAGCTCTTATACAAAGTACATTTCTACTAAATTGAAAGCTTCTCATAGTCAATAATCACTTTATGTAATGAACATATATCTTATCTCATAGCTCAATTATCATATAAAGGTGCTTTCTTGTGAGGAATTTTCTTAGGTAGGCCAGTTGTTTGGTTGAAATCCATCAATATGGTGAATCAAATTCTTGATAACCACCTGAAAAGCTTGTAGATTGGGGTCAGGTAGTGACTGGCTCTATAGTCCTCTCAGTCTGTTACTGAAATTTACTCTACAGGTATGGTAAAGGTGTTACTATGTTGTTTTGAGAAGCTGATTTAATCTGCTTTACAATCTGAATGGCTTTGTGTCTTGTTTATTAGGTACCCTTTATCCCCTTACACTGTCAATTTTAATACGGGTTTACAAGGTATGTTTTTTTCCTGTCTCTTTGCTCTCCTTATCCGACACTGTGCTGAAGTCAGTATGCAAATGACTTTAAGATGATCTTTCCTAATAAAAATATATTACTGGCTAATATTGCTGTATATGATCTGGATTTTTCTGAATATACCAAGTATGGTCAGGCACACAGTTTAATTCAAGGAAATGAAGCAGAACAATCTAGTATTTATAGTTAGAGCACTTCATCTCTTTGTGCTTCATGGAGAAACTGTCTTTTGAGGTACGGTCAGAGGAATGTGTGCTCATTGAGAGGCTGCAGTGAGGTGGTCAATAGAAAATGTAAGGTGTACAATGTTTTGTCTGAAATCTCACATCTCTTTAGGGCTTGAAAGACTGACACAGGGCTGTACATTAGAAGAATGTCTTCATTCAGGAGCCACAAATCTGGCATTCTTTTTATAGCAGTATCACCTAACTGAGAGGAGCCTGTTCTCTTTAAAAGGACAGTAATAGTGATTGGAGGCATCTCTTAGTACTTAGGGCAGCTGCACAGACAGTGGAAACACCAATCTTTCAGTCTGACATCTTTTGAAGGGACTTCAGTTAATAACTCATGACCTACAGAAACAGCAAATTCATTTATTACTGTGCAACAGGTAATTTTAAGAAAGAAGTAGAAATAACCAAAGAGCATTACTTTGAGATACAGTGAATATGAGAGGAGGTGTTGGGTGTGCCACTAGATTGCTTTGGCTTTTTTTTTTTTTTTTTCCCCATTACATAGTTATTGGGTAAACAGATAAAATCCTACAACCAGGAACTAGAATCCAGGTCTCAACTCAGTAAAGTTTTAAAGCTGCTGATTGCTAAGGTCGTAGACACACAGACATTCAATGTCAGAACTGGATGTAGAAGAACTGGATGTAAAAGATCTGGCATTTAGGCATTGTTAGCAAATGTCAGCTATTGTACATGAGGAGTGAATAGCTTTAGAAATAAGTTTACTGAAGTATATAAGCCACCTTTCTATTATCACAGTATTCTTACATGCTTTAGAAATCCGGATTTTTTTTTTTTTTTTAATTTTATTTAACTTGCTAAAGAGAGTGTCACAGTTATAATTTTGGCTAGCAGACAACTTTGTCAGGGAACTTGAATGGAATTCCAGAGTTTAAATAACCGTGGCTAGATCAAACAAATATATCTTACTAGGAAAAACATTGGGGAAAGATTCCTGTACTGTTTTATAGTCAAATGATAATGTTTAACAATCTGCTAATAAACAGGAAGAAAATCAAGACCATGTTTGGGAACCTGTATAGTGGCTGTCCTATCAAAGGCTTCCAAGTAATCAACACAAATTCTTTAAAAATGTTCAAAAGAAGGTGTAAATCTAAACTCCATGGTGCTACTGCCTGTTCCCCTTACTGAAATACAGTGATTAATGAATGCCTTCTATAATTCAAAAGGGTGTTTGTGGGGGTGAAAATGTATCTCCAGTCAGTTCTCAGTCATGGCACATATAGTAGAGTATCACCCAATTTAATACAATGATTTGTTCTGTTACTGCTAGTGTATATTACTAGTTTTAAAAGTCTTTAAGTCTTAAAAGCTCCTTGGCTTTCTGCATCTCTGTGTACCAGTTTTTCTCATGGTGCCAACATAGTTGTTGTCAATATTATCCCAGTGATGAAGGGAGTAAATTAAATGGCCAGCTGTCTTTTCCTGTACATTTCTCTGTATTTAATATTTTTATGAATATTCATAGAACTCCTAGATTGATTCTTTATCCAACTGTTTAACCTGAAACTACAGAATTTTTCAGTTCACGAACAACTTATTTGTGTTTGTTCTTTGAAGAGAGTGGTGGCATGGCAGAAGATTGGAATGCTAATTGTTCTGTATTTCTTTGTGGTGTAAAAATCTAGACATTCGTATGTGCTTAAGCTTCAAAATATAAAGTGAGATGATTTTGTCTAATTACCAGAACAAGAAAGAGGTTCAGCTGATAAGCCATAACAAAAATGCTAAGTACTGTTTATTTCTCTTTATAACAATAACGGGATGAACTATGCTTTTAAGATAAATGAGCAGTCTTTGTAAAATTCATCTGTCTTACTGCAGCTGAATGTGTGTAAAGTGAAACGATGACTTGAATTTTTGTAGGGAGCGGGTCTTAAAAGAGGCTTTTGAGGCATCCCTGTGCTTTACCCAGAATTGTAAGAATTCATAAGGGCAGTGGAAAAGAATTTTAAAGAATCAAATGTGGAAGTCTAGAAAAGGGTTTCTACTTAGTATTTCAGATTATG
Organism: Todiramphus chloris collaris; assembly: GCA_025345505.1. Lineage (NCBI taxonomy): Eukaryota > Metazoa > Chordata > Aves > Coraciiformes > Alcedinidae > Todiramphus > Todiramphus chloris. The sequence goes on from JANVCC010000035.1 coordinate 7,075,150, forward strand.
CATTTTTCTTACATGAACATTACTTGTTGCAGGAGGGTTTAGTTAAGTGCAGAAAAAAATATCCCGAAACACAGGCAGACTTAAAATGTTACAACGAAGTATGTCAGCCAGTTTACTGGAAGCTAAGTACATTTCACAAATGATGACTGAGAACTGAAGATAGAGTGATTATTGCTTATAATCAATAAAAGGATCAACTACAAAGTGTCCTGAATATTAATGAGACTGAAGCTCCCTGCTTTACTTAGTCTGAACAGTGGGTTTTTCAGGAGCATTTCAAAAGTGGTCCCAAGGTACTTCTACCTCTATTACAGGTTAATTGTGAGATTTAATAAACAGGTAATGTAAATTAAATTCTGTTAAATTGTGTGAAGAAAAAAAAAATTAGTCTGTCATAGGGTAGAATCCAAGTAATGGATCTACAATTACAGGAAATGCTAATATATTTGTATGCAACTACTTTGGAATAGCCAGAGTGTATGTGTGTTGAAAATCCATCACTATATTATTAGGTTCATCTTAAGCATAAATTTGTAGGAAGTATGACAGTATTTGTAGTAAATAATGCCAAGGACAGGAAGGTCTAGAGTAAAAAAGCTTCTTGTTTCAATTGCATGTAAAAATTATTTTATGGTATCAGTTCCATATCTTTTGTTCAAGTGCTTAAATATAATATAATATTAAGAGTTATCATTAATAATACATAGTATTAATGTGTATTATGTAAGTGACATTTTGCATTTAAAATGCATAAAGTTAGGTTATTGGGAGTCATGCTCTCCTAAACACAGGCAGGTTTTTTTTTTCTGGAAAGGTGCTGTATTTTAGGTCAGGATTATGACATGGCACTTAAGCCTCAACCTGTTTTGTTGCTTTGCACAAGTATTCTAATAGCATTTACTGGGGATTTATGAGTTATTAGCAGAATCCACAGTGCTTTCGATATGTGCATATAACTTCACTGTTTGAATGCAAGCCAGTAGAACTAACTCTGTAAATTGGTATAGTGCAAATATTTGTCCCATCTAGCATGATGCTGATCATTTGGGGATGCTACTCAGTACAGAGGACTGTGGGTCATCAGATCTCAAGGAAATTACAGGCTGGGGGCAAAAGAAGAAAGGACTGCAGTTTTCACTTGTTATATTTCATGGTTCTAGGACAGTGTATGTACATTCCACTTTGTGCATCAGTGGTGAGCTAGAGTGCATGCTGCAGAACTTCAAGACAAGCAAGACTTTTACTAAAAATGTGCACTAAGTTGCTAATACAGGTTTACTAAAGGAGCACCCTGTTTGCATGAAGCTGGGGATGTTAAAAGATCAGGAAAAACAAAGAAGAGAAGGAAGACCCTGCTGGATGCCAATGGCTCCGCTGGATCAAAGCTTTTTTTGAGTAGGGGGAATTGGCTGAAAACTTAGTGTTTCTGACTTGAGCATATGGAATGAGACAAGGCTAGAGCATGCTGTTATTGAGCTTTCAGCTCTGTTGAAATATTTGAAGAAATTGTTGTTGCATTTTTTTGTTTTCCTATTCCGAGCCTAGAGAACACGCTCAGACCCCAGTAAAGGAGAGCTAGACACAGTTGTCCAATATCTAAAAGGTAATTATAAAGCAAATGGAGGCACTCTTCCCATGACAATGCATAGTGACAGGACAGGGCAACACCCACCTGGTGCTTCAGGGAAAATTCTGTCTGGATGCAAGACCACGGGAACAAACATGGGAATGTGTTGCCCAGAGAACTGGTGCAATCTTCCTTACAGGAAATGAAATTTAAGCCTCAGCTCTGAGCTTGTAGGTTATTAAAACGTAGTCTAAGGTCCTGCTTTCAACAGTTGGCTGGACCAGGGGATCTCCAGAGGTCCCTTCCAACACCAGCTTTTCTGGGATTCAAGACTGTAGCAACAGCCTTATGTGTTCCTTCCGTATTTCTGCCTAAAGGGAACGAGGAAAATGCCTCCTTTCTCTAAATCAGAAAACACTGAACAACAGCTATGTTTGAAATTTTCGTTTGCTGTTCAGCAAGTCACACTCATCTTTGGCAAGTCCAGGCATGACTCAATGTTTGAACATGGTGAACTCAAACATTTTTTTTTTTTTTATAGTCAAAAAATAGGCACTATATGTCAGTATCCTATTCTATACTCTTTATCATTATTTGGATACTCTGTATATGAGGATATTGAAGGGTGAGGGGACTATCAGTTGCAGACCAGGGAGGAGATGTAGCAAATAGGCTTATAATCAGGTATTTTCTTATCCATAGAGAGAACTGTATATTTTATCCTGTATCAGGAAGAATTAAGCAACTGCATATGGTGTCTTGGAGTCAGTATAAGTAACTTTTGTTTCAGGACTGATTGGTAACTCAGTTTACAAGCAATGTATTCTGTGTAGCTGTAAAGAGTACTGTTGACACTGTGGAATACTCTAACGAAAGAACAAGGTCCCCAAGAAGATTGGTGTCTACTCACATTCCTGTGTCACAGGAAAAACATAGGTATTGGTGGGTGTGGGTTGGTTTGTTTTGAGTAGCTCTGAGTTGTGGTTTTGTGAGTGGGTTGTGGGGTTTGGGGAAGTTTTGTTTGGGTTGCTTTGTTTGTCACTGGGAAAAGATGTGTGAGCATGCTTGAAGGTGAAAGGACTGCAGAGACTTCCAGGACTCCATGGTGCACTGGAAGTCTAGGATGGTGAACGCTACGCTTGGTGTGGTATCAATTCTATCTGTCTGCAGTGGACTTTGGAGGTATCTTGGTAATGGTGCCTGAATTTAAAAGAGGTTGGAATGACTAGATTACTCTAAAATGAGCTCTGTATGAGTATGATCATTCTACCACAACGTATCATCAGAGTAGACTTTTCCTTTGGCATCCTAAATTTCAAATGTACTAAAAATGTTATAGGTGTGTGTTGCATACTTTGGGAAGTAAACCTGGACTAACTGATGAAGTCCAAGCAATGTGCAGCTAGGTGCGAACATCTAAAGAGTCAGTCTTTTGAGCTTATTATTAGATGTGATTTTTTTTTTCCCCTCTAAAAGAAACAATAAGTGTCTTCACAAGTAATTCAAACTGAATGCACTGACAAAACAAGCAAAAGATGACTTCAAAATTCTTGCTAGAATTAATCAAAGATCTAAAGATGAGTACATTTATCTTTTGGGGGTTCAGACGATCAGCAATTGAATTTCCTTTTGTCTAGTCTTTATTTATTTTGAGGGACAGTTCTTAAGAATTGGGGTATTTTCTTTGATTTCATACTGGAGAACTGGTGAAAGTCTGATTTATTCACTGTTTCTTGAGTGGGTTATCTCAGGATGTAATTATGCCAGATAGCGTTCAGATGTAGTATACAAGAAGGCATCATCTTTTAATTTCTTTCCTCTGAAATTACTACTGAGTGGTTGACTGAAGTTATTCATTCATCTACTGGTTATATTTTAGGCAAATATTCTTAACTCATTTTATATTAAGAGATGCTTAAACATTTACTAGCCATGTTAATCTTTCTGCTTAGTAGAACAATTTCAGGTAGTCTAGTAAAAAAAAAAATTAGTTATGTCTATACTATGTAATGGTATGCTGACTACAGAAAATTCCTGTAATACATTACTCTTATGCTTATATATATGTGCTGTTATATATGTATGCTTATGTGTGTATATTCCTAAACTAAACCTGCTATACAGTCATGTATAATTTGTAATTATTCTGAGAAGATGTCAACAGTTTCTGCAGGCAGTCAAAACTAGGAAAATCATGCCATATGCTTTCACCAGCCTGTTCATAAATTCTGTCACTGAGACCTTTCAGTCAGTAACAAGTTATATGCTTCATGAGCATATTATCAGTGAACACTGAGTGGACCTTGCATAAAGCCAACTTGAGTGATTCCTGTGAAAAACTGTATGTGCCTCTATCAGAAGTCAGTTTCTTTTTGCTGCTTCCTACAATTTATTATCATAAATGTGTAAAACAGAGTGGAGTGATCCAATGCCTTTTGTCTGATACCATGCAGCTTTGCTGGCCACAAGTTCAGGAAGAAGATACTGTAATTTCTTTCTGACAGAAACATCCTGAGGGTGCACACTTAATCCATTGCAGTGAGAAATTGGAGTAACTGTTTCCTGAGAGATTGTAATCAGTAAGGACTGCATTAGTGTCCCTCAATTCCTCCTTTTTTTGTCTCTGAGGAACCCAGATGTCAGATTTTTGACCGAGTTGTGTATTATGGTCATTGCAGGAAAGCCCGAAGAAGATAGGCTGTTCATCCAGTCCCGATAGACTTAGAAATTAAAAACTATTTTTGAACAACTGAGGTATATGCTTAGCTGTGCTGGGATCCAAGTGAATAATAATATCTCAACTAGTTATTAAAAGGAAGGCAGTTGTAAAGCTTAGGCTGTTTAGTGGTTGATAGTCTTACAACTTGTAGAGGAAGTTGGTTTATAGGAAGGTTTGTTTATTTTTGGTAAAAGAGAAAAAAAAAAAGTTAATTATGCATGAGACGTAGTCTTAAAGCAAATAACTCTGAAATCCCAGAGAACTGTTTGAAACTATCCTTCTGAAAACAGGGATTTTGTATCACTGCAGAAAGAAGTATTATATGAAAAGGGAAAGGAATTTAATCCAATTAAATATGGGCATGCATTGATATATTTGGAGATGGAAAAATGAAAATTTTGTTTAAACAGTACTGTTTGGAATACAAAATAAGAGCACGGCTTGGCAAACATGAATGTGACTTGCCTCAGTAATTTTATTGATTTTAGTTGGAATTCTGAAAGGCTTATCTGCTTGGTTATCTTTTCCTTTCAGAGGTAGAAATTAGAAAAAGTGTGGTGTTCTTTTTTTGTGTGGTTGTTGCTGGTTTTATTTTTTTAAACAAATAGGAGAAATTCTGTAAATACGTCATGAATAAGCTAGACCATCAGGCAGATCTGAAGGGCTACTTAAAAGCTGATTGAAACACTACGTTCTCTGAAGAGTAACGGTTATCTATCTACAACATCTGAGGACTTGAAATGAATAACTAGTGACACTTTTGCATAATTTTCTCCTTAAATATAAGGAAGTTATATAAATAACTAAAATAAATAAATAAACATTTGCAACAGTACTGAGGAGAATACTCAATAGATCAGTGAACGTAATAATTTCTAGGAATTGCTAACTTGATGTTTCCAGATAACTGTGTATGGAATTACTGCCTGATGAATCAATCACATAGAACTCTAGTTAGGACTTAGTTCCTGCAGTTTGTCCAACTGAATATAGTTGTGGCTTCTATAATCATAGATAAGAACAGAACATGAATAATTACAGAATAATCAGACACTTGTACAAGAGCTGTTTGATAATTAACTTACTCTTACATGAGGAAGTTCACTGAGAGCTCCCAAACTTGTACTCGTGTTAAATTGCTCAGATGTCTGGTAGCCTGCAGTGGAAAAAAACAGTTTAAACTCAGGCATATGCTAACAGTGCTTATTCTTCACTAACTCAGAAAATGCCAAGGATATGACTGTACTGACCTGATTGCTCATAGCAGCTAGTACTTTTTTTTTTTGCTATTCCCACTCCTGATGTCACATGCCAGGATTTCAGGAAAAATGAGCAAATGTAGGGGCAAAATTCTATCTCCACTGAAGTCCACAGGAAAATTCCTAGTATCTTTTTTGAAGTTGGACTTGGGTACTATTTTTCTCACATCTATTATGCTCTCACAGTTATCAATATATGAAGATAAAAAATGTTGTACAGTTACATAATGGACTTAACATGGAGCACAGCTGGACTATTTTGATCTATTCATCTATTGATCTATTTTGTTATAGCAAACTGCTAAATTGTAGGATGTTTGATTGTGGTAAGCTAAGTGGCAGTTACAGTGAATAATATGCTTCTGTCCTCCAAATTACCTATTTTCCTTTGTCCTCTCCAGTGCCTCCCTTTGCCTGCCTCCCTTTACCTGCTTCCCCTTCCTCTTTCTTTATGAGAGGATTGACTTGTTCAAACAGTTAGGAGAAATCAAAGGAAGTAATATTGTCTGTTCATTAAATAATGCCAATCCAGACATCTGGGATTATTTTTCATGCATTCAGGCAGAAAGATCAATGAGCATTTGCCAGTTTTTGCTTCTGTAGTGTTTCATTTCCCCTCCAGATTCTAGTCTGCTAATAACACAAATGCGTATTGTTGTTTTCTTTCTTTTGTTTGTAGGAAAAAAGTTTCTGGAATGCCATTACAAGTGTCCTGGGAACTTGGAAATTCTTTTCTTTTTAACAGAAGAGTTCTTTTGCCAGATTTTTTTTTTTTTTTTAACAAGTTAACTGAGTTGGAAGAAGTCTTATCAGTTTATCCATTAAAGGAGAAGAGATGACACTTATGACAAATGATGGATATTTTTGTCTAATAAAAGAGTTTAGGAAGCATACTGAAGTGGGTTTTTTTATATATATATATATATACCTTATAGGAGTAAAACTTTTCTCATTGAAGGAGAAAGACAGATGACAAATTTGATCAGTCTTTTGTAGCTTTTTCTTCTGTAGAAAAGAATAGGAGATGCCTAATGTTTTCAGTTTTTGATCTGAAGAGAGATGTTCGAGTTGCGAATTGACATTACTCTTGCAAGTATTCATCCTAGAACTGTCTGATACAAAATCATGATTCAAGTCATATGAAAGGCAAGTGCTATCCAAAGGAAGAAGACTGAAGAATGTAAAAATATATATCAGAAGAAACAACTGGAAAAACTAAATGTTTAGCAAAAAGCTATTCTAGAAAGCAAAATACTTAAGCCTTAATTGACTCTGATAAGGTCTGTTTCAAAGCCTATAACCTTGCTTATAGGCAAAGCCAGAATTGCTGAGGCAATGTAATCTTAATCATCGTGTACCAGTAATACTCCCACCTTTTTTTCCTATGTTTTCCTGATTTTTATTTTTTTTTCACCTTTTCTACACCTCTCCTCCCCACACACATCCATTCTGTTACTAAATTTGGGAAATAGGAAGGAAAGGTAGAACTTAATTATGAGTGTATTTGTAGATTATAATCACAACAGTCAGTTATCCAAAAAGACATACCAAACACTCTACACTTCCCACCCCCCTCCCCCCCAAAAAAGCCAGAAAGTGACACATGAATACTTTTTTTCCCCCTGTATTGCCATTGTGCATGCCTTTTTATGTTAAAGGCTTTAAGCAAAACAAAGGCAGAGAAGAAAAGTTCGTCATATTCTTCTTTCTAACAGCAAAGATGGGATTCTTTTCAAGCTTGACCAAAGAACATTAAATTCATAAATACAGATACATGTAATTACTCAGTGTCTACAGGATTAGAGATGGCTAAGGTGTGTTTTTGTTGTTTGGGTTTTTTTGTTTTTTTTTGGGGTGGTGGTGGTGGAAAATAAAAGTTTGTCAATAATGAAACCCTTTCATTCTGTCTAGGTAAAATGTGACTGATAGCATATTTAGTCCTGCTAAGAGGATAATTTTTTCTCTATTTTTAAACTCTGAAGTCTGAATTACTTTTGGGCAGCTTTGTTTTTATACCTATTTTGTCTTGAATGTACTGTCCATAATTTTGATGTATTTCTTAGTGGATTGGGGGATTTTCCTATTAATTGTACACAAAGGAACTTAGCTTAGTATACACTCTAATCTATAATACAAGGTAACATTGCTAATAAATCCAATCATGTCTCTGTAGAATTTTTTAAAAATATGTGCTATGTGGTTTTGGAACCTTTGTTCTTCTGCCTTTGGGAGTAAATTGGAAAGTTCAGCCAGCACAGCTTCTTTCTCAGAGGACATAACAGGCATTGATAATGTACAGTAAACTGTAATTCTGTGGTGACATCAGACTGCAGACTGACAGCAATCTCTTGGGTGCAAGTGACAAGGTTGTAATGCTTTTTCAGGGAAGTGACTGATGTCTTTAGGTGTGTTTGATTTCCAAGGACATTGTATTTTTCTCTAAAGATGAAAGCATTTTTGACTTTCCTAATGCAAAGTTTTGACTGTATAATAATAGTAAATAAAATTACTACTCTTTTGTGAGAGATTTACTGTTTGAATGTAGTTAATTCCATCTTGAGTTCAGCCTAATTGCTATACAATTAAACTGGGGGTTTGTAAATAGAATAGGCTGTCTGGTTTTTTATTAATATGAATTGAGAGCAAAATTATAAAATTTTGATTTAAAGTATTATATCTTTCTTGGGATTTTCTTTATATGCTTAGACTATCCCATAGGCAGCCTATTAAGAATTGAAGGAGAAGTGAAAATTTCAGTTAATGTTTCATTAATACCTTGATTATTCTCTAAATGTGGTAAACACAAGAAAATATTTTTTAGTCATAAATACTGTTCTGATTTGTTATAATACACATCTGTTTAATAACTATGTAATCTATCTTATAAATACTTTCTTAAATTATTTTATTTGCAATGGATGGACCCATAGAAATATGTTTGGACCCATAGAAATTACATAATCAAATTGTAATATTTGAGAAATGAAGGCACTTGTTTGCCTTTTTAACTCTAGCTGAGACAATGCAAAGCATAAATTAGTTTTATATAAATTTCCCAAGTATTTTTTGACATTTAGTGCCGTAGTTCGTATTAGCTCATTACAACAGCATTTCTTGTTTGCAGAATGTTTGTTTTCAGGGGAATATAAAAACAACACCTAGATTGCATTATCACTTTTTCTTAGATTATATTCTTCTTTATTTGGTACTTAATTTTTCATCATACCTGTTGAGTAATGTGGCAGCATCGCTAGTGATTTTGTCTCCGTGGCATCAAGTTTTGTATCAGGTCTTGAGCAACTGTAGTTAGACTTTTCTTGATTTTAAGTATTTGTTAATCAGTTTTAGAAAATAAGAAAATATCTGTGTGTTCTTTTTGTTTCAAAATCTTTCTTTGATTTACACATCTATTCCCCTCTATTAGGCTAAACCACTTTAAAATGGAGATCTGCTGCAGTGCATTAATCTCAATTCTCTATAACCTTTCTCAACTATTTTTTGACTTCTTTGTATCCTGCTGATATTTTCACTGCTGCAGAGAGGAAAAACCTGTCATACATATGTATCCTCCTGGCTTTTTGCTATTTCTGTGTGGTTTTTTTGTTTGTTTTGTTTTGCTTTGGTGTGTTTGGTTGTGTTTGTTGGTTTGGGTTTTTTTGTTTGTTTGTTTTTGTTTTTTTATTAATTTTAACTAAAATGAAGAGCAACAGTGTGTTCTGGCTTGATTTGTCCACAGCTTGGTCATAAACTAATATTTATAGATTTACTGTTAATTTCTGCATGGCAGCTGCTCAAAAAATGGACAGAAAAGCATAAGAGGAAAGCAGAAGTGAATAAATGAAGCATTTATTGAATAAGCATTCATTAAATCAGTGAACGTAGACTAATAAGTACTAGTTGCACTGTAAACAGCTAGAATTGAATATGTTCAAATCTGAGAAGGAGAAATCTATTTTCTCATACTTAAAATATTTGTTCTAATCTTGCAGAGCCAGCTAGTCAATTAGTGTGATTTTTCTCTTTGGTACCCTAGAAATGAAAAATTCCTTTTTACATTTATATTGGGCTTCTCTGTTGCTTTGTATCTGAAAATCTTACTTAGAGCTTATAGGAGCACCAGTGCTCTCCTATTTAAAATGTTTAATCTCATTTTAAACTAGAGATATTTATGGAACTAGAAAAGAAATCAAAAGATCTCTTCACTCTCTGGATTCATGTGTTGTCTCTTTTTCTCTTAAAGGATGATTTTTCTTCACATTCAGCTAAACAGTAATGTATACTATGTAGTCCTCAATAAGAAAGCAGTAGAGTCTCAAAATATGAAAACAAGGAAAAAAATAGTATGCTGAAGACACTTAAGTCTGAAACAGTGCCTATTTTAAACTGAAAAAAAATACCCTTACCGAATTGCAGTCATGCAATTCAGAATTTTTTGAGGGAAGGAGGAGTTACATCCAAAACAGAATTAAAAGCTTAACATTTTTAATGATAGAAACTTATGAAACATAAACCTATACTGGAGACGACATAGGAAATGCTAATAAAAAGTAGGGTAGTTATCTATAAAGTTAAAAAGCAGACAGAACTTAGAGAAAATTCAAATAAATGTTATAAGTTATTATGGAATATCTGCCGGTAGTTAGAATTAAGGAGGAAATTTGATATCTGCAACTGAATTTCTCTTTCAAAGTAAGTGCATAATGTTTAACATGAATAATGACTCTACTAGTGTTGACATACATGAACATTATCCGTTTACACTTCTGGAAAATAAGTAAATTGACCGTAAGGGACTTCAAAGGCACTTCAGCTATGACTGAAGGACAAGACTTTTAAGTTTTGTTCCCTAGGAAGTCTCTCCTTTTTTTTTTTTTTTTTTTCCCCCCTTTTTTTTTCTCCTCTCTCCTTTCTTTTTTCTGTTTTAGGATCCAAGACTTGGAAGAATGGTAAGTGTAAATGAAACAAATTATTATGTCTGAAAGGTTGATTTTGATTAGAAAATAGTTTCTTAAGACTTGAAGTGAGTACTCCTTTTCTGAAGTCCAGAAACCAGTTTTATTACTAGTTGATTCTATTATGTGTTTAGAAATTTAAGATTTTTTTCTTAAGACAATTGATGTACAGGAAGTATAGGAATATCATTTACATAGTATACTTGCATTAATAGCTGTCCTCATATTTTAAATATATTACACAAAGCAAGAGAATAGGTGCACTATAAACAATATAAACAGTCTGAAATGCACAAATTGAGCTGAAACATTCTTGATTAAATGCTTGAGGGAATACTCATGTTCTGTAAAACTTCATTTTTCACTGCCAGTTACATAGAAACAGAATGGTAATGTTCGCCAGTATCTGTACTGCCTCCCCCTGGATCTTTGGCTTTGGCAAGTAAAAAGATGCATCTGAGCCAGGGAGTTTGTAACAATGGGGCAAGTGGAACTGGAAAAACCATAGATAATGAATTATTAAATATACCAAGTAACAAAACCATTGTCATGCCAGTATTTTCATCACTGTATGCTGTCTCCCTGGCAAGTGGCCACTGTCACACTGGGTCCATTTCTGTTACATAACAGGGAATAAAAAACGTATCTTTAGAGGTATTAATGTGACAAATGCCAATACTGGATAAATAATGAGACCTCCATTATTAATCCTTTATGACCTTTTGTAATAAAGCTTCAGTGTATGTCAGTTTACATTTTATGATCTTTTCTGAAAGGATAAAAATGTTTTCTCACTGTGGCATTTTACAAAGATGGCAGAATCCAACCTATTCAGCCACAGAATCAACTGCATAATAGTGTTTACACTGTTAGAGCTTTGTTACCACTTTTAGCAGCACATACTGGATTGAAACACTTGCACATAACTTCAAAGAAAAGGCTTGTATTGGTTCAGTCTATATAACATAGGTCTCTCTGTATTTAGGGGATATTGAGCATATCTGTAAAGCCATAGGGATTAAAATGTAAGAATAATCATTTTTTGCTCATTCGCTGACTCTGTAAGTGAATGGCAGCCTTTATACAAGTCTGGGGGAGACATTCCTGTTCTACAGTCCCTTTAGAGAGAACTAGAGAAATTTAAGTAAAGACTGTGACTGAGGAAATGTTTGTAAGGTTGTGTCCTACCATGACTTTCCATTCTTAAGTACAGAAAAGGAGGTCTGGCTGCACTGTGTTTCTGTCCAGCAACTGAGTTGTTTGCCTTTGTATGTTATTTTTTTGTATGTATTTGGTCTGTATGTCTCCCTGCCCTCCTCTTCCACTATGCATAAGAAGTGATGAAAATGGAAAATTATTTTTGAGAATATATATATTTTATTTTTTCTTTAAAAAGCAGAATCAATGACATTCTGACATATTCTGACACAGCAGAATGTAGAGACATTTTTAAAACAGAACCTCTGAACAGTGTAAAACTGTATATTCTTCAAGAATGATATTTCTTGAAGGTGTTGTAGCTTGATTTTTTTTCTCAGGTAAATTAGGAAGGCTGAGTCAGATAAGTGATATTGATAGTGTACAAGTACCAATGTCTTGTCATATCGTTTAAGGGTGTGTTGTGTTGGGGATTTTTGGAAAGGGGAAAGAGGGAGGAGAGAAAATCTTTTAAAAGACTAATGATTCTTTTGTCACATGGTGACTTGCCTGAGAACTCCAGATGTTACTGGTTTCATAGATTGCATTGATTGCCTTTTTTAAACATTTGTAATCTTTACATGCTGTAGGTCAAAGATGACACCAATTGTAGTCACTGTTCTGTCAGTCACAGAAGAATGTAGTGACAGTTTTTACTGTGATAGTGATCAAAATTTGTCAAGGTAATTTACTTCTTTCACAACTGAAATTTGGAATGTATTTCAGGCATGACACTTACTGGTCTCAGTACACATCCTTGGTACACTTATGTATCGAGATATGTATTCACCAGTATATAAGGCCATCATGCAACCAATAAAGTCAGTTTCAGGAGTTTCTGGAAGCTGTTGGGTTCCCTTACATTTCAAAACTAGTATATATAATTAGTGCTGCATATGAATGTTAAGGCAATAAAATAGTTTAGTGAAGCACCTGCTATACTGTATGTAAGGGTCTTATTCTTTTTGAATGATGGATTCTGAATTTTCTGAAAATCTTCATGCTTTTCCAGAGTTCCTGAAATGCACATAGTAAGGGAATTTTTTCAAACTGAGGTTATTAAAACAAGCAGTTCTAGAAATACAGAATCAAAGTATGGTTTGGGTTGGAAGGGAACTTTTAAGGGTAATCCAGTCCAACCTCCCTGCTCTAAGCAGGGACACATTCTACTATATCAGGTTGCTCAGAGCCCCATTCAGTGTCACTTTGAGTGTTTCCGGGATGGGGCATCTACCACCTATTTGGGAAACCTGTTTTAGTGTTTCACAATCCTCATTGTAAAAAAGTCTTCCTTATATCTAGTCTAAATGTACCCTTTTTAATTTAAAAACCATTATCCCCTGTCCTGTTGTAACAGGCGTTGCTAAAAAGATTATCCCCATCTTTCTTATTTTCTTTAAGTAGTAAAAGGCCACAATAAGGTCTCCCTGGATCCTTCTCTTCTCCAGGCTAAACAGCCCAGCTCCCTCAGCGTGTCCTCACAGGAGAGGCTCTCTGGTCCTCTGGTCATTTTTGTGGCCCTCCTCTGGACGTGCTCCAACAGGTCCATGTGTTTCTCTTTCTCTGCTAAGGACTCCAGGGCTGGATGAGGTACTCCAGGTGGAGTCTCACAAGAACAGAGCAGAGGGGCAGAATCACCTCCCTCAACCTGCTCACCATGCTTCTTTTGGTGCAGCCCAGGATATGGTTGGCCTTCTGGGCTGTGGGCTTACATTGCTGACTCATGTCCAGTTTTTTATCCACCAGTTCCCCCAAGTCCTTCTCTGCTGGGCTGCTCTCAATCCCTTCATCTCCCAGCCTGTACTGATACCAGGGGCTGCCTTGACCCAGAAGCAGGACCTTGCACTTGGCCTTGTTGAACCTCATGAGGTTCACACAGGTCCACTTCTCCAGCTTGTCCAGGTCCCTCTGCATGGCGTCCCATCCCTTAGGCATGTCAGCTGCACCACTCAGCTTGGTGTCAGCTGCAAACTTGCTGAGGGTGCACTAGGTCCTATTGTCTTTGTCATTGATGAAGATATTAAGCAGCACTCATCCCAGCATGGACCCCTGAGGGACACCACTCACGGTCCCATCATGGACCTCCCTCTGGACACTGAGACATTAACCACTACATTCTGGATGTAACCATCCAGCCAATTCCTTTTCCACCAAATAGTCCACCCATCAAATACGTATCTCTCCAAAACAGAGAAGGATGTTGTGGGGGATTGTCAAAGGGCTTACAGAATTCTGGATAGATGACATCTGTACTCTTCCCATGTCCACAACAATATAGCTTTGTTTGCTCTCATTCCAATAAGTACTCAATAAATCTCATATAATGCACACTATATATAATACTTTATAGAAGTAAAATTTGGGGAGAGCTATCTAGTTAAGTCTGTATTTGATATTCAGAAGAAAATTAGACTTGGCTGAAAATATGCTTACAAAGAATTGAAGACTTTCTGATCTGTTTATTTTAATAGGCAGAATGATCCCAGAGGCTGTGTAATTGCACCAAAACCTTCCTAACCTTTTGCATGTTAAGGTTTTATAATAGCTAACCATAACAATCAAGATAAGACAAAGTTAGTGACCTGGAAATGACTCAGGGGGACACTGCAGTAGGGGATGAAACACAAAGATCTTCCTTTGCATGTTTAATTCTATAATATAATAAACCCTGCAGTTGCCAGAGTTTGGTATAATTCTGTAATATTGCTAACTGTATCACAGTGAAGACGCCAAAACCATTTAATTTGAAAACTTTATCTCCATTCCTATGTAGCAAAATCTATAGCAGAGAGGAACATTTAAGAGTCAGAGTCTTATCTTAGCCTTATTAAAGACATGAATGTGGGAAAAGATAATAGCAGCTCCACAAATTAATGCTTCATATGTCTTGGAAACCTAGATGGAATTTCACACATCTCAAAAATACAGTATTCAGTAGCAAAAGTATACTTCTTATTGTTGTTCAAAACAAACAAACAAAAATCTTACAGAATTGAGGTTTACATGGGAGATCTTGAACTCAACCAAGATATCAATCTGTAGCAAAACTGACACTTCAGGTAATACAAAATGAAGTGAATAACCCCTAGCACTCACTCTGCTGTCTATGTAGGAGACTTACTGCACACAAAACACATCTCTATTTATCTTTAACATGTACAGAATAAAAGCAACATGTAAGTGATGTATTGTCAAATTATAGGCTGCTAAATTTCTTAACTATTGTGTTGTGTGCTGTGTCCAATCTTTCACTTCTAAACATTTAGCATCATCCATAATAATTTATTTTATTATTATTTGAGTGGTGGTCATCCTCAGGGCAGGGTGTGTCTCACTAATGGCATATATAATGCAACATTGAAAGAAGGTAGGAATATTTTGGTATTCTTGAAGCACAGCTGGATCTGTCCTGTGACCAGACTTGTAGGAATCTCGTGAAGGAGTTAACCCAACTTACACAGTCTGTTCTGTTCAGGCTTTCTAATACAATCTTCATGAAGTTGCTCAAGCAAGTCTTCCCAGTGTGTGCTAACAAGCACATTACATTTTCTGTTTTTAAATAGTTCCCATGGTATTTTAAAAGCCTTAAATTCCAAGATTTTGAACTTGAAATATCCTAGTTCTTCATATTTTTGGTTTTCATAGATCTGAATCCAGACTGAACTTTTTTTGAAGTTAAATAAACTTTTAGAGAACTTAAGGTTTTTGGAACAGCTTAATACGCTACAGAGAAAAGTTAAGTCTGTGCTTTTCAGGTTTTTTTTTTTTGTCATTCATTTTTTTCACGACTGGTGGTGGTGGAGAGTTGTTTTGCTTTTAGTACTATGATGTGGATTTTTGTCCCCTTCTATGTGCCTATGTTGAATAGTTTTGGTACTTAAAAATACTATAAGCTAATGATAAATCTACAAAGTCAGTATGAACTAATAAAATAACAGTATCTAGGAAACCCTGATCATCCAAGACCTCTAAAAAACTTATAAATGCCAATGGAAAGACTACTATTGATCCTAGTAAATTTTTATAATTTGGATTAAGCAGTTTTCAAAATTCTACTGCTGTAGTTTTATATGTCATAATATAATTCTAGGATATTGTGCTAATACTATACATAGAGTAATTATCTCCTTGGCTTTTGTTTAATACTACTGAGAATTAATTGTTTTAACTTCCTTACTTTCTTCTCTGTATTTTTATAGGTTGCTTGCTCACCTTTAATGAAATACACTTTGTTATGCATTTCACCTAAATGTTTATTCAAGCAGATGTACATAATTATAAGTGAGAGCAAACAGCTGCATTTTCATATTTTTGGACACCTTTAGTTCCTTCAAGTATAATTTTTCTATTGCATTTGAATGTTGGTTTTAATATAGAAAAACATTCAAGTTTATTCACTATGGAGTGCCTATCCTATTAGTATAGTTATAAATGGTGTTGCCTGAATTTTGTGAACTTATGCTGTCGTATAGTAATGCTCAAACCAAACCTGTATAATACGCCTATTATCTACTGATAAAATTGAGTTTATCCATTTCATTTCAGTTGCAGTTGTGGAAACATCTCAAAGAATAAAGTAGGAAAATAATTAGTAGAAAAAGAAGCATTTTGGACAGAATATGTAAAACTCCATAATGATTTTTGGGCCTAGAGGAGCGATCAGGAGTCCAGGAAAGTAGATCAGTGCAGAAAGAAAAACTGTTAGGGCATGGAAAGCAATTAGGAACTTGGATACAAATGTTGCTGCCCAGGGAAGAACATTTGTCTTTCACGGTGGTTTAAAACAGCTTCAGCCATTCACACACTTCCATGTTGTGTTTGTGAATGTGTAAACTGATTGCAATCACACACAAAATATACTGTGTTACTGAAATTAAATATTTAGGGTAGTTAGAAACAATAATAATACACAATATAATATAAAATGTGAAGTTTCTTATAATTGTTTTTGAGTGTCTTGTAATTTTTTCTCCTGTATCTACATTGCAAGAGTACTCTCTCCTCTGTTACATTTGTTTTGCAGGTAAAATAAGCCTTCCTATTATGGTATCTATTTAGAAAATATCACTAATCATGAAGGCAAAACTTAAATATGTATTGTCAGCTTGCTTGATTTGGGGTTTATTTTGGTAACTAATTGTAAAGTGCTTTATAAATATCAGCATGTTAATTATGGGCATCTGTGCCTGCCAATTGGCATGCTTTGCGGAGTTTATTCAACTTCTCAAAAGAATTTAGAAAAATATTTTTTTATTAATAACATCTGCATAAAGCTGTGTCCCTCTATTGAAAATAAAGCATTGATTTTTATTAAGGAAGTGGCATTAAGTTGCTTTAAACTATATGCTTTAAGTTGTATTCCTAAATATCCCATCTTGTTCAGAGGGACTGTCTGAACAAACAAAACAGATTCCAAAAACTATTTCCTGATTTGTTGGACAGTGAATATAACAGTGCAGTTGAAAGAACTCAAGTAATGGTTTTGCTGTATTTCTAAGTATCATGACCAAGAGTCTAAAGTATTGCTGCTGATGAAAAATTAGAGCAATCTAAACTGATTTGCAATGCAGAACTCTTAGTCTGCTTCCTGAAAATTTGGTCTGTGTTATTTCAGCCTGAAACACCAAAATCGATAATCAGTTTTAGAAATCATGATCATGCCTAAAATTAAGAAAAAAACCCCCAGAGAACTGAAGGTTCACAATACAGTTGAGGTTTAGGTAGAATTTTTGGTCAATTTAGTAATGCTCCTGAAATTTTAACTTTAATGTAGATTGGAGATCAAAATGAGAATTCTGTCTTAAAGAGTAAATAAATCTTTCTTACAGCATTTTGAGTGCAATTAACATAGATGAAGTTATTTACTAGCAATACTATTATTTTGAAGTAATTTTAAATTATTTAACTGAGTCCCTAAACACACTACAGACTGATACAGGGAACATGATTGCCTCTTATATTTTCTTGTGTCATTTTGTTTTCACTTAGATAAGAGCATCCTACTCTACAATAAGTTGAAAAGACTGCATTTGGTATTTAGTGACCATTTAATCAAATTTGTAAGTAATGGGAGTCATTAAGACCCTTAGCTAACATACTGAGATATTTTCTGCAATATTTCTCAATGGTTTTGTGATGAAAAGTAAAGAAAAGATAAAAAATGGGAAGCATTAGAAATACTGTAGTACTTGGGTAATAAAAAACCTTTTCTTCTGAAAAGTAAAGTTAAAAATATACTGCTGCATCAGTAGGACGCTATCTAGGTTAAGATTCATCTCAGCTGCCTTTAGTCATCTAAAGTTTACAGGTCTAACCTACATTCTTCAACAGAAAGAGGCAGACGCTTCTGAAAAGGCTATTTTTCACACCTTGAGAAACAGGAATTCCAAAGCCAGTTGTCATTTGATGTTGGAGCTGTTGTCAGAGTTCTTCCTCTCCAGGGCCTACACCCTCATGCCCACATGCCCTTAGGTCCAGTGCCAGACTCTGGCCAGCTCTGACATGGGTACAGCTGGCCCAGCTGGCTTGGAGTAAGCAGTGTGAAACAGCTGTGAGCTTGGACCCTTGCCCTTGGTCTTTTTCTAAGATATGCTGTAGGTAGGACTGTGCCTAAGCCTTTACTTTGCTGATGCTGACCTCACCTCGCAGACTTGATGTTAGATGTGCCTCATCACTGTGGACTTGTCTAGTGATTACACGGCTGTAATTTTTTACCCTAAATCCTTGCACTTTAGGATCATGATATACAAAAGTCTATTTCATGAAAATCTTAACTACAATTCTGTACCTGATTAATGGATATGAAAGTAGTTGGTTTCTATTCAAATTTAATTTGGCCTCCTGTCTTTATTACGAAGCTTTATGATAGTGTGCAATAACACTTTTAGTATTTAAAAAAAAACCAACCAACCAAAACCCCCAGTGCTAGTGTTGAGGTTATTGTCAAAAAGCCCCTTGGGATTTGCAAGATACAGTTCTTTAGTTCAAGTTCACCAGTATTTTTCAAGTTCTTAAAGGAACAAATAAATTGTAAAGTGCTTTCTGGAACTTAAGCACTGCTATACAACATCTTTTTGTCTCCATGGAAAGCTAGCAATCACAGATCCTTAATATCTTTTTTTTTCCTTCAATGTGATTGTTCTCTCTTATACTGCAGGATAAAGGGTGGGTGCCTGGTACAGTTAGCTTCCCTTATGAGGGCGCTGTGTAGCAGGGTGCTTTCTTTTCTCTCTATTGTATATTTATCTAAGGAAGGAGGAGGCCTGGTTGCTCTTAATTAGCAAGAACAGACAATACTTTCTATATACTGTAACTTGAGAACAGAAAGAGTCCATTTCATGTGAATGCTTTTTTTTTTTTTTTTTAAGTCTTTCACCTACTTTCAGCTATGTCAGGGTCTCCACCAAAGTTGCTATAGAGGAATAAGGCTTTGAAATGCTCTAAGAATTCTGGTACTGCTTTTAATAAATGAAAATAGCTATCAGTAATGTATTGGTGGATTATAGGACTTTGAAATCACTGCACCCAGACTGTGATGACTCACAGTATGAAGTGAGGATAAATGTGCTGAAAAACACAGTGAGAGTCTGTTTGCTCCTGCCATGTTAACTTCGACTCAAAATAGTGGTTTAGAAACATGCAACTTCTTACCTTAATTTTCAAGATATACTATTGAAAGGGGGTTATAAGTCACCTAATCTAAGGCTTCATTGTAATGAGCAACTGTGTCCTCTGATACTGTTCATAAATTGATCAAATTCACTTTATAGCTTTAGTCCTGAAACCTTTCTATTATGTATACTTGTTTAAAGTCTCTTTCCAGCTATAGATTAACTGTATGTAGTACATCTCTTTGTGGACAAAGTATAGCAATGCTAGCAATTAACTCCTTTACGTTGCAATAGCAATCAGGAAAGAGAGAAACTATGGAAGAGGAGGATGCTTCCCTGTTTGTGCTAGAATCCAATTATCTTTCAAGTTCATGTCAAACTCCATAGAAATAGAATTGGGATATATTTTCTCTTTCATTATAATTCATTCATCAGAAGGGATTTGCTTGATGCTGATTTGCACATATTGAAACAAGTTCTCATATGGACATTACACTTAGGAAAAGAACTTGTCTGCAGAAACACCACACACAGACCTTTACAAGGAGCTGATTTTTCTCTTATCATAAGCTTGGTTAAATACTTAAAGTAGTAATTGTCATGACTGATAAATGACCAGTAGCTTTGTGTCATCTACTGATACTTCATACTACAGTACAGAAACATATTCATATTGATTTCACTATGTCATGTTAGTGACCAGACCCTCAGAAAATAATTGTTCTATCCACAGTAACTAATAAAAATTACAAATTAACAATGGAGTGTATTTCCTACATCCTTGAGTATAACTGATTGCTTTCCTATATCCATGATTATTTAATAGAGGAAACCCATTTACTGAATTTGCTAAAGTAATTTATTAAAAGCAACAAAACTGCGTTTTTGTAGGAATGCTGTCTCAATAATAATGTGGAGAGATCTGTACTAGTACTGAAAATGAAACAAAATATTCCACAGTGAGCCTATGAAACTGATTTGTTCTTGTATCTTAAGTTGTATAATTATTTTTGGGGGCAGCACCAGTTCTTACTAAACACAAAGTTAATATAATGAATGGGGGTTGGGTGGCATTAAAAGCTGTTGTGTTGTTCTTGGCTTAATCATTATTAGTTATAGAAAAAGCAATGGAAAGAAAGAAAAATAAAATCAGTTTAGAAATTACGGGACTTCAGATTATCAAAACCAATATTCTCAAACCAAAGGGGGGTGTGGGGTGGATAAAATAAAAAGCTGGAGAGGAATTAAGGATATGAAACCATTGTAAGGAATATTAATGTTGTAGATTACCCTGGGTTATCCCACTGTGTAAAACTGATTTTCATCTCCCTATCTATAAGGATTTCAGGAAAAAAAAAAAATCTGAAAAGACTCATGAGTTGTTTCTTTACTCTGAAGAATATCAAATCCCTCAGAGTACTGCCTTTTCCCCCAAGACTACCTTACACTACCATCAGAGAAGATAGACATCTCCTACTTAACAGTGGCACAGACTGTAGAAACTGCTTGATCATGATGACAAAGCAAATGCACTTCAAGGTAATGAACATCCAAGTTATGATCTTTTTCATTTTGCAAGATCTCCTGCCAACTCTAAAAAAAATTTGACACCTTGGAAAAAATTTGCTAACACTAAAAATATGAAATATTGTAGTAACTCATTTTCTCTGTTAATGCAAATCATATCTGTTCCCAGGATATTTGTGGTGTCATTCTTAGCCCAGCATAGGTCTGACCAAAAGTATGTGGGCTATTTTAGGTGCTGAAAGGGGAACTCAGGGCAGAGAGATTTATTGCAGGTTCAAAGGTAGAACCCCAGGAAATCAATTCAGAATAGAAGAAATACATATTAAGTACAGTCAGTTCTCTTGTTTCAAATATCAATTAGAGATTTAATATTTTCCCTAGGGATTGAAGTAGTTTTGGTTTGGGTTCATTGATCTGCTGAAATTGTATACAATTATCTAGTACCTGACGAGTAAACAGTTAAATGGAGGTATCTTCTATAATTTGTTCTGTCTTCAGCAAGTAAATAGGAAACACAAGTAAATGTGACCTGTTAATTTAGTGCTTAGATTAATAAATGTAACATAAAAATTAACACAAAGTTAGGTTTGAATGTTTAATATTTAAATTTCTAGCTGTTCTAATTTAATCAAGGAGAAATAAGTATGTGGGAACAACAAAAACTACATCAAAAATGTGGACTAAGTCGTCATTAAAATACTTCTGAAAAATTACAGTACATTTTCCTAATGTATAAATTTGAAGGTTATAATTGTCATAGAAGTTAAGCTTTATTACACAAAACTGTAATTTTTACCATGTGTGGGTCCTTCTGTATTTCAGCATTGAAATAAAAATCACACAGTTGTCATTCAGCACTTTAGAATCAAATTAAAAGTATATGTGTGAGGCAATTATATCTCTTTAGCCACTTATGGTTGTAACTAAGAATTTTTGATGTTTTAGAATTTTAGATGAAAGATTTGTAGTAGACATGCTGGATATTTTCTTTAAGAATACTTTGTCACTATGTTAATACAATATTTATGAGTTAAGTTTGTTTTATATTTAATGTAAATTAAGTTCTCTAATAACACGTATAAATGTGTGTACTCTCTGAACTGATATTTAAAAAAAATAAATGAACTAATTACTGGCTTATTAGTCTGGCCTCTTAGTTGCTCATTTCTAAGAAGAAAGCCATTAGCATGTGGGTAAGTTCTTGGAGAAGTTATATTCTGTGAGATAAGAAATTGAAAAATATATGCATTCTACTCTTCTGTTGTAGTTGCACATTTCAGAAAAAGAAAAAAAAAAAGGTGACTATATTATGATTTAACAAAGAAACCTGCATCGTAAGAGGGCTTTTTTTCAAAACAATATTTTGCCTTTACAAGACTATTTTCACAGAGAGAAGTAGTAATTTGTCAGCATGAAGTATCAATGAGCTTGAATGCTCTGTGAGAAATACTAGAAGTAGCATTCTAAGAAAGTACTCTGAAACACCTGAAATCTCATTTTCTGGCGGAAAAAAACCCAACCTTACTTCTTGCATTTCTAAACCTTGTTGTGGTAAGAGGAAATTCCAATATATTTACTCAAGAAACCACATGAATAGAGACAAAGCTATTTTAGATCCACAAGCAGAAGAATGCATTTTAGTAGATGGTATAATCTTGCCAAAATATGAGGTCTGTCCCTTCTAAACTTTTCTATTAATGTAGATTAATAGGATAGTTAGAGATTACATTGGTTTTGTGATTTTAGGGGTTTTTTTTGGTTTTTTTTTTTTTCCCCCAAGGATATTATTTTACTTAATCTGCAATTTACAAATTTATGGCTTTTTCCCATCAGTTGTCTTATACTATCAAAGAGTAAGACAAGGAAGAACTGATTCTGCTTTTGATCATTAATAACCTGACTGGAGTGATGATTGCTTATGTTTAGTGTTAAGTGAGAGTTGCACCAAGTACACATTATTTAGATATCTTCTGGATATCTTTGCTATAAAGTGTAAGATTGCCTCAAATGTTGTTTTGATCCCCAAACTAGCCATCAGAACTTCATATTTATCTCTTTTAAAAAGACTTCTGAGATTGGATGTTTTTATTATGCACATTAATGTCAAATTCTGTTGTTGAATATTCTTTGCCTGAAAGGCCTTAAAACTACATGTGAGTTCTACATATTAAATAATTAAACTTCTAATTTATCCTTTCTGGATTTTCTAACTTTGGGATATTTCAGTGGAAATACCCTGTTAGCATATTCTGGAGAGGATTGATGCCATGATGTGTAAGTGTGACATTATGACATCTTCTGTGTAATTTTTCATGTCATTTTTCATGCATTCTAATATGCTAGTTGCTTTCTTAATCTTATTCAAATACAGGCAAATCTTTATTATTTCTCATCTTGAATCACAGAATCACAGAATCATTTAGGTTGGAAAAGACCCTTGGGATCATTGTGTCCAACCATTAGCCCTACTCTACAAGTTCACCCCTAGACCATATCCCCCAACACCACATCTAAGCAATGCTTAAACACATTCCAGGGATGATGACTCGACCACCTCCCTGGGCAGCCCATTCCAGTATTTCACTACCCTTTCCGTGAAGAATTTTTTCCTCGTGTCTAGTCTAAACCTACCTTGTTTCAGCTTTAGGCCATTCCCTCTGGTTCTGTCCCTAATTACCTGAGAGAAGCGACCAGCACCAACCTCTCTACAGTGTCCTTTCAGGTAGTTGTAGAGAGTAATAAGGTCTCCCCTCAGCCTCCTCTTCCTCAAACTAAAAAGACCCAGTTCCTTCAAATGATCCTCATATGATCTATTCCCAGTCCCTTCGTTGCCTCCTCTGCACCCGCTCCAGCCCCTCGATATCTCTCTTGTACTGAGGTGCCCAAAACTGGACACAGCACTCGAGGTGAGGCCTCACCAGTGCTGAGTACAGAGGACAATCACCTCCCTACTTCTGCTGGTCACACTGTTTCTAATATAGGATAGGATGCCGTTGGCCTTCTTTGCCACCTGGGCACATTGCTGGCTCATATTCATTTGCCTGTCTATTAGAACCCCCAGGTTCCTCTCCACCAGACAGCTCTCCAACCACACTTCCCGAAGCCTGTAGTGTTGCATGGGGTTGCTGCGGCCCAAGTGCAGGACCTGGCACTGGCTAATCAGTTAATTTAGATGCCTTTAAAGTGTGTTAGTAGACTAAACTTTTCCTCCATTAATTTGCAGTAGATGTTGCATCAGTGTCTGTGATTTTGTAACAAAAACTGAACTAACGTGTTGAATAAATCTGGGGGAAATTCCCAAATCAGCATGTTGGCTTCTCTGGCCTGTGTTTGCTGTAAAGCTGTATGTCATATTACAAGCATTTTAAATAACTTCAAAGGAAGGCAATATTCCAGTAAAAAAAAAAAAAAAAAAACAATGGAATAAAAAATTTGGTTTTTTTTTTTTTTTTTTTTTAAAAAGTACTCTATGGGTGCTGCCAAATACATGCTTGTATTTCATATTCTGTGATAAAATCCATGTAGGTTTTTAACTTTTGTAAAAAATAACAAAAAAAAACCCCAACTTTTGTAATAAATAACAAAAAACACTACTGATATTCTTACTTTGAGTAATGAACCCATTTCGAGATCACTGTTGGTAAAATATCATACTAAATGTTCAGTGCTGCTTTTCATGTAGATCACCTACGTAAAACACATATAGCTATTTCATCATTTGGAAATAATCACAGCTATCTGAATTCTGTGGACGAATATATGACATGCTTTAAGATGTTAATGCTAAGATACTTGTGATCCATATTAGTAAATACAGATTATTACATTTAGGTCTGTTGAACTATTTATTTTTCCTCCTGCAATGAAGATTTAATCTTCTGGAACTAAATCTTTCTCCCTTTTTCCACCTCAAAGTATTCAGATTTAGGTGGCTTTCAAAAAGGAAATACTTTGAAAACAGTTTCTGATGAAGTATTTCCACAATCAGTGTTCATGCAGACTTCATGTATACAAGGCAATTGATTCTCTAATGTGAAATTAATTAAACCTGCCACATCTACTTTTTTAGACAGTGAAAACATAAAAAGAAAAAAATACGTGTAGAACTCGTAGTTATTTCAGTGTTACTTGAAGATTAATTCAGTTTTATTGTGATTTATATTTTATTTCCAGTGTTTATGTACATGTATTCTTTCTCAGATTAATGTAAAGTCAAGATATTAATACAAAAAGCCTGAGTTTGACTTGACAAAAACCAACATTTTAGGCAAGAATGTATACCTTGAGAAAAGTTAGGGATTTTCTCATAGTCTAAGCACTAATTGCCAAAATATATTTATTTTTAATTTTAGATTGATTTATGCTTACTCAAACTTTCCTTGTGACTATATATAGCGCAGTGTACATATGTTCCCTGCAGAATCCTGATTAGGCAAGTATATTTTAAAGGTAAAAATTGACCATCCTTAAAGAAGACTCTACATGTCATGGAGACAACCAATTTTGCAGATAATTTAAAAACTTCATAGGGATATATTATAAAAAGAACAAAATTCTTGTGATGACAGAGCATTGCACTAATATATCACACCTGAAACTAATGATTAACTCCATACTTTATTGGATAATTTTAATGAATTTTACTATAGCTTCAAGACATAACACATACAGTCATTTTCAGATTTCTCATTTTTATAGCCATCAGCAGACTATATCTTAATGGCATTTTGAAAAAGAATGATAAAGGAGTTATAAGAGTGTCTAAAATGGATTTCCTCACTCACATACTGTGGTATATGTAACTCTGGAGTCTAAAGAATGTATATAGCACAAAAAAAGAGAAGAGTCAAATGTCCATGAATAACGTCCTACATGGTACCAGAACTTAAACAGTAAGATGGAGTGTTGCACATATACATGTTTGGCTATATGTTGGAATTTAGCCTTAACAGGCTTTATTAGCTTAAACAGATTATTTTGAGTATTAAACCACAAATAAACTTAAAACATGAGTATTTTTCTTCCATTTGTGGAGTTAGCATGGGTGTTCAAAGCATGTGCAGGTGACACCCACATTCCATTAACCAGCCTTTTTGTCAGTTTTGCACTTCTCACCATAAATTCTCCTAATTAAAAACTTCTAGATTTTCATCATTTGACCTTTTCTTCTTATCACAGCACAGTTTAAACTCTGAGCACAATGAATTTGTGGGGCTTTTTGAGTTTAGGGTCTGTTGGTTGGTTGGTTTTTTTTCCCCAACAATTGAATTCTGTATTTTGGGGGAAAGCAATAGCTGTCTCCTCCCCATTCTCACTGATACAGTATTATACTTCTTATTTTTCACAATGACACATTTTAGTTTGTCGCATTTCTATCATGTCTTGCCAAAGCTTTATATATGTACACTGAGCTATTATTATTAAAATAAATATCAGAATGAACAGTCTTCTAAAAAGCATGAAAACACTAGTCTCGTTCCCCAAAATTATCTATCTTTAAAATTTTTAAGATAAGTAGTGTGTGCATTTGAAGTAATGTTATTTATTACTTGGGAACGTCAGATATATTCTGTCTCTGCTTCATTCTCTAGATTCAGCTTATGCAAGAGAGCTCAAGGAGGTTATATCAGTACAAATGCTGTAGTCTATCTCTTGGCACTTGGCCAAAACAGTGGGTTTTTTTGTGTTTTTATTAAAACTTTCTTTCATATACCAGTAAAAAGAAGCAATATCAATGGAGAAATATAATAATAATCAGAAGAAAACCTTTTAGATTATTATTGATCTATTCTTTGAAACAGAATAGACAAATCGGTGGGAAACAACTCATAAAGTTCATGTTGCGAATGATAAAGTGATTGAATCAATCAATGCTTCATTTTAAATAGAGTGTGACAAACTATTTTATATTCAAGTGGCTATAGACCCACTTATGTATATGTTATTCAAATGGCAGAAGGCTGCTAACTCAGTTTCTTCCTATCTTCCCTCTAGTCTTCTACCCCTTTTAAATTTAAAGACAACGTGCCTGGGTTTCGCTTTCCAACAGCTGCAGTAGTTTTGAACCTTATTTTAATACATTGGTCCATAAAATCTCACAGTTTTTAATTAAGCTCTGTGAAATGTCATCTGGCATTCACAGCAACCTTGACTTGGTTGCATTCTAAGCTGGACAATGTTTACAAAAATCCCCTTTAGTTGTGTGATTTACTTGTCCATCAAGGGAATAGCCTGCCTTATAGCTACTCTTGAAGATGGAAAGGTAAGAAGCAGAACTGTCCTCCTACCCCTATTAAAAATATATGAATATAAACTTGATAGGAACCGGAAACTGAAAAGGGAGTCACTGTTCTCTTCCCAGTCTTCCATCAACATAGTGGGTGCAGGGATATGTTAAGACATCTACAGCATCTCCACAGCATGAGCAGAAGGTTATTCTTTTCTCATGGTCTCCTTGTTAAAAAGAATAGAATGTCTTCATGAGTTGGATTCAGAAACTAACTATTGCTGCCAGAAAGAAGTTGAGGATAGGCATTTTGCCATCCTTTATGAGACTACTTTCCTCAATCAATTTTTCTTCTTAATTCACAAGTTTGACATAAGTGTAGAAATGAAATTCCATCACTGTTCAGAAAAAAATCAGGAAAACAACTGATATTATGAATTAGCATAGGATTCATCTATTACAGATTACACTTATTAGTAATTGTCATTTACTCGGTATTAAGCTTGTGTTGATACAGAAAAAGTGAAAAAATGTATTTCAGAAGGATCTCATGATACCAAGTGAATGTGTGATAAAATGTCAATTGAAAAAACAAACAAACAAACAAACAAACAAAAAAACCCAGAAAACAACAACAACAAAAATGATAATTCATCTGGGGGAAAACCAAGTAAAATTTTAGATACATAACAGGCATTAAAGGTATTGACTCTTAGGAAGGTATCTTATAGTCTTTGTGAAATAGAGTTATGACAATAGTAATTTAATATTTAAGGTAGTTGTAGTTAGGCAGATAAAAATTATGATCCATGGAAAAATGGAAAATATAATCCTAAAAAATAAGCTACATAATCCAAGTATGGAATAATGTGTATTCCTGATCACTGAATTCTAAAATTATACAGAAGAACTAAGGAAACTGCAGAGACTTTTCAGTTGATTAAGGCTGAAGAGATAATGTAACATCTTTTTGTTTACCTAAGTATAGTAAAAATGTAGAAAAGCTCAAGTTTGAACATCAGCAAAAGAAAATTAAGTATCAGTAAGTATATAGAGGAGGCAAGCGGACAAGTCTTGAGTGGAGTAAAATAGTTTGGGAAAATGTGAATAAAGACAGATACTCTGTGGAAACTTCGTTATTTATGAAAGGTTATTTTCTTTCAGTGCTGTAAAATTGACAAGGCTTTTTCCTGGGTGTACACTAACTCTCAGTCTTTGTTCTCTCAGTTGGATATTTTTCAAATGCATGAATCCCAAAAGTTTGCAGTGTTTATTTTGGAAACTTTTTTTCTGAACAGTGACCTCCAATTTATTCTGGTTTGTCTCTGTTTTCTGCTTCCTCAACTAATACAGATCTAGTGCCTGTTAAAACAAACTAAATGAATCAAATCTGGTTTACTTTTGATTTTCTGAATCTCACTCTAATTCTTTCTAGTTACTTAACTACCTAAGTATTTTTGTTAACTTATTAGTTATTCAGCTGTAAACTTCTATTTGTTCTGATGCAAGACCTTCCCCAGTGTTAAAATAGTTTGATCAAAACATGCTAGTAAATGAAGAGCAGACAGAAAGGTACCATGAGATCTAGCCACACCGTCCAAATTTGAGGCACCTATTTTAAGTGTCCTAAACTTAAATGTCTTTTAAAGGCATCATCTCTGCCTTTCATGAGAATTTAGATTCTCAAGTTAAACTCATTCACAGATTACTAATGGTGTTAATGCATACATTATATAATACATGCACACTCCTTGCCTAATCTGTGTTTAACCACGTATTTAGGAATTTAATGCCTATTAACTCCTATTTTGTTATGTGTAGAAATACTTTTGTTTTGTTTTATAAAAGCAGTTATGTCCATTCTGTATTGTTACAGTTCATCAGTGAAATAATGAACCCATATTTTTTTTGCAGGAATTTGATTTTTTTACCTGCTAGATTTCACTTGTTGTGGCATCAATTATCATTGTCAGACTTAAAACCCTGTGTTTGTTGTAAATATATGTGTGTGTGTGTGTGTATCACATTACAAAAGTCACACTCCTGCTGTGTTTGACAAATTGTTTATAAAAAACCATATGATTTTAGCACTTTATCCTTAAAAAGGCCTCATCTACCAGTTGTCTGTTCATGCCATAATTGCAGCCTTACGAAAATGCTATTGCATAGGTTACAATAGCTCTTTTTATAGAAAGGTATTTTTTATGTAGGTTGAACTGTGGCTAACCAGATGTGGTGGGTTGACCCTGGCACGGCACCAGGTGCCCACCAAGCCCTTCTATCACTCCCCCCGACCCCCTTCAGCACGGCACGCAGGGAGAGAATAAGACGCAAAGCACAGGGGTGTGGGTTATGATAGATAAGATGTTATTCTCTACTTCCCGTTCACAGGCGATGTCGGGCCGAGTCCAGGAAGCAGGGCTCCAGGAACACGCAGCAGCCGCTTGGAGGACAAAGCAGAATGCCCCCCCATCCTCCTCCTGCCCTCTCCCTTTATAGTTGAGCTGATGTCATATGGTATGGAATAGCCCACTGGTCAGCTCAGGTTGGTTGTATCTTCTCCCCCATCCTGCCCCCCATCCTCTGGTGCCGTGTGAGCACCGGCAGTCATAACACGGGTGTGTTATCAACACTCTCCAGCTCCCAGTGCTGCAGCATGAGGGCTGGATGGGGAAAAAGCAGCTCAGCCAGACCCACTACACCAGACCTCTCTTAATCAATTACGACTAAATCAGTGTTGTAGTTTTATAAAATTGACATCTGTCTGAATCTTATTATGAAGTTTTAAGCAGGGATATGCAGTCAACCAGGATGAACTCTCTATGAAGTATAGCTGAGTTACGATTTCAGAGACCCAGGAGAAAATACTGCTCTGTGTGTGCTCTGATTGACCACTGAAAACAAACAGGTGTAAAACTTAATTTCCAATTCCACTTTCTTACTGGGATCTTAGCATACTTGATGATCCAGCTACCAAACAACCTGCATCCCAGTTTGTACATGATTCTGGGATCTTGTTTCTGAGCAGCAAAAAGAATGAATGCTCTCAGTGAGTTCACTGCTCGGCTAATTCTCAGCTTAGCCTGGACAGAAAAGGCCTTGTTTAAGCAAGATGCTAACAGAATATCCTTTCCACATCTTCAAATAGCTTTTATCTACCTGTGAAGTGCTCCCAACTAATTTCTGCTGCTGTCGGCCCAGACTTTATACGCATCTCTACACTAAGCAATGCCTGTAATTTTGTAAGCGGTGACCTACTGTATTTCCAACAGTGTCAATCTCTGCTGCTCTGCATGATTGCTAGACATTGCTATTGCTATCCTGTCTATCCTGTGTACACATGTCTGGATGTATGTGGGTGAGAGAAAGAAGGTTATGGAAAACAGTTCTTGATTCAACCTTAGCAATCCTGATCCTCAAGATACCAAAAGTGTGTAAAAGAAGGACGTGGCTAATTTTCTGCAGTAATTTTCCTTGTCAAAGGCATCCCCCAAGAAAGTGTATGAGGAAAATCCATGAAGATAAGTGACCCAAATGACCCTTCATGCTTCCATTCTATGCTGTACTCCTGATCTCTTTGCATATTTTGCCTTACTATTCTTTGCTGCCAATAGAAGCCAATGATGTTTGAAATTTTGGGCTGTATTCAGAATAATGAAAGGGTAGAAGATCTGAGTGTGGAAATCAGTTGTTTGCCCTGGTTGTTCATAAACAGTATCATAAAGAATGAATTAGTTCTTCCAAACTCTTACAGACTTGCTTGCTTTTGACTGGTACATCTCTACCACAGTATCAGTTCTGTTGGTGGAAGGGTGAGAAGCATATATTTTTTCCTTACTTTAAGCTTCATACTTCCTATATCTATGACATAAACCTTTTCATAGCATTCTATGATTTTACTGCATGGTACTTTAATTTTTAAAAAAAGCACATATTTAGTCCAAAAAGTGTAGTTCTGACCATCTAGATTGGCTACAGAATCTTTCTGAGTTCTGTTTGAACTAAGCTGTTGAGATATTAGCATTTGAACATGAACATTTAGTGAAAAATTAAATCATAGAATATCTCAAGTTGGAATGGACCCAGAAGGAATCATTATGTCCAACTCCCCATCTTGATCTCAGTCTTGAC
Source organism: Todiramphus chloris collaris (assembly GCA_025345505.1). Taxonomy (NCBI): domain Eukaryota; kingdom Metazoa; phylum Chordata; class Aves; order Coraciiformes; family Alcedinidae; genus Todiramphus; species Todiramphus chloris. The sequence continues at coordinate 7,106,338 of JANVCC010000035.1, forward strand.
CTAAAAATTGCCAGTACTGGATATACTGCCAGGTGGCTGTCAATGCACCTGTCACTGTCTCTGTCACTGTTCTTGGATGCCATCCTCCCCACCTTGAATGATTCAGTCCCTGTTTTCCTTTTTTGAAGCCAGGTAATTCTTTTGGTAATCCCTATTTTAGAATACTTTCTTGTTCTCTTCTAAATTGCCATAATCTCTTCAACACACTTCAAAACACTCTTTTAAAATCATCAGTGTACTTGTTTTAGAAAGATGGCTTGCACATTTACTTCCCTTGCAAATAGTACATAATTAAAAAAAATATTATTATTATTTTTCTTGGATGTCCAAGCTGGGTCTATCTGGATAAAGTAAGCAACAAGCAACCCCACCCCCTGATATTCCTGTTGTTTCTGTTGTCTAAAGGGAGACTTTTCCTGTGGATCTCATTTTGTAACTTCAAAATGGGTATATTCAACTGATGGAAAAACATAATTACTGTCCTTAAGATAATTTATCACCAAACTACATTTGTGACATCAGTCATTATGAGGTCTAATGCATGTAATTGGCAAATGTGTTTGCGTCTCATACTTTATTCTAATTGACATCTACCATATTGCTGCTGACAGCTTTTCAGCCCAGATGAATGCTGTTTGCCAAGAGCTATTACTACTTTGCTGAGGTAGTCATACATGGATACATTATAGTGAAGATACAGAGTAAAAATTCACTACATTTTTTTACTTCTCAGGTGCCTAGGTTCAGTAGTTCTGAATAGCAAGGCTTTGACATGCATCAAGTAGATTCTTGACAGTTTGATGATATGTCACTTCTGAGGGTTTGTACAGTACACCAAAAGAGGACCATTGAAATACAGAAAGGCTACTGTGTGCTTTGAAGCACTGAAAATATAATTCATGCAAGATGAAACTTTATAAATTAAATAATTGAAGAAAAATGTTTTACTAAAGAAACTAGGCATTTTCTCTTTTGTAATAAGATTACTTTTTTGTCATCAGTACTCATGCAAGAGGAGCATGAAAATTAATTTTGTGAGTTAGTGAAGGCTATAAGAGACTTTGTAGAGACATTAAATAGTCAGCATACCTACTAGAGTGACATCCTGTGAAATCATAAATAGTGGGCTGTCATTCTCAGTGGACTAAATCATGATGTGCTGTTACTCATATGTAAACATCTTGGGTAATAAAGATGAAATAATTGTAGCTCTAGTGAGATAAGGATATTTATATTTGGTATCTTGGTTATAATTAATTCAATGAAAAGTCTCTAGGGGAAAAGAAAAGTTAGTGAACACGGTATTACTGTATTAAAGTGGTTGCACAGTTCAGATACAATGGATATATTGAAAGTGTAAATCACATTCAGTTGACACAATATAATGAACATTAAAACATGAAAGCTACACATTTAGCCACTTTTTATAGACGTTTCTGTCTAAAAAAAAAAACAAACAAACCTTTGTTATCATCATTTGCAGTATTTTTTTCTATATATGAAGGCATATTTTCTCCTTCTGCCAGAGGTCCTTGAAATTTCTTGAATATTAAAGACTACACATGGTAAAAAAAAGACCAAATTTTAAAGTTAGATTAAAGCAAAGTCTTATCTCAGAAACTGAATGTGCTATTAGATTCAAGTGTATCTTAAGTTGCTGATTTCTGTGTCTTTTTTTTGCAAGTTCCATTAATAAAAAGCTTCTTCATTTCTTTTTTTTATACACCTTATAGGTTCAGTAGCTAAAAGCCAGCCAAGAGCATTGTACTTGAAATACATGGCCCATGGTAGACAGACTATTCTGGGTTCATTCAGTCATATCTGTATTTTATTAAAAAGCTACAGTTTACAAGGGAAAGAAATGGCTAGAAACTGTCCTCCTTTTTTTTATAAAAGAAATAATTTAGAGAAACAATTTTAGTTTTAGTAAGATCTAAGTGTCTACAAGTAAGTAGTGTTCAAACTTTCCTGAATGTTGGGTAGGAAGCCTCTTTCACATGTTCTTTTCTCATACCATGCTTATAATAAGATATTGATTAAATTGTTACTGCTCTAACTCCCTTCCTAGGCAGCATGAATTGCATCATGTACTATTTATGGCTTCATAACAACTTACAATGTACATATTGTTTAAAGAATTATCTATATAATATTTTCATAATATCCATGTGTGAGATATGTGGGCTTCCACAGTCCAGGTATATATAACATATTAATAATAAAAGTGTCAAATTTAGTGCAATTTCTTTCTTCCTTTTGGCAATCTCAGAGTCAAGTTTTTAAAACTTCTTGCTGTCAAAGCCATATTTTCAGAAAGAATCACATTTAGTTATGCAGCAGTGAAGACTTATGATTATATTCTTAATAAATAAAGTAATTTTAATATTTTCAAACAGCAAGCTTACATACTAGTTTTCATCTTAAGATGACCTTTTTTTTTTTTCCAGTTTCATGCTTCTTCACAATCATTTTCCCAGAGCTCTTATTGGAAATAAGCTTCATATTTTTAAGAAAGTAATTGAACATCATTTTTCTGTGGATGTTTTCTATAGCATACACTGTACATGAGAGCTGCGGTTATACTTGTAGAAAACAAAATAATGTCTTCAATATTTAGAAGACAAAAAATGATAGCAACAATAAATGTTATAATCTCATTTATATAAAACTCTGAAAATATGTTACTTACACTGTAAATGATACACCCATAACTGACCAACATGCATCTGAAGGTTGCCTTAATTAGCTACACAGAAAATACTGGAAAAAAATTGTGAGAAATCAAAGTAGATATTTCTAAGAAATCTGAGCAATTTTTTTAGCATTGTGCTAGGCAATATATTGAAATTATTCACAAACTTTAAATGACACAAAGTTCTTGTACTTTGCATTGGCTTTTTGGAAAACAATGTCCACTCATACCCTGCATGTGTTTCTTTAAACTAGCAACAGCTATTTGAAAAAGAATTTAGCTTTCCAGATATTTAAAATATATATAAATAGTCATATTATGTAATTTATTTTTTAACTTATTCAAATTTTCAAAATCTCTCTCAATGAATACTCATAATTTTAGACTTTATCACAGAATCATTATGTAGGTCAGAAAGGACATCTAGAGGCCATCTAGGCCAACATCCTACTCAAAAATCCCAGAATGGATTCCACCACCTCTCTGGGCAACCTGTTGCCATATTTAACCATCACCATGGTAATTTCAGACACCACCCCCTTCCCGAGTATCTAATGGAGATTTCTCATATTTCCATTTGTCTGTTACTTCTTGTCCTATCACTATGCACATCTGATAGGAGTATGGCATCATTTTCTCTTCTGATGAAGTAGTTGTACACAGCAATAAGGTCTTCCCTCAGCTTTCTCTTCTCTAACCGGAAGAGGCCCAGTTCTCTTAGCTTCCATTTGTACACTATGCTTTCCAGTCTCCTGAACATCTTGTTGGCCTTTAGCTAGTTACTCAGTATGCTGGTAGCCTTCATGTAGTAGGGAGCTCAAAACTGGGTATAGTAGTCCAGATGTGGTCTTACAGGTGCCAGGCAGGGGGGAAGGATCACTTTTCTGGGTATGCTGCCTACAGTTTTAGTAATACATACTAGGATGTAGTTGGTCTGTGCTGTACAGGCAGAACTACTAGCTCATGTTCAACTTCTCCACCAGGACCATTAGAGACAACTTTGCAGAGTTGCTTGACAGACAGTTGGCCCCTAGCCTCCCCCCCACTTTGCTGTGTGGGATGTTTCCATTCCAGGCACTTGCTCTTGTTGCACTCCATAAGCTTCTGCTCAGCCCATTTCTCTGGTCTTTTTGGGTTCCTAAAACTAGCAGCCCTTCCAATCTGTATATCAATGTCTCCTTGAATTCAGTGTCATCCACAGGCTTGCTGAGAATACTCTCTGTCATCCAGGTTGTTAATGAAGACATGAAACTGCTGGCTGACAGCTGGACTTTTGCACCACTGATCACAATTCTCTGAGCCTTGTCAGTCCAGACAGTTTTCCATCCACTTTTTAATCCACTTGTCCAGCCTGTTTCTCATCAATTTTGTGATAAGATTATGGGAGACTGCCAAAGGCCTTGCTAAAATGAAGACGCACGACATCCACTGCCTTCCCCACATCCGCAGCTGCCAGTTACCCCACCACAGAGAGCAACAAGGTTGGTCAGGTGTGATTGCCTTGGGCAAGAAATGGCTTCTAAGATCTGAGTCACAACTTTTCCAGGGACAGGGTTAATGCTGACCAGCACGTAGTACCCTGGGTCCAGCTTCTTGCTTGTCTTGAAGAGGAGTGTGACAGCAACTGCCTTCAAGCCATCACAAACATGTCAAACAGGACAGGCACCAGCGTCGCAGCGACATCTGCCAGCTCCATGAACACCTCTGGGGGTGCCTCCCACCTGGGCCCACGCACGCATGCAAATGCATCCAAGTGGATTTAGTGATCCACTCCTTCCTCTCCTGTGGGTGCCGCTTCATGCACACAGACTCTTAGGGAGCTCAGGAACCCGTGGAGGCTTGAGGAGAATCCTTTACAGTGAAAACCGAGGAGGGAAAAAAACAAACCAAACTTGAAGCACTCAGCTTTTTGCCCATTGCTTGTCACTAGGCCCCCTGCCCCACAGAGCAGCCTCCACGGAGCTTCCTCCTCGCTGCTGGTCTGCAGCTCCACGCAGCCCTGCCGAGCGCTACCGCTGTCCGGCTCCCGTGCTCCTGCCGGCAGCTGCCTGCGTGCCAGGCTCTTCCCGGGACCAGGGTGGGATCCGCAGCCGCTCCCGGGATGGCGCAGAGCAGAGCAAAGCAAAGGGAAGCTGCCCCACCCAAGCGGCGGGCTGAGGGGAGGCTGCGGCGGCCCCGTCAGTCCTGTGGAGAAGTCTTGGCTTGGCTTCTTCCCTCGCAGAGTTAATCGGCGTGCTCCAGGTGCTGCTGAGGCCGCAAATGATTCTTGTGCACTTTTTTTTTTTCTTCTTTCTGAGATGTAGAGCTTTCACGGGAAGTAACACTGGTTTCAGAAGTGTTTTATAGGCCCTGGAACTGCTCTTTTCGTCATTTGCAGGCATTTTTTACAGCCTTAGACTGCATAGTTTAGGAGAGACACCTTATGCTTAGGTATAAATTGTGCATAAGGAGTGAGAGGTTTAGAGTGAGGGCCCACAGAGCGAAGCCAGCCATCGCTGTTGGTCAGAAGAGCAGCCAGGCTGAGGGAGGCTCTGCAACAAAATGTAGCTGATGTCAGAGGTGAGCCTGCAGCTACCGAGTCATGAAAAGACTTGTCTTTTTAAAACTCTCTTTTTTTGTCTTAGAAAAGGGTTTGGGGTTTTTTTGGGTGTGTGGTTTGTTTTTGGGTTTTTGTTCGTGGGTTTGTTTTTGTTTGGCTTTTTGGGTTTGGTTGGTTGGTTGGTTTGTTTTTTTGTTGGGTTTTTTTGTTTATTTTTTTGTGAGGGGGCACTGTTTGTTTTGGATTTGTGGTTTTGTTTGTTTTTTGTTTTGTGGTTTGGTTAGGGGTTTTTTTTGTGTTTGTGTATGTTTTTTGTGTGTGTAGGTTTTTTTAGTTTCTTTTTTCTTTTATTTTATTTATCTATGAGCTTTGTGAGGGATGGTGGTCTAGAAGCCCAGGCACGTGATCCTGGAAGATAAGAAAAATTAAGCAAAAAAGGAGACCAAAATGAACAGATAATTGTCTGACACTATTTTGATAGATATTCTTTATCTGGGATACTGTTGTCATGAAAGTAGTAGAATTACAGGGTCGAACTGCTTTTCTTGGTGTCATTTTATATGTTAAGGGTGGGGTGTTAAAGAATAGAGAAGCCAAAGAAAGTCTCATGAAAAGAATTAACCTAGTACTCAAAATGAGATACAGATGTTAACATAGTCTTCTCACCAGGGGTAACATATTTCTCATTGTTTTTATATGCCAAAGAGATAACTGTCCCAAAGCCCTGTTTAAGCACAAGTCTTTGTACAGTGAAGGGGGAGAAAATGGACTTCAGTGCATTTGTTTTACACTTAATTTCTTGTGTTAAAATTTTCTTACCCAGTGGACTGTACTTTTGTTCATAAACCTGCAGTAGAAGTATACAGTACATACTAAAGTTTGTAGAAAGTCATAGTCCCTATTTTCCATCCCAATATTAATATTAGTTATTCGTAGTTCATGAAATTATTAAAGACATCAAAAGAAGACTTAGGGCCAGATTTGTTTAACATAGAAAATGAGAACAATGAGGATAGGTATATATAAAGTTCTTGTGAAAGGAGATCAGCATAAACTGTTTGCTATCTCCAGTTTAGATATGACAAGTAGTGGGTTTTAATTTGCAGCACAGTCTAGATGCAAGAAATAAGAAAAAAGTATTTGTAAAGTAATAATGGTTACTCCTGGGGTAGATTTTTTTTTTTTTGTTATTTTATATTTTTTATCTGGAGAATAGTCCAGATTTGACTTCAAATGTTCAAAGAGAGATAGAAGTGACATTTGTCAGTACTGGTTTAGATGTGAAGCAAGATACAGTTGAACCCTGCTTTTTATACCAAGACATTTAAACAGGCCTTCTTTATGCCTCATTCCTGTCATTTCCTAAGTCATTTTCTATAGGATTCTACTAAGTATGTAAATGGGAACGAGTATAAGGAATAGAAGCTACTGTTTCAACTGAAAAATCAAATTACAATTATGAATTAACTCTGCTGTTAGATATGACTATTTATTTAATTTATTCTATATACTGTTGTTGTTCTGCATTCTGAATGGAATCCTGGTGGTGCTGTTTTGGAAGGCTGGACCAGTACCCTTTGTGGTCATTGTGTTTCTTCTCTCAGGACTCCAGATGGTTGTTTAAGTGTAATGTTAACAGTTTTTTATTCTACTTGCCAGCCTTCAGATTAAAGAACTCTGTAATTGCTTGGGTACTACAGGGTCAAACAAAGACAAAATTTAAGCTTTTGTTTTATGTAATATGGTAACTGCGTATTGATGAATAATGGTACAGGCTTTGCAGCAAAGTATTGCTCAATGTATTCTTATTTCTTTAGTTCTAATCATTTGGTTTTATATTATTTTCTACATTTATTTGTACTTACTCTGCACTGGTTGTTTCCTAGGTGTATCTACAGAAAGACAGAAACTTAATCCCAGGAACAGAACACACTCTGGATTTTCTTCCGATGTGCAGACTATGCTGATTAAGTATTGAATCCACTTACAGCACCATCTTCCTGTAAGTAGGCTCAGTCAGTGTGAAACACATGTATAAAATTTTGTTGAGTTCCTGGGTAATTCAGTACTCTACAAGGAAATCACTAATTTAGTATTCTACCAGAAATACTGCCATATATTTATGTGCACACATAGAAAAGAACAAGGTGAAGACTTATAGCGCTTTCTGGCAGATGTTCCTCCACTGTCTTTTATGAAATTCAGATTGAGAAATTAAAATCAAGACACTATTAGCCAGTTTTCAGAAGCAGTACCTAAGCACTCGGTGGGAGTTGTAACAGGGAAGTTATAAGACAAGAAAATCAAGAAACAGAGTTGCAATGTGAAGGGGCTTAAGCTGCAGCTGTTGTTAATTTGTTCTTATCAGCTTCTCTCTTTGTCACTAAGACTAACAACCAATCATAATCTCTTCCAGCTTTTAAATTAGTGTTATAAGATAGCACAGCTTTACAACATCAACACAGATTTAGCATACACTTATTATTACTCCATGGTTATGTGTCTCACAGTTAATATCAATGAACACAGAAAGATAATTATGAGATGATCAGAATGACTCTAAGAATCTGTTGTGACTAGTAAATATTGAATATTTTAAAAATTGGATTTTATCACACTACCAAAATCTGAGATATAAATGTCCTTATAGTTATGAGAATGAATGGATACTTTGAGATATTCTGAATTCAGAAAGTATCCAGGTGTATAAATTTGTGTCTTCAGTTATTTGTAACAGGTATTTGGATTGGTATAATAGTTTTCTGGATTCAGCGTTATAATTTCACGTACAGATTAGTGTCATGGAGGTTTTGTGATTTAGTAAATGGAAAATAAATAAAGAAAAAACCCCAACAACTTGTACTGGCTTATTTAATAAGCTGTCATTTTATGTGGTTGAAATGTGTAGACATGCAAATTCTCCCAGATTATAAAAAGCAGTGTTTTCATTAGGGGATAATATACCTATATTGTTTAGTTTGAGTCCTTGAAGTCATTGAAATTCAGGCGTTGATGTTAACTGGAATATTCAGTGCAAAGGAACTAAAATATCAATCCAAAATTGTGAGATGAGAATTTTTATTATATAGAGCATTTAACACTGTTAGGGTCAAACATATCAATGTCACTTCTGCACTTTATATTCAGTCATATCGCAATATACCTGTGTCTACTGAAAAGACTCTAAAATAGCCAGCAGTATTGTAAGTGGTTTTATATGATTTTTTTTTTTTTTTAGAGTTGACTTTTTGGAAGGATCTAGGGTTTGTAGCTTTCCGTCTGTTGCTTAAATTTCTGTACATTTCTACTGTATTGAATGGATGGCCTGACTTCATGATTTGGAAATAGGAGGTGATGCTTATGAGATCAGGCAGTGTAAGGTTATATTAGTGCTCATTTGTTTATATCTGCACTCATTACACTGAACCTTGTGGAAGAAGTGGCATTTTGAAAGAGGGAAAGGTCTCAGTACCGTGTTTCTAAAATGTATGTGGAAATGAACGGCTGAGGAGAGGGAGTTGTGTACTTACTGTGTATGGTATAAGTTCAAACTATATTGGACAGGAGTGAGCGGTTATCTCTGTTGCCGGAGAAACTTCAGACAGAGCTTAACACTTTCTTACATACTAAAAGCATTCCACTAGAAGTTGTAAATTTGTCAGAGACAAAGTATCCTGTGTTCTCTCATGCTTGGTGAAAATTCTAGCTTCCAACAGTTATGATGAGCACTGCCTGCAAACATTTTCAACTGGGACATTCAAACACAAATGTCCCAGTGGAATGCTGATACAATTTATAAACACATAGAGATGTAGCTGGAGGAACTGAACTCCATATAATGCCTGAGTGCAGTTAAGTGAATGAAGAGTTTGCCTCTTTTTCTCAGCTTTCCATTTGGTGTTTTAGGTACGTTTGTAATGCTTCAGCCTGCTTTTATTGGCAGAGCTGTTTTTCAGAGGTAACCATTTGTATATGAAATAATTGAAGTTCGTACAATAAAGCACAGTTCAATTTACTTGAACATGTAAATCGTCTCATTTATGAGTCACTTGTGCATGACTGGTACAGCAGTGTTCCACATGATAAGTTAGGAAATATACAGTGATTGGCATATAATAATATTGAAACAGATTGTCCAATACATTTATTTCTTTGACAACAACTGATTGATTTTAATTTGTCAAATTCTGTACAGCTCTCTTATTGAAGTGAAAGTATATTTATTAAAACAGCAGTGACTGTGAAGTCTAATGTGTTAAAATTTGATAATTTCTTTTGTCAGAGAAACAAATCATGAGATTAACTCAAGAGTCATTGTTAAACTTGAAGTGCAAGGTAGTGGGTACACAAAAAATGCTTTATGATGAATTTTTTTGTCAAACTGTATAATTTTTCAGTTAAGCAGTCATAAATCAATGAATATTGTATTTTTTTTGAGGCTCATTAAAGAGACATTATACATTAGAATAGTGAGGCAGTCAGCATAATGAAATGATGAATGCCTATAACTATATGTATGTAAATGATGTGAGACAGATTTGCTGGTGCTACAGAGGAGAATAACAATCTATTTGACAGTTCCCTGTAGGTGCTACTTCTGGATACAAGTGACAGATGTTAAATGTAAACCTCTTCAACAGCAAGCACTTATTAGCACTCAGTGGGGAAAAAACGGCAATATAGAATAAGACAAATAGCAGATAATGCCATTTAAATAACTTTGTTCTTACAAAGCTTTATTGCCAGTGTGTTAATGTCTGGCAGGTTGGTTTTCTTGTTTGTTTTCATTGACTAAGATTTGGTGGGTAAGAGAACATTTTGGAATTTAGAAAATTGTACCTTGAAGCATTTAAGAAAACATAATATTACGGGAACTCTTGATGGAAAATATTTGTTTGTGCCCTTTCATCAACAAACTTTTTGAAATGTTACTTGGTAGATATTTATCAAATCAGTATAATCTGTGATAAATGTCAGTAGTGTGTCTGTTTACTACCATTACTTGATTTACCAAATTGGTTTTAGTTGTTGTTTCCATTTTTAAAAAATTTTTTCCCCATAATAGAATGGAAAACAGTGGTCTTCCAGATCTATCAATTTGATGGGAAAAGGGCAGAACTAGTTAATGAAACCAGGTTAGCAGTAGCAATTGCTTTTTAGGACATCTTATGTTTTTATTTCTAGGCTGTTTGTCTAAGTTCTAGCCTGAGATGTTAGTCTTAGAAGTATAAAATATTAACCTGTGTGAGATTCACATTTTGATAATAATTACACAGAATTACACAGAACTACCATTGAGACTGGAATAGACCTTTGAGATCATCAAGTCCAGCCGAAGACATGACACCACGCCACCTAGCTAGAACATGTCACTAAGTGCCACATCCAGTCTTTCCTTAAACACCACAAAGGATGGCGACTCTACCACCTCCCTGGCCATTCCATTGCAGTGTTTAATGACCCTTTCTGTAAGGAAATGCTTCCTAGTATCTAACCAAACTCTCCCCTGGTGCAGCTTCATGCCATGACCTCTCATTCTGTCACTGGTTGCCTGGGAGAAGAGTCCAGCCCCCACCTGCCTACAACTACCTTTCAGGTAGGTGTAGAGAGTGATGAGGTCTTCCCTGAATCTCCTCTTCTTCAGGCTGAACAGCCCCAGCTCCCTCAGCCTGTCATCATAAGACTTTCCCTCCAGTTCCTTCCCCAGCCTCGTTGCTCTCCTCTGGACCCGCTCCAGCACCTCGATATCCTTCTTGAAGTGCAGGGCCAAGAACTGCACACAGTATTCGAGGTGAGGCCTCACCAGTGCCAGATACAGGGGGAGAATTACATCCCTAGTCCTGCTGGCCACACTATTCCTGGTACAATCCAAGATCTCATTGGCCTTCCATGCCACCTGGGCACACTGCTGACTCATGTTCAGCTGGTTGTCAACCAGTACTCCCAAGTCCCTCTCAACCGGGCTGCTCTCCAGCCACTCATCTCCCAGTCTGTAGGGATAATCTAGCTCTTCAACAGAGACCAGCATTAAAGTATTTCAGGACACTACCAAAACCACTTGCTTTATTTCTTATCCTGCTTTGTAATAGATTAGGTTAGGGATTTATATTTCTTTAAAGTATGAATTTCCTTAAAGTATGAATCTGGGCAAATGAATTGATTTTTCAAATTGACAAAACTTGCTTTAAATCTTTTTTTTTTTTTTTAAATAGCCTGTCTGTAATGATTTTATTTTTCTATCTGCCATATATCTGCTATATACTGTTCAAAAGGGTAGAGATTAAGCCAGTGTTAATAGTGATGTAATATCTACATGTTTAGATTCTATATGACCTTATGTCTTTTAGTATTATGAAATCCGTGGCGCTATTTGTGCTTTTAATTTGTCATCTTTTGTCAACTGTTAAAGCAACCTTGTGTTGCTTGCACTAAATCTCTTTGGAACTTGGTCTTTCACTGTATCACTGCAGATTTGTAATCCCCTTTCATAGTGTTAAATTATCAGCCACATATGCACTGTATCTGACTGGATGTATTTATTGTTCCCCCAGCTACTATGCATGTGAATTTGTTTCTTTATTGCTTTGCCTTGAGTTAGGGAATTCTCACCCTCTGTCTTCTGAATTCTTAGAAGTGTAGCTAAAGTTCATTCCTGTGTACTTTTTGCTCTTAGTTCTCACTATTGCAATTTAAATCTAGATGATTTTCCTCATGTAGATCCTGATCTGTGCTCATATACAACAGATGAGCTTCAAGAATATAGAATGTGAATATCACCTCAGTGGGGAAAGGAGAGTAAAAACAGATTTTATGAGAGAATGCAAGCAGTAATCCATGACTGTAATAGACTTCTCATACAGCCAGTCTTTGGAAGTAGGGAAGATCCATAACTAAGTCCAGGAAATGCATTTTGTTACTATTAACCTAGGTTCCCTAAATGGTGACAGGGCTTAAAACTATTGCTGAATTTTATCTCGTTCTCTTTGCAACACGATAGGGTTGCAAACAAGAGGTGCTCGGTTAGATAGAAGAGATTCCTATGCATGTACTGGTTCAACATTTGCTCTCTTCGCTTCCTTGTCTGTTCTCAGATGTCCTATAATCCCTCTTATGTTAGAAGCCACAAGTTTTTAAAAAACTGTCTTGCCTATCTGGTTGAGCAGACCTCTGAAATATTTTGAAGAAACTGGAAACATCTAAGGTAGATCCTTTACATAACAGATCAACAAAACTGGGCCATTTATTCTATTTAAAAAAAAAAAAATTAAAAAATTGCAAAATCAGCGACACATGTTTTATAGAAACCTCATAATATTGTGTCTTTTTGAACATTCTTATACCCCAAAATGGAAGAACCAAATTGACTTTTATCATTCAATTATTTGGAGCTTCCATGATGCCAAACACAGTAACTGAGATCAGAGATCACTCCATCTGAAATTAAATTTTATCTGTCCCTCTGAAGTTGGTTGTATGTCATCCTTCATGCTCCTAGAGGATGCTGTGTAAATCACTAGAAATTAGTCTTTTAATGGTATTTCTGGTGACTACATTTATTTGATGAGTCAATGCTTACAAGTTATTCACCAATTCTAAGTATATATTTTGTACACATATATAATTATAGACCATATAGTCTGTATAAATATAGTGCCTAAATATGCACTAAGTATACACAGTATATACATGCCTGTAAATGTAGACTAAATATACACTATTTAAATAAATATTTAATAGATTTTTATTTTTAGAAAAACAACTACAGGTTAATAATTTACAATATTATGTAATTGCTTCCAATACTTTGATGAGTCATTTCAAAGAATTTTTTTCAAACTTTTTTGATTAATCAGAAACCATAATGAAACATAAATGTTTCATTGCCTCATTACCTGTGTTTAGTGTAAGTAATAAATTTAATACAATGACATCTATGTAAACTGATGAAGAATGATGCATTTTTATTATTATAAGTTAAATCACCAAGGAGAAACCATACTAAAGAAAATTAAAATGAAAGTACATGTACATGGCAGGTTGAGAGTTTTACTTCATTGTCACTGAATTTTAAAATTAATTTACTTCTCAGCTGTATTAGAGTACTTGAATAATTATTAACAAAGCTTAACATTAGATGGATATCATCAGCATTATGTCTTTATATATCAGTTAAATCTGACTGGTAATCTACAAATAGTTAGAATTATAATTTCAACTCTAATGCCTTTGTCAGTTATATTTATCTAAATTTATGACTTCATTAATTGCAAGGGGAAAAAAAAAGAAAAGAAATCTCTTGGATATTGTTTCTCTTTTACTTAAAGAAATCCCTTTGTAGAATGTAATAAGGAAGTGCTATGATGCTCATCCAACTATTTCAGCTATTTTATTTTTTTAAGAGCTGGATAATATGATTACATTATATTGAATAACAGTTGTATGAGTTGAATTCTGCTGGGTAAATATGCCAGGAGAGTACAAAATTAAAAAAAAACCCCTAAACAACCATGGTATAATAATGCTTCATTAATGCCTGTTTCAAGTAATCAAATAGTTAAAGCTGTTATAATTTGTGATTTATTCTACTGGCAATATTTTTTCGCAAATAGTAGTTTGGGTTAACTGAACTGCTATAAACAAAATGCTTGTGGGTTTGTCAAACATGAAAATGAAAAAAGTCTTCTGAGCCTATTCCAGGAGACTTGGCCTCTCTTCAGCTTTTACAGAAAACATTTAGAATTTTGCTTGTATAAGGGTATTCTGACTGAACCAAAAACTCAATCTTCACAAGTAGTGTCAAAATAAAGAATAATACTTCTCATATGAGAAAAAGGATGAGGGAAGGGAAAACATGTATTAGGGCAACATGTTAAACAACTGTATTGGATAAGTTTTATTTAATTGTTTGTATCACATATTACTGCACAAATATTTATGGATCTGCTCATACACAGTGTCTGCATTTGTGTTTTAAAAGATAGTTTTTAGATCAAACTGAAAGAAAAAAACAGACTTATTAATCAAAATACCTCATTCATGCAGTGCTATACAGCTGAAGAGGGCCTAGAATTTACACATCAGTCTAGAAGAGAGTTGTCCTTGAACAGGAAGCTGAAAACTGTTCTTCAGTCCTTCCAATATATATGCATAATTTTCTGGAAACATTAAAGGGAGACTCAAAAGGATTGGTTGCTTCACTGATGCTTTCAAAATTTGACAGTGCAGAAGCAGGAGCCACTCTTAAGTTGTCATTCTCTACTATTTATCAGTTTATTCTTTGTCTTTTTAATAAGCAGGTCACCTTCTCTCCACACCTCCCTTCTTCCCAGGCTCAGCTCTGCTCATGTTTTCTTTACCACCTCTCCACCTAGCAGCATGGGGGGCAGAGAATGGGGGTTGCAGTAAGTCCTGTTCCTGGTTGTTTCTACCACTCCTCCCTCCTCAGGGGGGAGGAGTCCTCACAATCCTTCTGTGTTCTAATGTGGGTCCCTTAGGGGCTCCAAGTGGGCATTTGCTCCATCATTAACCACCATGGGCTGCGGAGGGTCAGCATGCCATCTCACTATGGGCTGCAGGGGGATCTCTGCTCTGGCACACCTGCCCCCCATCCTTTCTCACTGACCTTGGTGTCCATATAGTTGTTTCTCTCATAACCCCCACCTCTCCAAAACAAAAGAAGTTGCCCAACAGTTTTTGCCTCTCTTAAATGTGTTATTGTAGAGACACTTATTGTAGAGACACTTCCACCGTTGCTGATTGGCTTAGCCTGGGCCAGGGGAGCTTCTACAAGCATCTCGCAGGAGCCACCCCTGTAGCCTTTCTGCTAAGAAATCCCCACCAGACACAAAACCAACACAAGACACAGCTTTAGAATTTCATTGCCAGAAGATGAAAGATATGGCAAGACTATGGAAAGTATGGAGGTGAAAACAAGTGATAGTTTTATCTTAAGACTTTTTGAGATTTGAAGAATACAGTATATATTTAGTAGTTTCAAAACAGACCTTTGTTTTTCTGTTTTGATATATAGAAGTTTTTTTACCATAGTGGCTTTTTGTGAAGAGAAAATAGAAAGACAAAAAGATTTATGACTTGCATTGAACGTGCTGTGGACTGAGCAATTGCATTGCAACGTGTTCTAGGTTTCCTCTTTAGCCATTGTAAAATTTTGACATTCAAAACTGAGGCTGAAGGTGAAGGACTGTGGGAGAAGAAGCAAAATTGTAGCTAAATCCAAGAAAGCAGTAGAAAAGAATAAACAATGGGGAAAGTATCACTTTGGACACCATTGAAGAGAGCGAGATGAAGGGATGCTTGAAAGGGAGAAAGATAATGAGAGACATTTTTTTTCCATCTTAATTTTAGAGACTGCCATAACCTGAGGCAAACTGTTTGACATTGCAAAGCAGAAGCAATTATCTGTTTTAGTGAAGCAATTTCTACCTGAAAGGGATGGAAATTAGAAAATGAATGAAAAAAAATGGCATTGGAATACTGTACTAGAGAGTATGTATTTAAAGCCTAGTAAATCCAGATGAGATGTATCATTTGGCAGCAAAACTAACATAAACATTATTTTTCTAAATAGGTCTTCAAATATAATTACATAAATGTAAATATTTCATGTCCTTCTTTATGTATCTGTAGCTACATCCATTTTTACAAATTGGTATGTAAACGTTGCTAGTAACAGAGTTTCATTACCTACATTCATTTTCTGGTCAACTTTAACAAAACTTTAATAAAGATTTTTCTTCACAGTTGCATTTTATCATTATATTTGAGTGATAAACCTGTAATAGTCCCCTTGCAGTACACATGCTTGTGTACCTGTAGCACCTCACATTTTGCCCCTCTTATCTACTGCACCAGACAAAGCTAGCTTGAATAAATACATAGTCTTTTAGAAGAAGCTCCACTTCTCTTTTATGTCTGAGAGTTTTTTCCTAAGTCCTGTATTTTTCTACTGTATGTATAAAACAATTTGCCATCATAAGTAAGTAAAAAAAAAAAAAAAAGACAGAAAAGATCTAATTTCTTTTTAATCTGCTGAGCTCCACCTCCCTCTTCCAAGTTTTTGAAAAATCACTTACCATTGTGGTGATGGTCTTCCAAAGATGACAATGATCCTAGATAAAATTTCTCTCTGTCAGTGGTATTCTGTATATTTATCAGATGACTGTAGTGTCATGTATTTATTGCTGAGCTGATAATATACAAGTATTTGAACAGGCTGCTCAGACCTGCTGACTCAAACCTCAGAGCTGAATATTTCTAGCTATGACATGGGCTCCTTAGTCTCTTCTCTGCTTTTCTTACAGACAGGTTATAAGCATTATTACTTTTACGATTTCATGACATCAATCTTGGAACTTGCTTTATTGAACTTCCATTTCCTTTTAAAGAGGAAACTAGTAGAAAATAGAGATTTTTGTCTTACGGACGAAGAAATCTTGGATTAAATGTCTAGTAGATGTTACTGTCAGAAATTGCTACTATTGATGGTCTGCTATGTAAAGATTCTAAAGAAGAATTCAGTACAGTAAAAGTAGCAGTTCTAATGATATCTGTCACCAGGGTTCCAGTAAAGACTTTACACCATTAAAAATCAGCACAAGAGAAGGGAAAAGTCAGTCAGTCAATTTCTCTAACAGATATTAAGAGCAAATATATATTTTTAGCTGACTTGGAAACATAAATTGTGTAGAAGAGGAAAGATCATGATAAGGAATAACAAAGTTTATAGAGTAAACAAACATACAAATGCTGTTAGGACAATGGAATTTTATGTATGTTAAGGTTGAGAAGGCTGCATTTTTTGACATGTTCTAGGTTAAATACTTATATAAACATGAATTCCATGTTGTATATATGCATTTATATGTGTGCATATAGATTTAAGATTAACTTCTATATATTGACACTTCTTTTGTGAGTAGGAAATAACATGATTGCGCAATGAAATACTGAGGTAGTGAGTTATGTTACTGCTAACACAACAGACAAACCCAGGAATAAGTCAGCCCTACAAGCTTCTGTATTTATTTTGATTTCTTGAAGATTAAATTAAAAATTTTGTAAGTTAATTATTCAGAAACTATATTAAAGAAAAAAAGTGTTTGATTTGTTGGGGTTGGTTTGTTTGTTTCCATCATGATCTTCATGCAAGACTTAGCTTCAGTCCCACAATCATGTAGTGATATGGAAACTATGAATATTTGTGATTTGTTATAGATTATAGCTGGTTTTGATATCTTTAACACTACCTCATCAAGTATTTTTTTTTTTTATTTTTTAACAGCAAGATGGGAGCTCTCATCTTATGTTAATGCTAAGATATTTAATAAACAAGCGAAGTACTAGTCTTGTATGTCTCACTAGAAGGATAATTGTTGTTTTCATATTACTTTCTAGTGATGTCAGTAAGGAGATGTGCACACCTATATATGTATATACACACTGAGACATGACAGTATGCAAATGAACAGATGTACATTTAGACACTATTTCAGTTATGTTTTTTGTTTAGAAGGTAAACGGCATGAATACAGAAATAATGTTACATCTCCAGCTAGTAATACCAGAATTAGTGGAATCAGATTTTTTCTTCTATTCATTTTGTTTTCTTTGTATTTTATAACATTTTTTACCAAATCTAATTGCAACTAATTCTGATTTCATTAGGACCTTTCATTTGAAAGTGTAAATCACACTGATACATATGTACCTGTTTATAGAATGCAGTCCTTAGTAGGATGGTTCTCTTGAACAGTAATCAAATAAGAGCTATACAACGTAGGTCACATAGTGGCTCATATGAGAGATACTACTATAACTTCTCACTACACTTGCCCTTAGTGCACCCATAAAGTTTTTATATTTTCTGTTCATCTGCAGTGGTGTATTTTAAGAGTCAAATCTATGTCACTCTTACTGCTTTCTCTTGATCATTACACTTGAAAAAAGTCCATGACAAAATTAACCATTTATAGACAGGATTTCTTAGTTCTTCAAAACTGCTCCTTTTCTACTAGCTTTCTCCTGCACTTTGAATTTGTGGTATTTTTAATAATTTTGAAGGATTTCAATTTCTCAATAATTAAATTATTTAAATGCCTCTAAATTCTACATATTTCAAATTGTAACATAAAACTTTGAACAAGTGCAGGGTCTGTGAATAGTTATCAAATTTATTTAAATACAAGAGATTCACTGCAGTTGGCACTGAAAAATTCCTCTTAGGGCTGCCCTACCGGGATACAGCTTGCCTTTCTGCTTGATGATTTTCTGGGCAGGAGAATGGACCAAATTAATTACTAAGATTCGCTCCAAACCTATTTTCTACAGTTCATTTTCACAGTCTTTCCAGGCAAGAATATAACCAGGGAATTTTTGATTTTTGCAACTAAGTAGTACTTTCTGACTATAAAACTGCTTGAATTTAATATAGATTGCTCTAGCATTTTCATTATATTAAGGAATAAGAGCTGTTAGAGTGAAATATGCTTACTGCAATATGTATTATTACACATATTATATTAGCCAAATAGAAAATAATAAATATTTTAGATCCTATTAGACCTCTTAGGAACAGGATAGGAATTTTTGTCCTAATTAATGATTTGAAATTGTCAGTAAACTGAAGGGTAATATTCGAATGTTTAGAAACTGCTAAGATGGTACTGGCAGCAATTATTTTTGTGTTTTATCAACTGTATTCAAACATTACTTACTCAAAAATTTGAAATTTTTAATAATTTGCTTCCCTTAAAGATTTAGTTGGGTTTTTTTTTTTTGTAGTAACAAGTGTTATTATTTATTCAATTGTCAGCATTAACTATTCATGTGGTAACATCTATATGCAACTTTTAAAAGCAGGAAGAACTGTACTTAATTTTAATATGCACAATATATTTATACTCTTTCAACGTATTTGAGAGATTTCATACTTTTTGTTCTTCGTATTTTGTCAAAAAAGTCAAACGCAACATCATCCACACTCAGAATTATACAGAATGTTAGCAGAACAAATCTTAAACCCCAGCCACTGTGCTCGTAACCCTGACAAAATTTCAGGGAAAAGGTGATTATCAGCTGCTAACAGTGAGTCATTTTATATTTATAAATTAACTCTGTTCCAAAATGTGCTCATATAATACAATTATTGTATTATTCACTTTCATGACATCTTAAGGCTTCAGATCCATCAAAAAACCCCACAGCATGTGTGAAACCAAGGTTTTAAAAATTTAATCGACAGGATATTTTAGTATACAAAAACATATATACATAAAAAAACATGATAATGGTAATTGTTGATGTACTATTTTTTGTTTAGTTGCAGATCATGAGTAAAATTAAATTGTGTTGACCAGATACACATTTTTGCTTTTTCATGAGCTGAAAGTTATAGCTTGTTTTCATTTTTGAGATCTTAATTTTTTTTTTCTGTTATCGTCCTATTTTATTTTTTTCTTTGTTTTAAAAATAAGAGTTTAAATAAACCAAATATGAATGTTTTGCTTTAAATTTTGCAAATAACTATTTTAATACTAGAAATAAGATTTCAGGTGCTTTGGGACAGAGGGACTAAATGAACTAGAATAGCAGTATTAACACAATTTCATAAAATAATTTTTTTCTTCATTTTTCTGTAACACTAACCTTGATGAGCCAGTGGGCTGCAATATGTTGTACTTTCTAGCCTGTCAGGAGTAAAGCACAGAGTCCAGTTTTTGGAGAAAATTAGGAGTATCTCAAGAATTAAGGAGGGAAAAAACCCCAAACATACCAGTTTTGTATAGACCAAGTTTGTCCTTTTCAAGCACTTCCTTAGCAAGCACCTATATTGAAAATTTTGCATTTTCATATTTTTGCAAGCAACATGCAGTAAAATTCCTATGTTTAGGATACTATTCATTGCAGTTGAAAGAGGGAGTAGTTAAAATCACTTTTAGCTGCTGCTGGTTCATTATAAATAATCCACACATTTCTAATTTCAAAATTGGGATCATCATGATAATTTTGTACCTGGATGATACTGAAGTTATCATTGCCTACCACCTGTAGGAAAAGTTAACTACAGTTACAGACTTTCTTGCAGCTGATATTTTATTTCCTATGAGATGATATGGATGAGTCAAGTTCTGCGCCCTATCCATGACAGTTCCTAAAACAGCAAATAAACTGCAGCAAAATAAAATGCATTACCCTCTCTGAGAAATTTAAAAGACCTCTATAAACCCTGCCTGTCTTCTAAAGAGAGCTCCTATTGCCTGATTGCTCAGACTCCATTTTCTTGTTGAAACACATCACACATCACCTCATGTGTATGTGAAGATTAGGTAGCTATCTCTTTAGGGAACTTCTTCCAGCACAGTGGAAGCTTGTGATCTTCTCAAAGCGTGCCTGAGGAGGAAGTGCAGGTTTAGTGACAAGCAATCGCATCTTCAGGCTGTTGTTCATTATCTGTCACTTCCTCGTCACTTCACATTAAATGATGACAATTTAGGTGCAGTGTTGTTACTCTATTTTTGAAGGAGTTTTTTGGAGAGCATGTTTGATATTTGAATAATCAAAGAAATACACTGCAGCAGCTTTTCTCTAAGAGATTGTGTGATGTTCATGTGTGATGACCCAGTCTTTGGTACTATGTTAGAGCAAAATATGTCATTCTTTTGATCCTGAAGATGAAAAAAGGGAATCATGTTTTGAACTTAACATGGTAGATAAACACATAGTAAGGAAAAAAATGGTTATTTACAAAGTCCTGAGAAGAGAAAGGAAATGTGAGATATTTATAACTATTTTTATTTATGATATTTGAGGTTAATTAAATGAGCACAAAAAAAAAATCTTGACACCTTAAAACTGTCCAACTACTCTGTGTATGCCATTTTAATCATGGAGAGCACATTATTATTTCATATGATTTGTATGGGCATACGCGATTTGTATAATTGGATGTGCCTGCCTGTCTTTCACAGGCAGCATTAGACATACAATTTTGAAGTCTAGACACTGCTTTAAAAGCTGCACCATAGTTGACCTGAGTGTATGTAACTGCTTAGGAGATTATCTGGTGAAAGATCTTTCAGCTACAGTGGCTAGCCTACATTCATCTTCATTTTACCTCTCTTGCTTGGTCAGAGGTGTCTAACTCTCATCTTGTCTCTAAAGAAGTTGTGTATTTGTTTCTTCTTTTTCTCACAACTGTAAGTTTTAGTGTAATTACAGTTTTTTATGTGTATTTTACTGGGACAATGCAGCTTTTTATTTTCCACCACTATGTTCTGTAATTTAAAATAAACTATAACAAAATACAAGCTAATGTAACCTGATGCTTCATCACCATAATAATGAAAAAGTAGCACATCTGGCTAAGGACCAGATGTTACTCCAGTTGGAATCTAATTGGGATAATAATTGTTATAATATGGAGTCTTAAGAAGTAAGAAGTAAAATTCCTGTTGTTGACCATCAGCCCTTGCATGAGAGGTACAAGGATCATGCTAACTTGAGAAAATGTCTAGTTCTCAGTGTGTCTAGGATTATTTCTGCATCCTGTTCATACAACAGCCATGTCCACTGATGTGCTAATTATCAATTTCATTTTCCTTCTTTCTGTAATTATCAGTACTTAAAGTATGGAAGGATTTAAAAAAAACCCAAAAACATAGAAATGTACCACTCACAGTGGTATCTTGAAAAGCACTTCCAGTCACACTAACATGCTTAACTATTAAAGGAATGGAATCTGCATCCAAGAGAAATGGGAATTCAAATCTGTAGTAGGTTCTGGGCTGTGTAGCCATCATGCATGTCTTTGGTATACTTCAGCACAGTGTCATATTTCATTTCATTTTTTTCTTAAATCTTTTTATTTTGTTATACTTCATCATGACTCATAGTTTTCAGTGAATATATGTCACTGTAGAAAACAACAATTCCATGGCAGGATTGACTCAACACTTGTTGACAATGAAATAAAATGTGGGGTCTTTTTCTGTAACTGAACTATCTTACAAATGAATGCAATAATTTAATAGTAGACAGATATAGGAATAATTATGAAAGCTTTTTTTTTATCCTAGTGAGTTTCCTTATTAATTGAAAAATTATCTTCTGCTTGATGTGGCCCATTTGCAAAGAACAGTTATGCTGTGAATGAAAGAAGTGTGTATAGAATTTGAATCCTTTGATTTTAAGCAGGTAAAAACTGCAAGTTGCTTTCCTCATAGTGTCATCTATACTATGCCATATACTGATATAAAGATACATTGATCTATTACATTTTTGATTTGTATTTCCAATTGTGTAAGCTTTCCAACATTTTCTTTTAATAGCATTCCAAAAAGCCCCACACCTGCTTCTGTGACTTACAGTTATTGTAGGGAATACCTTCACTTTTAAGTATAAACTTAAACTTCTTTAATAATTTTGATTACCTTCTCATGGGTTAAAAAAGAGAAGGAAAATAGAGGAGGAGGGTTAGCGTCTTTTGTATGTTAATGCTTAGCTCTTTTTTTTGCTAATGAGTTCCTTTACATGTTCTAGTATCTATACTCAGAATCATTATTTTTGGACCTATATGCCATAAAATTTTCAGTGATTCTACCATAGGTAGAGAGAAGTTTGGTGTTCAGGTTCTATTTATCTATTTATCTGTTGCCAGTAGGTGTCCTATATGCTTCTGAACATGGCAGTTTGCGATGTTGATTATATTATGACCAAGAGTTATGGGGTCTGAATAATAACCACCCCCAATGATTGTGTAGCTATAGAGCTTTCCAGCTCATTCTCAGGAAGAATGTACACTCCCCCTGATGTTTAGATGCAGGATAGCATTTTGTATTTCATGGTTCATCTCGTAGCAGTTACTCTTCTGCTGTTTAGGCAACACCACCTCTCTTGAGATTCAGACTGCAATGCAATCCCTACTTTGTCAGTCAGAGAATGTGTTTCAGATGTACCATTAGTTAGCCCAGTGAGCTATATCCAGAAGATATCTGGATGAAATTCAAGAAATACAGAGAGGCCAGCAAAAATATCCACCACTGCAGTGCTATTTTAAGAGTTTGTTTAGTTAGGCTTGAATTGTAGTGTCAGTAGAGTAAATTACCCTGATTATTTCTTTCTGCCACAAACTATACTGCTCAGTATATTCAAGTTTAAATGTATCTGAGATGTCTCCATACTGCATATGGAGTGCATATATGTACACATGATATTTAGTTTCCTGCGATCATTATAAAATAGAAGGGTTAACAATGCATTTTTATTGCAGTGCCATGAAAGTTTCTCAGAGATAGTACTGTGCAAAATTTTAATAAATGCAATTTGGACCACAAAATATTATGAGGGCACAAAATGTGTGTGTTCTATACTTCGGTAGGATTACAGTGCTGCATAGTGAACACTTCAGAACATTAAAACAACTGTTACTTAGACACTATAGAAACGTAATTATTTTTTTTTTATTGTATATTTAATGGTTCCACAAAAAAAGAAGAGTTTCCTAGGACATTCAAATGTCTTAATAATAATCCAAAAATATCTAGAAGACAATCATAAGTGCCAGGAAAAAATACAAAACGTAAAAGGAGATAAAGTGTCCTGAGGCAGCTCACTCACAGATTGTAGCATATATAGGATGTATGTACCTGTACAGCTTTATACTCTTATACTGTTACAGATACAGGTTATATTTAAAAATACTGATTTACATAAAAAGCAAATTGAAATCTGCTTAATCATTTGGTTTTTTGCCTGTAGTAATTCCAATTTACTCAAGAATTCCTTTTGCCTTTTTTTACCAGAACTACACTGTATTTTGTAATGATTAATGACGTTCTAATTTAAAAGTAATTTTAAAGAATAGACAAATACTCTAGCTCCAAGCATAAACAGCAAATAATAATAATAATTATTATAATGAAGTAATTCAAAGCCCAGCCGGATAATAACCTGTTGCCAGAAACTTGAAAATATTTATCTATCATCCTCAAGTATTAATGTGAACTAATCTATTTGAAATATTGGTGGATACTTATGTTTAGTTTTAAGTTCAGTGTATCTCACAATATTTTAGTGGTATTCTAGGGTTTTTTTAATATGGGCAGAGTACAGTAATTAAACCAACATATCTCCTTATGTCATTCCAAGTTTTTTTCTAAATGCTAAGTTCTATCTAAATACTTGCTTTAACCATGCAGCATGATTCATTTACGTATCTTCTTTCTCAGAAATTCTTCCCTTGGTGAGTCACAGAATCACAGAATAGTTGAGGCTGGAAGGGACCTTTGGAGATCTTCTGATCCAACCCCCCCTGCTCAAGCAGAGCCCCTTAGAGTCAGTTGCCCAGGGCTGTGTCCAGATGGCTTTTGAATGTCCCCAAGGATGAAGACTCCATGACCTCTCTGGGCAGCCTCTGGTAGTGCTTGATCACCCTCAGAGTGTAGAAGTGTATCCTGATGTTCAAAGGGACTCTCTTATGTTGCAGTCTGTGCCCGTTGCCTGTTGTCCTGTCACCGAGCACCAGTGAAAAGAGCCCGACTCTCTTCTTTTTGTACCTTCCCTTCAGACATATATGTTGAGTCGTCTGATCTTTCCTTACCATTGTACAATTCTATGTATTCTACAATATACTGCCATATTTCATAAACAATTTTCTGATCAAAAAGAACATGGGAAAACTGTACCTTTCTCTAATACTGAATTGGTCTCGATGTTGTTACAAATGCTTTCCAGGCTTTCTTACATGTTTCAAAATTTTTTACTCATGATAATAAAACTGTGGGGTTTATGCTTAAATAATTAATGACAGGTATTCATTTTCTAAGTATAGTTAGTCATATCAGGCTTCTAAATCACTTTATGTACTGTTAAATGACTTACTGTAGCTCTCTTGGTTTTAAAGACTTGCTAAAATTTATAGGAAATACATTTTCATTTAAAAGAAGTTTTGCTAATAATTAATTTCCAAATCTATTTTAAAGCTATCAAGAGAATGTAATTTTCTCATAACATTTCATTTAAATTTAGTCCATGAATTAGATATTATTTATGGTTTTATTATTCAGGCTTTTCATTATCTCTATCACTCAAGTATTTAGATGCTTCAGAGACTACTTAAAATTCTAATCGTGCTACAGCATTTCCAGACGTATGTCAAGGTCAAAATTCCATCCAATCCAAGGTGACTGATCAAGTTTGTACGCTTAATAAATACCATATGACAATGAAGTTACTGGCATCATAACCCGTTGCACTTGATTACCCAGTCTTCATGACCATTGTACATTGAGGAATTTACAGCTGAGTGGAACAGCGACAGTCATCAGGAGAGAAGGTTGTGTATCCTGAGCTGATGAGCTTTTGAGTTATATCAAAAAGGCCAAACTGAAATCTTAAAGCTGTTGTATTCATTTAAGTTTCCTAAAGTTACTGACTGTAGAAAGATGCAAGGGAAGGAAGCTTGGAACACGGGAATCATAGAGCAGGCTATACGTAGGGCAGTCTTTCTCAAACAGTTTGTAGTGACATGCTCCTTTACACTTAGTTTTAGATAATTTTCCTTAACTTACCTGTTTCACTAAGTTTTTCCAAGCTGGTCTTGCCCCAGTTTCAGTCACACTCACTTCCTGCTGATGTGAGTGCCCCTGGTTTTATTCTTTGTACATGTCCATTCTGTCTGCCAGGCTTTTATCTCTTATAGACAGATTCCCCCATCTCCTTACCATTATGAAGATAGCACTCAAATGTGGCCTTTCTTTTTTTTTCAGAGTGAACACTCTGTGGCAACTGCACACTATGCAATAATTGCATTAATTAATGCACACTAAACAATAATTCTTTCTTGGTTTTAGTTATAGATAGTGTTGAATACTTTCATATTTAATTTTGGAAAATACTGATGAAAATGTACTGTAGGTATTGTTCTTGATTCTGTGTGTAACATATAAATCCAAGTTGTCTTAGTTAAGACTCTGTAAGAAAGAAAGGAAAAGAAAAATCTGCTTTTTAAAGACAAATAGATGTTTCGTGACGTTAATTTCCTGTGTATGTTCAAATTCTACTGTTAATTGCATATTGCTTCAGCTGTCAGACATTCTAAGTTAATGTCAAACAGTATCATTAAGAAAGTAGCAAATTGATTATATTTTCCTTTAAGTCTCAAAATTCAGTAGTTTATTCAATGGTTTCTAATTCTTTTGACTTGTCTGTCATGCTTTTTTCAACTCTAAATAAGCAAACGTGAGGGCTTAAAAACTTTATCACCTATTTATGTATATTCCTACCTGTAGTTGTTTAGAATTGGAGGTCTAAATGAGTACATATACTATAACCCTTTGTCTAAGAAATAATTTCTAATACACCTTTTAAGTTCTCCAGATAAAGCCCGTGACTTTAGGAACCTGTAACTTTCTTGTCATTGTGGGTTTACTGAATACAAAATGGAGGCATAACTTTTTTTATTTGTTGGTACCAGTGAATATCCCCACTGAGTTAAGAACAGGTTTTGGGGTTCATGAAGGCTAGGTGAATGCTTCATTTTTTCCCCAGTACTAAATTATTGCCAAGACCTGATAATACAGTCATGTTCTTTTGCACGCATTATGATGTCTATACCTTACTGTATCATACCGCATCACAAGGGTTTTTTTAAAACTGATGTGGTTCTCTTTTCTTTCTCGTAAGGATTGTGAGTAGTTTTTGAAGCACTTTCAACACAGGTTTTCTTGTTTATTTTATACATGCAAGTATGTTTCCATGGAGACAACACTGAGTTTCATTTATGCTGCAGTTCTAGACAGTCATTTATCTGTATATAAACAACACAAATCAACTTTTCTGCCTGTTGTGACAGTCCAAAGGTGATTAGTTCACCGCCTGTATCTGAAGTTCATTTTCATATTTGCATTTACACACAAAGGCATAGTATGCTTCTCCTTGAAGAATAGCACAAACCCACCATTTCGTTCTTACTGATTTAGACATGATTTGGGTGCTGTAACTGATAGATCAATATTATGGAATGTTAAGAGTACTTCTGTTGAATAATCCTGATCCCACATTGGCACAGAGACCCAAGGGTATGCCATTTTTTTTCAATTCCATGCTCCTTCCATGACATCACAGCAAAAAGAAAACTGCAACTCTCTCAGCAGGTGTCATGCTGTGGACCAATATTGTGAAGTTTGCTGCAGAGAGAACTTGGCCTCTGGCTCTTAAGTACATTGCTTAAGATTTTCCAGTTGCACTGTAGCTTATCAGTATTATGTTTATATTATAGAGTATTACTTGACATAAGCCATGTGCAGTGTGTTTAGGGATATAAAGTTTGATGTAATATTGTCTACTGTACAGCATGCTAGAAATGAGTAGCTACTGATCTATTCAGTAAAATGATATGGCAGGCACCCTCATACAGTTTAGATTAGGAACCTAAGATTCCTGTGTGTTCAGAATAGTTCTGTCCCCTGTTCTATCAATATATTTGAGTATAAAATTTTGACTAATTTTTTATAACTTGACTGTTCACAGTTAAGTATACTTAAATTAGTGGAACTCTGGCAGTAGTTTTGATTGAACTAGAATAAGTGTTTTTCAGTAAAATTCAAGACTAACAATAGAAGACCAAACACAGAACTGTAAAAAGTTCAAGGAGCTAATCTGTTTGCTATTTCTTTCTTTCAAAGTAGTTGAAATTCATCAGATTTACAGATTGTCATAGCAATCACACTCTCCAAGTCCCCTAAGAAATATCAAGTCAAAAAAAGACAAAATATTTTTACTAGACTTATTAGCATTTGCAAAATGAAGATCTCTACCAAAACAAGTATAATTGAAAGCTAGGTGGTAAATGAAACATCACAAAAAGAAAATGAGAGCGTTAATAAGCTGGATGCTGGTTATGCGATTGTTTGTTACTGGTATTATTGAATCTAAGTATATTCTAGTTATTGTTCTAGAAGAACTCTTTGATGGTCAGATTTTAATGAAATTCCTGTATACTACACAGGAACAATTAGAGGGTTCTTGCTGTTTTACTTAGGGGTTCTCTAACCTGCTGCTCCATGGTTATTTTTAAGAATATAGTGTCCAAGTGCTCTGGAGGAGCATGTTCTCCATGACAGAAAGTAAGCATAAAGTTCTAGGAAAAACAGTTTTAGTTTGCACTTTTTGAAAATAAAATTTGCATTTGTAGGAAATAAATAAGAAGCTGCAATATTGAAGCAGTGTCTTTATGCTTTCATTTTTTTTCCCAGTTTTTCTGAACCTGTTAATTAGTTTGTCAGTGCTTAATTACTTTGCTAATGCTACCTTGTACCACAAATTAAATACTGTATTTTGATATTCTTAAGCTGTCTCTCCAGTAAACTTCACGTGCAGATTTTGTCAGCTTCATCAATTAGTAGATTTTAGTCATTTTATAACTAAAACATCTTGGGTTATCTTTCTCTCCAATTTAAATGCTGAAAAGGAACTCTTAGGGGTTTGCAATCCATCTGCCTGTATAATTATACTGTGATGTAGATTGCTTGGTAATAGCAGTATTAGTAGTCTGCATTCCTTGGGGCACTGATGTAAAGCATAACCTGTCTTTCTCATGTAAAATTGACCATATGTCATTATAATACATGTCACATTTTCCTTATAGTGCTTGGGAAATTGTTTCGAAGAAAGTAGGGATGCTTATGTTGCTCATTTTATAAGGTTTAAGTGAATATTCAGTCTAAAATGCAAGGTATTTTAATCCAGTTTCATTTATTTGCTGTTTCTCTTAAAGTGTAATAAATAAAATCCATGCTTGATGATTCACTTTTTTTTTGTCTTGTTAATTCATTCCAGACTGACAGTAACCTTTGCACTTTTTAACCTTTGCAACATTAAATATATTTTTGTACAAAATTAGAGGAACATAACCTTTTATTCAGTAATATATTTGAGTTTTGCATTGTAGTACTAGAACTACTTTTTAAAAAAGTAATTGAACAGTCTTAAGCTATTCATAAAAGTGTTTTCTGCCTTGCTGTAACTATATGATGAACATCAAAGAGTTTTGTTGAAAAGGTTCATCCTTGTTTTGTCATTGTCATGGTTTAGGGTCAGGGTGGCCGCTTAGACCTGTAACAGATGCTCTCTGTTAACCCCCCTCCCTCCCCAAAGGGGAAGAGAAAGGGAATAAGGGAGAGAGACTTAGCAATTAGAAAAGGAAACTAGAACAGCTTTAATGAAAATTTAATTAATAACAATATAAGTGGAATATATACAAATATATACAACACCAGTATCGAGCCCTACCCCCGTGATGGTAATGACATCACTGTCACCGCTGATGCTGTGGAGCAGGCACTGGGGGAGTCCCAGACTGGGCCCTGCAGCAGACGGGAGCTGTGTTCAGGAGATGGATTCTGGTACTGGATTCAGGAACACACAGATTAGGATTGAAGGCAGAAGGGACAGAGTCCTCCTTGGATGCTCCAAGGAAGGAACCAAAAGAGGACCTGAGCCACGACAAGCAAAAGTTGGAAAAGTGGTCAAAGAGGGGAAAAGAGCCCAGAGACCCTTCGGATCCCTCAGCAATAAGCCGAATATGATGTATATGGGTTGGAATCCCTCGTTGGTCCATTTAGGGTCACTTGTCCTGTCCGCTCCTCCCTGCAGGTGCAGCCTTTCACTTTTCTGCACCCCCCAATGTGGTACACAAGATCCAGCAGTGGCCTTGGTCTGCACACCAATCCTTGGTAGTAACTCTAAACATGGGGTGTTATCACTGCTAGAAGCAGACACTGTCTGTGAGAACAGGCTGCTAACTTCAGACAGTGCAGTGAGTTAGAAGAACTGAGCTGAAAAGTAAAATTAGTGAACAGAATTAGTTCTGTTCTCGCTCAAACCAGGACAGTCATTTAAAGCCTGAGAATAGAAAATTGTTAGGTTATTCTAGACCAGTATAGATGGGATAAAACCAGCACACAGTTTGTTAAACACTGTGTCCTGGGAGCCCTAACTAGGAAAGATAGCTGGGTAATGTTGAATTGAAAATATATTCAAATTAGGACTACAAGCTTACACAGTATCATATTTTTTTTTTCAAGTCATAGGCATGGTCTTCACAGAACTACAAAGAATTTACCATATTTTTAAGATAGCTAAGTAATTATGCCACTTACACTATGAGGCACTTACAAGCTTTAAGATGTTTTTAATTTCTTAGTATACTTATGAGAACAAGTAACTCTTGCGTTGATATCACTTTCCTTTTTTTTTTTTTTTCTGGATTGGTATACAAACTTTGATTCTTCTACCAAAAGTCAATATCTTTTAGGCTTTACTGGAGGAAACACATATGAATACATAAGGGAAGAGTGTTAATATTTTCAAATATATAAATATTTAAAATAAAAAGGAATTTGGGAGGTGAAATATGACACTGAAAGACTATAGATCCGGTGGATTCTTTCTAATTCACCAGATTCAAAACAGTCCATTTCCTACGTTCAGTTTTGTGGAAGAAGGCAATGGTATATCATCTATATTGTATATTAGGATATATCAAATCAGTCAACACATTGATGCCAAATTGACAAGATTAATTATAAATGGTTAATGCTCTTCAGAATTTTCTTTCTTGCTATTCTTTTTTCATGAAGTTTGTAATGAAATTAAATAATTGAGCATTTTTTCATATTCATGGAGTTAGACTGTACTAGATTACTAAAGTGCCATATGGGTAAATGCTACAGTATAAAAATATAGAGTAGTATATGAGATTAAGGTATCTAATTGAGTGTTGTAGATGCCATGGCAGGTTATTGGAAGGGTCTAGTGGTAGACACCATGTTGTCCTCTTTCCATTTTCTGTGGCTTCGTCAGATGATCCAAAAGAGGAAGCTTAGATTTCACTGTCCCTAAACCACACTGAGAATCTTTTTGTTATTGAATTCCTTCGTAAAATTTTGGTTTATATGTTCTAAAAAAGCCCATAACACAGTGATTATTTTCTTAAGGAAATATTTTTAGCTAGGAATATGTTTAGCAAGATTTGTTTATAGGTTTTCCTCAAGAGTTTTCTAATTCTTGATGAATATACTTAATAAAATTTGTTCACCACTTTTGCCATTTAATATAGACAGTACCATTTTTATATTTCTTTTTTTTTTTTTTTTTTTTTTCCAATTTGGAAGAATAAACCACTTTTCTTTCTAATGCTTATAGAGGGGAAAAAAAGCCACTTAAAAGTGAAGACTTAGACATGATACTGTCAAGAATTTCAGAATACAGTTTTAATATAATACATTTTGATCACTGTACTGCAAGACTAGAACAGATTGAACTCCTTATACACATTCAAGACATTCCTTCAAGAATCAAATGTATCTCAAAGTGTCTCATTACAATTCTTAAACAGAGCTGTCATTTAGTCTGGTCACTTTTAATGAGTGGATGTGGAAGTTTTCTAAAAAATTCCCTGTAGGGTGATTCCATGGATGTGCTGCTACTACTGGATGAAGTGAAATAAAATTCCAAATTTGTTTGCTGGAAGTATGTCATATTGACATCAAACACAAACTATGAAGATAATACCTAGTGACAGTTCATCATGAAATTTCTTGCAAATGTCAAAGAAAAGAAGCTAAAGAACTGAGAAGGGAAAGAGTGAATGCTGCACCTGTGGCAACAAAGTGAATATCATAATCTCACATGTCATTGGAAAAAATTATTGAATCTTACTGAAAGTCACTTACTGACTTTCATTTGCTTTATGCATTTTGGAAATGCATATGTATCACGTGGGTACAGATAGTATCAAAAATGGTTGGGTTTTGGTGACTTGTTTTGAAAAATTATTAATGCAGGCTTTTGGGCAAGTAGGTAGAGCATTGTTTTGAGTTTGGAGGCAAACTGTTCATTTTTCTAACAAAGATGGTGAATTATTATTAACTGACTGAGTGACATAATTGCAAAGGGTTCTGCCATTTGCTTTTTTAGCTATCATGAATCTGTAGGACTGCTGCTCAACTGGGAATAGCCAGGGCCTTGAGAAACAGAAAAAAAAGGGTTTTCTATATCATCAATATTGTTAGTCAGCAGTATGGAACAACAGTCACTGTTCAGCACCAGGCTCCTTGGGGCATTCCCTACACAAGGAGAATCCCTGAGTGGGAAGCCAAGTCAGACCTCAGAATTGCCTTGCAAAGTCAGAATTGTTTAAAACACTTGAAGTGTGAGGTTTAATTGTTCTTCCCATTTTTTTATGTGCCTAAGTAACAAATTACAACATGTTAGTGATGGCCATGCATGTGTTGCTGACATGAGTGTATTAAATGGGATAAACCTTTTAAACAAAGGGTTCAAATCACATTTCTGCTGGATATTGTGGCATACTGAAAATGAGTGTTGCTCTATAGTCTGAATCAAGTCTTCCCCCATGTATGTCAGAAAATGTCTCCATGGAAAGGGTGCTAATTCTGTTCACTTTAATTGCAAAAGGAAAGACAAATTACCCAATTACTAAACACATACTTCCAGGCAATACAAAGTAACATGCTAATTAATCTAACTATCTAAGGAGATAATTTTATTTAGTTATTTATTGAAACTTCAAGACATCCCCTGCAACAAGCAGGATGGAGTTAAGCATACAAGTGATCTAAATGAGTAAGAAAATCTAAGTCGAGTACTGTTTGTGTGGATAAGATAGATATTTTACTAGAGAAAGTTAAAAACCTGCTGAATATAATTTCTAAACATTTTTACTTTAGACATACTTCTCTATGGTCATATTTCTTCCATTTGTTAATCTGATTGTAATTACCTACTCAGATCATTTTGGCCCAAACCAAAGTTTATCAGTATTCCTTTGATCAATATTCCTCAGTAAGAACAGAAATTCAGACACCATTTTCCTGACACATCTGTATTTAAATGTTTGAAGGGTTTTTCTTTTCTTGTGAGTGTTCTGAGAGAAGGTGATCGAATGTCAGTCTGAGACACAGTTTTCTTAAGCTAGCGATTAAAAAATAATGAAAAGAAAGTTACCTGCCGTAAGCTCCACTAGATAACATATATTCCATTTTAATACAATATAAAAAAAGAATGTAACTCTTCTAAAAAACAGTTTTTAGCAGCTTTCTTCTCATGTGTCTTGAGTACACCTTTTAAAAAACATCATTATGAAGGCAGCTGTTGATATACAGAAGGAAAAGAAATACATGCTTAAAAGTATGTCAATACCTATCGCCAGATGCAAATGTAGCTTCAGGATCACACTCTTGTTTTTGAAAGCTTATGTTGACTGTGAAAGGTTCCTAATGCGTGGAAAAGAGGCAAGTGTCATGGCTACATCCTTATGAAGGGCAGGAACAAGTGTTGGAGAGCTACAGGCAGGCCAGCGTCACCTTGGTTTCCAGGAAGATAATGAAGGATTCTCAGGATGATCACAAATTTTCTTGGAGCATTTCCAGATATGTCAAAGACAGGAAGATGACTGAAGACAACCTGCACAGATTCAGCAAGGGTAAATTTTGTTTCACCAGGCTGACTGAATTTAGTGATTAGGTGCTTGGTTCATCGGTGGATGAGGATGGAGCAATGAACATCATTTATCTTTACTTAGAGAGAGCTTTTGACATGGTATGCCATAGCTGTGCTTTCCTTT
Organism: Todiramphus chloris collaris; assembly: GCA_025345505.1. Taxonomy (NCBI): domain Eukaryota; kingdom Metazoa; phylum Chordata; class Aves; order Coraciiformes; family Alcedinidae; genus Todiramphus; species Todiramphus chloris. The sequence goes on from JANVCC010000035.1 coordinate 7,140,232, forward strand.
TAGGCAAAAGGGAAAAATATGGAGTTGTGTAACCTACACAAGGTGTTACCAAAATGTGTGGGGCACACAACACCTGTTTTCTAGTGGCCTTGATCAGAGCTATCTTCTGTAGCCATTGTTATTTAACATCTTCATCAACAGACAGAAAAATGGGATGGACTGCAAACAGAACAATGGTGACAGATGACACCATACTGTAAGAGGCAAATTCAAAGCAATTGAGGAATGAGCTGCTAGAAACATCATGAAGTATGATAAGGACAACTGGGAAATCAGGAATTAAATAACCTTATACAACAGCACAGGCTGTGGTTGGACTGACAGGTTTGCAGAAAAAGACCTGAGTATCCTGGTGGACAACAGGTGTGAGTCAGGAGTGCACCTTTGTGGTTACCTGCATATCAATCTGCTTTGGGACAGTGTAGCCACCAGCTCGAGGGAAGTGATTTTTCTCCTTGATTCTGCACTCATGAGGCTGCATCTGGAGGGGTGTGCCTGGATTTGGTCTCTGAAATGCCAAAAGGTGAGTCCTAATGCACTCAAGCCGAACAGTGGGAGATGCATTGCATATATAATTTATTAAAAATTATAATAATTAAAGCTTATAGTGACAAAATGTAACAGGTGGGAACATTACTGACACAATACATTAAATAAAAACTCTTACATCTTTGATATTTTTTCAATACATCTGTGACTTAGAATCTAAATGCAGGAAGATAGACCTATCATTTTAAAGAGTTACATGATTTTCCTCTCAATGTTGAGAAATATCTTACTTTTTCAAAAAGTAAGTTAGAATCAATTAAATAGAAGTATATATTTAACTAAAACATGAAAAGTTCATTTTGGAATGCATTATAATTCCTTTTTTTAATGAACATTCAGTATATCCATTTTAGTAATTTATATTGATATTGCATTGTTGAATATACAGGTTTCAGAATTTACAAGTTCAGGTAATTTGAAAGAATAATGTTCTATCTGCTCCTGGCGAGTGCTTAAAGAGTGCTTGGAATGGATGGGAAGAGTAACCTTTAAAGAACTGTAAAATCTGGTTTTTTTTAATTAATTATCTACTTCCAGATAATACACAATCTCTGTATACTACAACTGCAGTTAAGAACATAAATTTCACTGGCTGTTTTTCGTAATTTTTCAAAGAGCGGTATTTATAGAATTGATTGTATCTGTATAGGTCTTCTACATCAGTCTGTTATGTCTCCATGGCATCAGTGGCTTCATATGGAGATTGATTCTGAGTAGGAGCTAGTGGTGCAGGACTTCATTGTTTTGGATACTGAAGAAAAATAATGGAAGAAAAAATCTGCAACTGCTTTCGGGGCATTTGTGTGCAGTTTTGGACATGTTGAATGTCTGTCATAACACCTCCAACACAAGAATTTTCTGATAAGCTGTTTGTATTCTCCAACAGATACCTGTTATGAGCATGGGCAGACAAATATGCCTACAGTATGCAAGTAGGAATACAGCTTGGGGGCTCAACTAAAATACAGCATGTTTTATGTGATTTTATCAGAGTGTGTTATGGTAAATGCAAGGCTACTTACCCATCTTTGGAAATTATTTATAATGAGGTCGCTATGTTTGAGGGCTGTAGGCAGTTATTCCAAGTTTGTGATTTTTGTTCAGGATCCAGTACTTGGTGTTGTGTAGTGTTTTTTTCTTTGGGTGGGGAGGTGCTCTGAAGAAGCATATACGTTAGATCATAAAGTTACATAGCACCTGAAATGATGGAATGGACTTTGGGATTGCTGAGAAAAACCTAGAGACTGTGCTACCTGGATGCATATTTACTTCCAGTGTGGATGGGTCAAGCTTGCTGACTTAAATCAAATCCATAACTATATTACTTCATAATACCTTGTAGAGCTATCATGTGATGGGAATGCCACAGGCAAGAAAATTATATGGTCAGGAAATATGTTGTATGTTAGCTTGCTCTTGAGAGAGTACTCCTGAACTCAGCCCAGAGGCCCAAAGGTGTACAGAACACAGGAATTCAGACTCAAGATGTAGTTGTGTCCATAATAATATGTAAGCTTGCAGTATGTTTGAAACTCATTTACATTTGTAAGTGTAATGTTCTGTATTTTAGTGCTAGAACATCTTCTTTTATTATCATTCTATTCCTTTTATAAATATTGCTGAGTAGTGTCAGGCATCACTAATGCTTTAATGTTCAAAAAGAAGCCAGACTTTCTCAGAATTTCTATTTTTTTTTTATTTTTTTCTATTAAATTATGTTTTAATATCTTTATTTATTCACTCTTTGCAATTGTGATAAGGTGAAGGTGGACAGTACAATTTGCTATATAGCTTTTCTATTCTTTCCTCAGATACCTCTGCTTATAGCACTTTCTTAGAATAGATTCCAAAGTACAGGTGTAGTTTTCAGATTTTAAGAAACAAGGGACTAAATGATTTAGTATCAAAAAAAACATTGTGGAAAACAGCCCAAAATTGGAAGAACACACTTTACGCAGTACACTGAATATATATTGGAAAAAATGTAGTAAATATAACAACGACAAAAGCTACTCATGCAAAATATTGTCGTAGTAATAATTATCATATTAATTATAATTTTAAGAATGCTAATTCAATCCAGATTGTAATAATGATGACCCTCTTTGGAATTATTTAATGATGAATCAGCATTTTTTAAGATCTATAAATGCACTAGAATATGTCACAGGAATATTAAATGCTTATTCATGTTGACTGGAATATTTAATCTGCGTATATTGTCTTTCTTTACTATTATTAGTGAGCTTTGGTGTGATGTTGCCACTTTGTTATCATTTCATCTTATTCCTGCTTTCAGTCACTCAGAGCTGGCCTCTTTCCTTATGCAGCATCAGCACATCCTTTGTATGACCTTTGGAAAACAGGTTTGCAGCTCAGCTAGCTGAAGTACTATGAACTACAGAGATAAACAGAAAAAATTAGGAAATAATACTGTATCAGTTCTTAAACCTATAGCCTTTATTATACATCCTTTGGTTTGCTGCCTTGAATATAGTTACCAAAAAATTAAAGAAGGAAGGATTTGTACAAGTTAGATACAACTATTTGCAAATGCACAATACATAATTTTAAGTATTGACTCTTTTCTGATAACATAATATCCACAAATACTTTTATGTTAGTATCCAGAAAGAACATAAACATTTTTATGCATGCATATTAATATTTATATTAATGAAATAGAATTACATATGAAATTCATGTAGATACGGTCTATTTTATGTCTTGTACATTTATATGTATTTACTTCCCTATGTGGAATGTGTTACATGAAAATTATCATTGTGCAAAGCACAAAACTGCAGTGGAAGTGAAGAGGATGGTTCTCTGGTTATCAAAGAAAATCATCTTTTTAAAATTTTACCCATTTGAGAGCTCTGGCTCCACTGCCATAGAGAAGTGCATACATAACAGTTTGGTTTCGTAAGCTTATTATATTCCAGTGACTGATTAGTGCTATGTTGGATTTTTGTTTTCCTAGGCTAGTGTTTCTATAACATGGAAGTTTTAGAAATTGTTTCTCACTTAGAATTTTTGAGGAATTTGTTCCTTGTTTAGCTGTTGAATTATTAAAGCAAAATAAATGTTTGAAATTATTAAGAAATAAAGACAAAACCACAAGTCTGTGACAAACAATGGCAATGCCAGGTTTACTAGACTGCGAGGATTCAAGTACTTTGGTTGGGCTATTAAACCTTTTCCTCAGCTAAGTAGTTCAGAGGTCTTTTGAGCACTAGTGCCTAACATTGTGCTGCTTATACAGAAAATGTAGGAGTTATTCACTCCTTTTTAGTAAGTTTTAGGAAGTTTAAGATTGAAGTGGATCAGGAAAAGACATTCTTGTGACTTCTGTGGTAAACTGTCAGTGAAGTAAGTACCGCTGAAGAGAGGATAAATGATCCTGTGACACCTTTAATGCTGAAAGTAATTTAAAGAGCAAAAAATACACAGAAGCCTTAATTGTTTAGAGAAAATTATTGCTTCTTAGCTAAGAAAAAAAGCATACCCTGTAATGAATGATAATGGCCTCAGTTGGGTGCAAACAGTCGTGTGCTAAAGTCTGTCACTTTCATCAATCTATGAGGTAATTTATTTCCAAGAGCACTAACTGTAATATGTGTAAAGCATAATAAATACCATAAACTTTTTCAGTGTATTAGGAGATTCCATTTGCTTCAACAGAACTGGGCTTTGAGTAGGGCAGCAGTCACTCAACTGTCATTAGGTTATGTAATATGTAAGAAAAAAAGCAATGCAGAAGTCTTTTATTGTAAACAGATTCTTCACAAAATTTTTGTTCAAAAGTTAGAATTGTATCATGGAACATTTATTGAACTTGTTATTTTGCTCCATGATCCCCAGATGATCTCGGTGACATTCTGTTATTTTGAAAGACATTGAATGAGCATTGGAAGCATCACAGTGAAAAATAACTCCAAACAGCTGAACTTTGGGTTGTGCAATGTTCTTGTTTGAAATTAATACTCCATCTTTAAAATAATGTCACATTTCAAGCCAGCATGGCCTAGACTGTCTTCATTCACAAAATATTACATGTATTTATTATAAGAAAAATCCTAATGTACTGAGAATACAAGTTTCATAAGTGCAGTTCTGAAAATTTTGAAGACATTATGCAGTGATGGATGTTTTGTACTTGGTGAAATATTTAGGTATACCATCTTAATATATATGGAGAATTATGTGCTTTTCAAATTACTTTCAGTAATATATCTTATCAGTTCATATATGCAAAGGATTCCAACTTGGTGCTCTAGGAAGCTGAAAGTCTTTGTAGTCCTTTGGAATTTGACACACCAGATTTTTTCTTTCCTACCATAGCAACCCCTTAGGACAAAGTTCGTAAAGAAACTCTTTTGGTCCTTTACCTTGTTATTTAAAAAAGTTATCAGCTTAATAGGAATATCAGAATTGGCAAACAAGATGAAGAACCGAGGAAAATTGTCTTTTGCACAGCAAAAAATATTGTTCCCTATGGTCATATATGTTCCATGTACGATTTTAGTTCCTGTTGCATTTCATCCTAGCACAATCTGAAAGATGTGTGTATGTTACAAAAGCAAAATAAGGTCACTGTAGAAGAGGATTTTCCCTTCTTTTGGATGTACATTGATACGGTCTGCCATTCACATCATCTGTCATGGTCAACTGGAAACTGGAAATTCCACTGATCTAAGTTCATAATTTACTTTCATAATTTAAATGGAATTCTAATTGTATGTACTGGCAATTATACTATGAAATTTGGTAAAGCAAAGGCTAAAATTCCTTTCTGTGCAAGAGATAATGATCTTGTAATACAGAAGAAGTTTTGAACTGGGAAGGGAAAAAAACTCAGTTGTGATTTTGAATTACTTTGTGCTATTTCCTTTTAGCTTTTCTGTGCTTAGTGCACATAGATGTTGCATTTTAGATACTGATAATTCAATGTACAGTTTCCATTTTACTCTCCCTGTTGAGTTGACCTTTACTAACTGCTTGTATTTCAGTTGCATGGTTTATATCATAGCATCAGCAGAATCTTTTGACTGAAATACAGACCTTAATTCAGTTGAGGTCATCTATGATCTTATATACAAATTTTCGTCTATTTACTGCTTATCAAAGTAAAAGCAATATTAATTCCAAATAAAACAATCACAATTCAACTGTATAACAATTATGTTCATAATTATGACATTAAAATTCTCAAAAATTATTTTAGTTTCAACATTTGGTGAGTATTTTCCATCATAGACACAACTTCAAAGTTTTTTTCTTACATATCAGTAGCATTTCACACTGAAGTTTTTATTTACCCAAACCCTATGGAGAATTTGATTTGATTATTTAGGGCTTAATCCAAATTGTATTGTAGCAACGCAGTTTGTTGATAGCAGAGTTAGTTGAGGAATTTGAAACTAAATTAGACAGGTAATGGCCTTGAATATTTTTTCACATAAAAAGTGTATTTTCAGAATAGAAAAATGGAAATTCATGTATCACCGAATAGCTTCAAAATTTTAACAATATTTTCAGTTTAAGTCAGTTCAACATGTACAGCAAATTAAAACATGTATCAGCTTACACTTCAGAGAATTGCAATGTGGATATTTAGGTAGCTAAACAAAAATAAGGAAACAAACAAGAAAAACAACCCAAACCTCAGCCTGAATTAATTTTACGCATATATTACTGTGAATCAGTCTTTGTTCTTAGATTCTAGGTATGTAGGGAGGCTGAGATGGTTGATGTATCACATTTTCTAGTTTTGGTATATGATATAATTGTTTAAGGAAAAAAGTTATCTACTAATGTGCTGTTATGTTGCTTAGCAGAGGACAAAACTTCACACTGAAATGTGAAGATTTGATAGATGTGCTGTGTTATTGTATAAAAATAGGTATTAACTGTTATCTTTCTTACTGTATGTTTCTCTATAATGATAATAAAACTAAAATCTGCTTTAGCTGGAAATATAAAACTGGTAACAAGTTCAAGATGTATAATAAAAATCACGCAAGTTTTGCTTCCTTTTCTAAGGTTTTAGGGAAAATGTTTGGCTACAGACTTTGTATTTAGTTAGTACATTCTGTGCTGTTGAACTGAAATTACTTTTGCTAAAAGCACAGACAATTTAATATCCATAACATAATTTCTTTAATGAAGAATGTACCTATATCTTTTGGTTAGTTACTTAATATAGAGAGGACAGCATGCAGCTTTTTTTATTGTATATATGTTTTTTGAATTTTTTGCATGAACAAAGGTCAAAGCTGCACACTGGCCTTTCCAGCTGTGGATCTTCACAGTTCTTCCTCTGCTTTGTGCAATTAATTTTCATCCCAGAAGCTAATTCAATGATTTCCTTTTGTAATCTTCGTAGAAAAATACCGTGTGGCTGAAAGCTTGTATTCAATTAGTTTTAAAACTGTTACTCTCATGGGCATAGTTGGATATATAATCTAAATAGTGCTTTCTTCCTGATGAAGTAAAATTTTACTATTATTATGCTGTATTAAAACACTTCTCAATTACAGCTTTACTGTTGACTTTTTTTTTTTAATATTTATTTAACGATAAATCCATTATACAAAATCTTATTTTTATTCCTAATACGAAGGAAAAAAATAGTATGTACTCATTTCTAGATGATAAGCAGTTCAGCATTATACAGGGATATTTTCTAGAAGTTGACCCCTGCCCTTTGCTGATTCATTATTTATTCTAAGTAGTTGCAGGATATGATCTTTCATTTAAAGGACGTGTCATGGAATAGAATAATTTACCCTATGTAAATGCAGAGGATATGTGAAGTCTAGTATGACAATTTGAGCACAGATATATGAATTTACCATGTTAAAAATTAAATTCCTTCTCTGTCAGTACTCAGATTTTAGGAAGACATAAATCTGCTATCTTACATACTCTTTCTGTACATGATTCCCATTGGTCTTTTTTACTTTACTTTGTTTTCTATTTTCGTTCATTTGTTGTCTGCTCCTGTGGATTACCATCATTTTTTATTACTATTAATTCCTTATTTCAACTTGTAGAATAAAAAATGCAGAATATTGAACAATCAACACTCAAGTACATCTTCTAAGTACTGCAGTGCATCTGATTTCTTAGATGTTCCTCTCAGTTCTTCAGGAGATTAATGAAAATGCAACTTCAGATTTGTCTTTGACACTGAGTTTCTGGAGTGAGTTCACAGAAGGGCAGCCAAGCTGGGGAATGGTCTGGAAAACAAGTCCTATGAGGAGAGGCTGAGGGAACTGGGATTGTTTAGTTTGAAGAAGAGGAGGCTGAGGGGAGACCTTATTGCTCTCTACAACCACCTGAAAGGAGGTTGTAGTGAGGTGGGTGGCAACCTCTTCTCTCAAGTAAATAATGACAGGACTAGAGGAAATGGGCTTAAGTGGCACCGGGGGAGGTTTAGATTAGATACTTGGGAGAATTTCTTTACTGAAAGAGTAGTCAGATGCTGGAATGGGCTGCCCAGGGAGGTGGTGGAGTCACCATTCCTGGAGGTATTCAAAAAGCACGTAGATAAGGCACTTCAGGACATGCTCCAGTGGAATGCTGAGGGGCATGTGTGTGTGTGGTGGTTTTTTTGTTGGAGGTAGGGCTTTGGAGTTATGTTTTTTTTGTTTGTTTTCTTTTACTTTGACAATTGGATAAGGTGATCTTAGAGGTATTTTCCAACCAAGACAATTCTGTGATTCTGTCTTCTTGGATTGGTGTACTTTTTGATACAAAATCCCGGTAATAAAAGTAATTTGAAATTTACTGTTTACTTTGCAGTTCATCTTTTCTTTTGCCAGTTGTGTGTTAGCTTGGTCTTTATTTTCAAACATTTGTAGTAAAGCTGAAATTACATTGACCTTTTCATAGTTTATCTCTTGATATCCATTCTGCAGTTTCAAAGTATTTTCCTATACTGAAGGAATTCAAGGTAAAAAAGTAAAGGAAAAGAAAACTTTTCATAGGTTGCAGTTAAGGCTATTGGTATATATCAGTAGATTAAGGGAAATTATGCCAAAGAGAAAATCCTCCTTTTTGATCATAATAAACAGCAAAACTACTGCAATTTTTTTTTTTTTTTTTTTTTCTGTTGGAGAAATGAATTTATTTTGTGCAAAACCTGATTTTGGATTAGGACTCAAAGTACAGAGGATTTTGACACCACAAAGCATGGGAAACACATAGGAAATATATGCTTTTGGGTCAACTACTCAATATATGCACTATGTTATGCTGTTGTTCTTGTATCTTCTTACTAGTATGTAACACTTCAATTTAAAATCATGTTTTCATTAAATTTTCTTTTAATTTAAAAGTGAGCCAGAATCTGTATTGAAAGCAGACTTCTGAAGCTATTAGATGTGATTCACTTTTAAATTTTATTTTACGAGAAATATAAATAGCAAATAGCTTCATATTCAGCATTGCAGAACATGGGCTTTGCTTGTATCACCTGAACACAGACACATAAGACTTCTGTATTAAAAATTATGCTACAGGGCCATGCAAAATTTGCTGACTTGAAAGCTTGCATGGAAGGAAGAACAGTAATAAAATCTGTTATCCTCTAGAGAAAGTTAAGAGGTAAGGTGTGCGTAATCCTTCTATTGTATATGGAATGGAGAAATGCAGGCTTAAAGGAGATTAGAGAGTGAATGATGGATAAATGGAATAACTAAAAGCAACAAATACTATACTGTAAGTGACAGCCTCTGTGCAAAAGTTCATATACATTTGCATTTTGAAGATGAGCTTGAAATACTTTTAACTACAAAAATGTATTTTATTAAGCATTCAGATAGATTAAACTTTAAAAATTGTGTTCATACTGCTTCTGTGTTGAAAGGCTTCTTTCCAATTTTTACCATATTTATATACCTGTTACTTCTTCATGATATTAATGTTATTAGCATTCATGTCCTTTCTGATTGTGAGAGTTTGTATTACAATAAATGGAGGGTGGTTTTCCTGTTGATAATGATATTTTATGCTCTTTTAAAACTATCTTGTCACTGCTGAAGGGAAAACCATTTGGTTTTGTTTATAAACCTAGATAGCTTATAGAGGTTTACAGCTTATATAGCTTTATAGCTTAATCTAAACTGTCTACCTTTTTATCTGAGCACAAATAACAATGGTAGTACTAGATTTTGGAAGTATTTCACATGATGAAGAATATTGATAGCTTCTTTTTTTTTCCCCAGAAAATTTCAAATTTAATGTATTAGACTCTTTACAAATAACTTCTAGAGGGAAACTGTAGATGCTGACTATTCTAAAATGCTAAGAAACATTTTATAGATATTTAAGCCTGTTCTGCACAATTGTTACAGAAGTACAGTTTAAAAGATTGAAGAATTATTTTACGGAGATCCTTTTATTAATTTCTGTAAAAACATTAGTTCTGCATGACAGAGTTGCAATGTCATCGTCATTCTAAGAGATCAGATTTGTCATCATGGGGACATTGCAACTGATTAGTTACCTGAGGTTTTCCAAAAAGTGCAGACAAAGTGAATGGTAGTTCTACCCTGTGTGGTATAGCAGATGATAAGATGATCCTGGCTTGGCAATTTGGGACACTTCCCTGGGACACTGTAGGGTCCTACAGAGTGTCCATCACCAGGCCAGACTTAGGTGTGAAAGAGTTAAACATCTAGCTGAATGGACCTCATTGAGGTTATCAAATGTGTGGCACAGAAGTTAAATGGGTCCGAGGTTATCAAATGTGTGTCACAGAAGTTAAATGGGTCCGAGGTTATCAAATGTGTGTCACAGAAGTTAAATGGGTCCTAGGCATACCAGAATTGCAGCATGTGTTCACAGTTCATGCAGCTTGTGTGCAGGTCTGAAACATCTGACATGCATCAGAACTGTTCATAGGCTGTAATGCAAAGTAAAAATATATAAAATTGCACCAAGTTTTTTCCAAAGTGCTTTAATTATGCTAGAACTACATTAGCATCCTTAAGTGACTCTCAAATTCCAAACAGAATTTTAAAATTTGACATGTATTTTCCTGCTTTAAATGGGTTTAGGACATAGTAAAAAACCCAGTTTTTCCTAGCATTTTTTTTAAATGTATTTCACTTTGGAGAAGAACAATGTTGGTTATAATGCATATTATACTGAAACAACACGTGGTAGATAAAGCTGATTTGGTAGTGTCCTAAGTCTCTGCCTTCAAATACAACAGAAAAATCTTTCCTAATCAGTCTTCTTCTTTGAGATTATGTTGTGTGGATGCAGAGATTCATTATATAACATGTTTATTTTGACTTTCATGTTTGGTAGCATGTATGCTTTATAGAAATATAATCTCCTTATCCTAATATGTTGGTGCAGATACAGTAAGTGTTATTCTATATTGCAGTCAAAATACTGCTCTTCTAATTTTTTCTCCTTGAAGATTGTCTCCATTTGCACAGTTAATTGCACCATAATTTATATAATTTCCTATTTACCTGTGTAACATAATTGCATAAAGTGGTTTCCTTATTGCACTTCATACAGATCTTTTCCAATGTTTAATGCTTGATTATCAGCATTATCACTGCTTTGCATGGCATATATCTTTTGGACACATCTTGACCATATCTTCGTGCCTTGTGTATACACAGATATGTGATCTTCTCTCTTTAATACTTGTATGTCACATGCCACTCTTTTTCTCCCACTCTCATTCAGATTAATTTGTTAGGTCCACAACTTCATTTTGATTTTTGTACAAGGTGAATACTGCTGCTGAAAACAGCTTGCTGTTTGCACCTCAGGCATTCAATACACTCTGGCTAGTCTAGGGCGCTTTTTTGTTTGTTTTTTTTGTAGAATTTGACTGTCTGTAGTACAGAATTTTGCATTCTTTGCCTTTAGTTCCTTACCAATGTCTTCCAAAGAAAATACAAGCTCAGCCTGCAAGAAGACAGCTTCTCCTATTTCTGATGTCAGAATTTGCTTGTCCGATAAGCTTTTTGCTAATATTCTTCATAAAACAAGCTTGTTTCCCAGTTGAAGATAATTGAAGATTATACCTCTCCTATGAGAACAGGCTAAGAGAGTTGGGATTGTTCAGCCTGGAGAAGAGACAGCCCTGGGCACAACTTATAGTAGCCTTCCAGTACTGAAAAAGAGATACAAGTAAGCTTATTCCAAGGGCTTCTAGTGATAGGACAAGGGGTAATGGCTTCAAACTGAAAGACGGTAGATTTAGATTAGAAATTAGGGAGTTGTTCTTCACTGTGAGGGTGGTGAGACACTGGAACAGGTTGCCTAGAGAAGTTCTGGATGCTTCATCAGTGGATGTGTTCAAGAGCAGGTTGGCTGAGGCTTTGAGCAACCTGTTGTAGTGGGAGGTATCCCTGCCAGTGGCAGAGAGGTTGTAACTAGGTGATCTTTAAGGTCCCTTCCAACCCAAGCCATTCTATAATTTTACGATTATGCACATCATTCGTCTTAATCTAATTTTCTGCTCTTTTTATTCCAGAATCTATTAGCATTGCATTCCTTTTATTTTTTGCCCAAACACCACATAGTTCATTTATCCTGCTTGATATTACTTTGGGGTTGATTTTAGTTATTTATGGGAACAGGGATCCACATAAAACACAGTTGGTTGAACAGGTTTAGGTATTCAGACTTCTAAAATACACTTAATTCTCAGTAATTTGGCTCAATACACATACCTGAATATACCCAGAGAAAGCAACAAAGAAATTTATGTTCTTGAACAACTCCCAGTATGTCTATTAGAAAAACAGAGAAGAAATTATCTAGTTGCATCATTTATTGTAATGCAAAGCCTGACAAGTATCAGAATGACTAACTGTAAAGAATGTCTTTTTAGAAGAGGATAGATGGAACACTATTTTCCCTTAAGCAACTGATGTTCTTAGAAGGTGGTAATAAAAACCAGCATTCTAGGTTGCAAGTGTTGTGTAGGATAGAGTTGAGGGCATCTCGAAGGCAATGAACAACAGTATAAACCAGTTTTATATTGCAAATGTACTAAGGGAGGAAGTGTCTAGCCAAAGTCAGGATGTAGTAAAGAGATGAGGTAGAAATACAGACAGAAGTAACTAAGCTGTCATATTTAGATGCTGTAGGAATTTGTGAATGCAATGACTATTTTCTAAAACCAGTTTTCTTAATTTGTGTTCATTTTGGTGTTGTCCAAAACCTGCTGTTTTGAGAAATTTAGGAAAGATTTTTCATTGTACATATAAATAAGCACTACTACATATTTTTTTAAAATAAGTTTATTTTATGAAGGGAAATTGTATGGCAATGTATAGTTTTAACCTCATTTGGAAAACTGGTTTTGTGGTCTTTACTCAGAAAAATAGCTGAATTAAATGCTGAAAAATAATTCTGCAATTCTCATTTTATCATCATTGGAAGATTTGATGACTGTCAAGTAAGTAGTAGGTAGTAGACCTTAAATCTTAAAAGCCCACACACACATTTATATTTTCAGTTTTTGACTCATATGTAATCAACTCATGTTAACATATTTATAAAGAAGATTTTTTTAAAGGTTTTGAGTTGATAAAAAGTACAAGATTTTTTAATTTTAATTTTGACATATAGCATATATTTTGGTATTCTTGCAGTTTCATTCTTACAATATGTTATATAGATAATAGATTAGATTTGCAAATTTGGAGGAAAAATATAAAATAATTTTTCATTCCTTTCTGATTCTAGATTTCAGATTATTTTAATGTATTTGACTTATGTAAGTAAATACTTTTTGTACTTTGGTCAATATTCTGTATACAAAATATATGATTTTGAGGGTCTTGATAACTTAGTAGCTTTCAAAAATTAAGTTTTCTGGAAAAATACTGCTGTAAAAATGTAATCTCACATAAAGGTATTTTATATAATGTAAGTGTTCTTGCTATAGACATATAAGAATGTAGCTGAATCCTGTTTGTACTGAAACAGCATCTGAATTCACGTTTAAGGATTTTTAATATAAAAACTTCACATTTTTTAATATATGTAGTGTATGTGAACAAATAAAGGTTTTACAGAAATGATAGTATATAAACACAGCTTTCTATAAAAAAAGGCTTGTATTTTTTTTTTTCTGTTGTAGGGTTTCATAACTTAAAAATTCATGAAGCACAATAGTTTCACAACAAATCAAATTTAATTAAATGATTCATTTTCACCACTTACAAAAGGTTTATTAAAGGTTTATTTGTTCATGCAAATTAAAGTGTTTGAGTAAAAATCCACATGAAACTTGGCACTAACAATTAAAAAAAAAAAATTGGAAGATTTCTCACCTCACTGCAGTACCTTGCCATGTTTAAACTGCTCAGCTTGTCATTTAGAATCTTTAATGAAACCAGGGAGGAGGCTATTTATTTGCATAATAGGACATAATTTGCTGTGGTGAGGTTTTAATTATTTATAGACTGTCTAAAATATTTAAAATGGCATCACTAAGGAGCGTGAAATGTTGGATAATGCCTTCATTTCAGGTTTCCTGCCGATTCCTTTATGGGTCAAGCATTTTATTTGTAATTAGCATATAAGCATAGTAGCTTTAAAACCACAAGAAAAACAAACTTGTTTCAGTATGTTCACAACCTGAGCAACTCAAAACTGGCAAAGGTCATTGGGAGCTGTCAAAGGTACAGAACATGCTAGAGAGTTGCAGACAGAAGGGAAAAGATTGGTTAGATGTGCAAAATAGACCTAATGCACAGTTCCTATTCAAGTACATGTTTATCACTACATATTTACATTTCCTCTTTTGGATATTTTCTTCTACAGTATTTACCTGTATTTCCTCATTATTTAGATACATTATATTATTCCTGTAATGTATATAGCAAAGAAGTATTTTTTGGAAAATAACAAGTTTTGTTCTGTTTCTATTTGAGATTGTTTTAAATCACTCCAAAATATCGATGCATTGTGAGGGATTTTACTCATAGAATACAGAAACCTGTCTGCTGTTGGGGTCTTCATTACAAAGTGTTGAAAGCAAGGACAAGAGGGCAGAATTAGAATGCTTACTTTCCAGGAAAGTAAATGATAAAGTTGACTTTCCTTGTGGTTTGAACATTCATGCAGATATACATAGACTATCATGTGAAAATTAATCCATTTTAAAAAGTAAGCAGGCATGTTTCTCCATCAGAGTTGTCTGCAGAGTGACATGAAGCCAGACAATGGGAAAAATTGCATGGGTCAGAATTCTTCAGAATTCAGAAGACTCCTGTCCTTGATGTACTTGATATGTTATAGTTGGCCCTTTCCTCTGCTTGATTAGAAGCCTCTAGATGGTAGCTTTACTGTCAAGCACATTGGTCTGGTGTTATCTGCAAGCTTTTTGAACAGACACTCCCTTTTCTCCACCACTAATAAAGTTGTTAAGCAGAACAGGTCCTACAGTAGCACCTGCAATATGCCACTTGTTGCTCTCTTCAAGTAGAGTATGACTTGGGGAGCATCCTTTGAGACAGATCATCCAGCCAGTATTGCAACCACCTAGTTGTCCACCCATCCATACTTCAGTGTTGTAACGTGGATACAAGAATTAACTTAATCCTCCATGATTTAACCTAACAGGACATGTAGGAAATCCTGACTACAATTAAAAACATTAACAGTAGTTGCAAAAACATAAACCCTTTCTTTAGGTAACTGCTTTGGGAAAAATTACCCTATATGTCCAATCTACTATATAGCAGTAGAAAATGAGAAAAATGAGGATACACACTGAGAATACAGATACACACACTTTCTGGAACTTCTGAGTATATGACATAATCCATGAATAAAATTCAAATTTATGGAAGTATCATCCAAGCTGGTTAATTTATTGGAA
Organism: Todiramphus chloris collaris; assembly: GCA_025345505.1. Taxonomy (NCBI): domain Eukaryota; kingdom Metazoa; phylum Chordata; class Aves; order Coraciiformes; family Alcedinidae; genus Todiramphus; species Todiramphus chloris. The sequence goes on from JANVCC010000035.1 coordinate 7,155,656, forward strand.
AAAAAAAATCTATTATTAGAAGATTTATTCTCAAAACAATGGTCTTTTGTTCTTCCACTGCTGTAGTGTTCAAATTTTTACAGATTATAAAATCTGAAGCAAACTGTTCATGTTTTCTGCCTTTATCTCTTAAGCCATGTAGTGTGGCTTCCTGAATATCATATTTGTTCTTTTATTGTTCCACCTGAAAACTACTCTTTTTCTCATTCTGGGTTGCTTTCTCCAGTTCCTTAGTGACTTAAGTTAGATCAATGAAATATTCAATAATTCAATCTCAGTTTTACTTTTTAGCTTCAAATGGAAGTCTTAAAACTTTGTTTATATGTAAATCTTTTGGTTTCAGTTGCTACACAGTCCTGTCCAGTTATCAGCTATGAGCTTTAAGCTATCTTCTGATGGTTTTCTGCAATCTCATTTATCAAACTAGAAGCAGAAAAACATCCTTGATGTGTCAGTTAACGTGAGTTTTATGGGAAGCTTTTTCAAGGCTCAGGTAAAGTTGTTACATATTTAACAGACACCTCAGCAATTTTTGTAAGAGCTTCTGGGCTTTCTTGAACTACACATTTGTCCTCAAAATTCCACTTGTTTTATAGTTTAAGGTACCTAAACGTTTGATACCAGAATATTCTAGGTATATGTCCTCTCCTGTAGAAAAACATGATGTTATTTTCCTATGTTTTGTTTTTACACCAGTGCCTCTTAAAAGTGAGGCTAATGTCAAAGTAACTTGCTCAGAGTCTGTTTTCACCATGTTTTGAAAGACTGTCATCTGCTGAAGGAAAATGAGTTACTTCTCTAATTTCAAGGAAATTTTGTTGTCTCTCTTCACCTACAGCTTCTCAGGGTGCCCAGAGAACTGTTCAAAGTCAGGTTGGAAAGAGGGAGCTTTGAGCAACATGATCTAGTGAAAGATGTTCCTGACCATGTTAGGAGTATTAGACTAGATGATCTTTAAAGGCAACCCAGACCATTCTATGATTCTGAGTCTATGACTTTTCTCTCTGGTGAGGTTCCTGGAAAAACATGAACAATTGTATCAATTTTCATTATAAAGCTATAAAATTCCATCTTGATCTTAAGCTTTTTAAAGAAATTTGGAGCCTTTAATTTTCTTCTTAATACACTCTTCTTTCAAAGCCAGTTTAGAATCACAGTTACCACAGATGTGCACTAAAAGATTTTGCAGTCTTGATTTCGCTATTTTTCCCCCCTATATAGTAGCAAATTTTGCCTGGGAAGGTCTAAAAACACAATGATTTTAGTAGTAATTTTGGCATATAAATAAACGGCTTAGCTTTTTTTTTTTTTTTTTTTTTTTTTTTTTTTAATGTTTTATTTTTAGTATTACCAGTTAGCCAAGAGCAACTTGTCAGTTGTGGCAGGTCATGGACAAAACACCTACAGCAGAAAGCTAGCTATGTTACAGGAGACAAAGGAGACTATTTGTTGTAGGCAGGTAATCGACCTCAGCTTCCTAACTCAAGATCCTCTCCAACAGTCAAGAAGTGTTTCAGGGCCAATTTCATTCTTAGCTTAATTGCAGCGATGGTTTTGGCTAATTAATTACATAAATTTGAGAAAAGAAAATTTACATCAGGCCATCAAGTTTATTGCTATGCATTTTTATTCTCCTTAAGCATATACTTAGTGATACATACCTCAAGTATTTCGAATGAGATGTTTATCTCTAGTCATGATTAAGAAAATTGTGATTACCCTATTAAAGAAACAGTATTTTTAATTTCAGCTCTGACAACTTCTTACTAATATTTAATCCTTTACAATGAATGTGATTATTCCAACAGACTTCTATCCAAACTGTCTGCATTATTGAATTTCCTGGCAGAGGAACTGCTCTGCTGCTTGTCTCTCTCCTTAGTATGTTTTTTGGCTTAGGGACAAACTTTTTTCCCACTCTTGAGAAACTGCAATATATTCAAGGCAAATTTTGCATTACTAAAAAATTAAAAATAATTATCATTGAGTATTGGAGATTAAAAAAAAAATGTTTGAAAGCAGGAATAAATAATTTTAATATAAAAAAATACATTTTATATGTTTTATTAAAAATTGCTATTGCTTTGTTTACCTGAAGGCACTATGAAAAAAATATAGACATTAGTTAATAGAATTTGAAATTTTACTTTATTATTGCAGCTACACTGTCACACTGTCTTTTGGAAACTGATCTTATTCCTTTCCATATAACTTTTTCTTACTTTTGCAGTACTCTGCTTTGGGCTGCCCCCCCCCCCCCCCCTTGCATTCCCATTCTAAATCTGAAAATACCCATATAGAATTCTGTAGTCTGTAACTTTAATATGTAAATTGATATCTCCTCTTTCCCATTTTTCTCCTTGTCTGGTGAAGATATGAAGCTGTTTTCTCCAGAGCCGTTAGGAAAAAAAAAAAAAGTACTCTTTTGAAATGAGAATTTCAGTGAATAACTGGTTTTGCCTTGATATTTTGCAAAGGGATGCAAAACCTTGTCCTAGTAATAACTTCCTAGACATTTACAAATATGTTAATCAATAAAAGCATTTCTTAATGATTTTATTTTTTTTTACTTTTAAAGTATGAGGTTTATATTTGTAATAATAGATGTTAGTCTTTGTATCATTCACTTTTTTCAGTAATCACTTAAAAATATTGAGTAGAATAATTTTGACTAGCAGTGTTATTGAATTTATATAGTGTGAAATGTTTGAATAACTGAAACCTTACAGGAATAACAGAGCTTTGCGAAATTTATTTTGTATCAAAGAAGTTGTCAGTTGTTCCATATTTGAAAATGAGAATGCTAACCCACATAGTTTAACTCCATTGACACTATGGTGATAACTTGAAGATAAATTGACCAGAATGGATACTTAAAAAATACAAAAAAACCCTAAGTTTATTTTCAAAATTAGTTATCTTTACTTGACCAAAGACATCTTGTCGAGTTATATTGGAAATGGAGCAAGAATTTCAAATGTGCTGTCATGCTATTTGCTTAACATTTAGGAAACCAGAGAGCCAGGATGCTAAACTGAGATCCATTAACATATTCAGTGTGAACGTAGTGAACGTATGCCTGACTGGATTATTCTGACAGTATTTCTCATTTATATTCTTAATTCATCTGATTTTTGTTTGTTCTTTACAGATTTAGAGATTTGTTATTGCAAACTAAAGTACCACCATAATTAATATCTGATTAGGTGATTGTGAATCAGACACCTATGGCAATTACAGTTCTCCTAAACCTTGGAACATATGCCAAAAACAAGATCATGAGGACAGCTACTAATACTATGTTTAGAAAAGCTTTAAAACACCAGAACTAGCTAGCTATAAAGCTATAATTAAGATTTTGGGGATTTTTTTTTACTGTTTAATTAAATATAAGACATTATACAGCTTTTATCTTTACAGATAGATGTTCACAGGACAGGAAGTCCAGTGCATTTATGAGGTTTTTTGAGATACATAGTTCAACTCTTAATCCAAAAACTCACTTCTACTTTCATTCTGTTATCACTTGATTGGTCAGAAGCATTATGTTGCTTTCCATATAAGCCTTTGCAATGAGCTTCATTGTATTCTCCTTCTGTTAAGGTAGTTCCATTTATAGCAATTACTTCTCCTAAGTTAATGAAAAAAATGACATTGATTCCCTTAGCTTTTCAGTTTATTCCAAAGATAAATTACTGCACCTTCTTAAAACTTTCTCTGAAAAAAGGTCCTTCAATTGCACTCAGATTTTTATACAAACCTCAAAATTCATGTGTTAAATCTCTGTTTGTTCTCATCACATTTTGATGTTGAAAAGCTTTGGCAAATGTAGGATTTTTTGTTTTATCTGAGCAAAACCATTAAAAAATCTGTTCTGTGTGAAAGTCCAGGAACAGGGATGAACTACATCCTGAATTGTTTTGTTTTGATGAATCATAATTTGCTGCATGTGAGAGGATTATAGATTAAAGGTTTTCTCTGTCTGAAACTATTTCTGTCACTTGGTGAAGAAACAACATATAGAAACAAAACCAATATGGCTTTATTTTTTATTCATATTCTTACTGAACATTGCACAGAGGTATAGAAATATCCAGGATGAACTAATTTTGGTATTTTGTAAGCAAGCTGCCTTTTGAATTATATATGTGCTGATTTCAAGAGCTTTTAGCAATTCTTTCCCCTTGCTATCTTCACTGTTTACATCAGTCGTGTGTAATCTGGGAATCTCGGAAGCGTTACCCATTTATAAGCTGTTCTATTTCTCCCACCAATTCAGAAATTGTCTGTTCCCCTTCAAGGAAGAAAACCAGATAATAACTGTCACAGAAGATTCACTAACCTACACTGATCCCATAATATAACAATTGATTGATTACAGAAAATATTTTATTAGAATATAGTAAAGGAAACTCACCAGGGCAACATTTTATCTCAGAAGAAATACATTCTGTTGTCAAGATAAAACACCTGTAATGCGATCTATACCTATCTCACACTTCCAGTACAGTGTCACTATGCCTGCCCAAATGCTGTGATCTATTTTACCATAATTGTCTAAACAGCTGTCATGTAATGTTCTTTCCCTAAATTATTTTTTAAAAGTTTCAGTTTTAAAAAAAAATTAGTTTCTTTCTATTCTGTAATGATCATATTTATTACAAAGGTGTAAACCATATCTGATTACATTATTACTATTTTCTATTCCCATCATTTCCTTATATCCTCAATTTTTTTTCTAACATTGTTTTGATTTGAATTTATCGTTTTTTTCAAAGAATTTTATAGTGCTGCTGTTCTGTGCTCAAAGACCTTACATCAATAGTCACTGTTCCTCTAAAGATGCCTCTGTGGCTTTCATTTTATAGGCACATTTCCTACAGCAAGCTTTATCTTCTGTAGTTTCTTAAATATTGAAAGGCTATAACAACAAAAAAGAACCATGATGAAATTAGATTACAGACATTCTTGACAGAGTTACTACTAGTAAGCTCTTCTGAAAGAAGGATGGAATCACAGAATGTTACGGGTTGGAAGGAACCTCGAAAGATCATCTAGTCCAACCCCCCTGCCAGATCAGGACCACCTAGAGCAGGTCACATAGGAACGTGTCCAGGAGGGTTGTAAATGCTTCCAGAGAAGACTCCACAACCCCTCTGGGCAGCCTGTTCCAGAGCTCCATCACTGTCACAGTGAGAAAGTTTTTCCTTATGTTTCTATGGAACCTCTCATGCTCTAGCTTACCATACTGAGCTCACCACTCAGTCTCCTCCAAGCTAAAGAGAGACAGCTCCCTCAGCTTTTCCTCATAAGGGAGATGCTCAATTCCCTTAATCATCTTTGTGGCTCTGTGCTGGACTCTTTGAAGCAGTTCCCTGTCCTTCTTGAACTGAGGGGCCCACAACTGGACACAATATTCCAGATGAGGTCTCACCAGGGCACAGTAGAGAGAGAGGAGAAACTCTCTCGATGTACTAACCAAACCCCTTCTAATACCTAAAATAACTGTACCTCCTGAATAAATCATAGAAATGAGATGTAAATAACACTAAGAAAAAATACAGCATTACCAGTGTGACACATTCAGAAAGCATGACTCCACCCTAAATGTATTTGAATCTTGAAATTTAGTGTAATATATACACACAATATATCTATTTGCATATATGTGTGTGAGACAGATTATCTTAAGTTCATGTACATTTTATTTTGCCTTTCTCTATTGAGAAAAAGAGGTACACTTGAATGATTCTGATAAGTATTTTTAAAGAAAAGCTATTTTTTATATCGCTGTGTCTCTAAGGGTCTTGCTTTCACAAAAATATTGTTATGTTTAGCAGTATTTCCATCACTGTTACACAAGTGAGAGTCTTTTTTCTCATCTCTGTGAAGATGAGAGTTCATTTGAATGTTCTCCAGCAAAATGTGCACTGTGTATGATTATTTTGAAGTTTCCTGGGCAGGGGAAATGCTTAATCAATGTACAAACTTACTTCTGCAAGCTGAATTCATCTACCTATGCTCCAGTTTATACCAATACCAATTTAACTTTCCAGCAACAGGAAGATTTGATACATCGCAAGAGAAATTCCTGTTCAGGGATGGTGGCTTTTAGAGTTGGAGAAAGACTAGAATTCATTTCAGCCAGAGGCTAAATGCTTACTCCTGGTTGTAGTGTGTGCATAGTGGATATAGTCGTTCACATATCTTGTAGGCATCTTGTCACGTTCTCCTAGCAGCTGGTGTGCTGTTCTCTGCCACGGATAAGCCCCTGTGGGCTCTTTATAGAAAAATCATAGCATCTTTCTGTTGCTGTGGTTTTCACATGCCATCCTGATTCTGGCAAACTGCATCATGGGTATAGACAGGCATCAACTAACGGTGAGCAAAGAAGGTAGATTTGCTGTCTGTGTATCCCCAGTGGGATATGCATGGCACAATGTCCTTGTACTTTTGTGAGGCCTCTGCCCTTAATTCATACCAGTGCTGAATCTTGCATATAGAAGCTTAGTTTCTTTAATGCGTCCTTGCAGTAAGTTCTGCTTACCCATGCTGCAGTGGTGTATAGGTACAGCTGTACATACTGCTCTCTGCTGGTGTGATGCATACAATTGGCTTACCCATGTGAAAGGCATAACCCTGCAGCCATAGTGTCATGGTCCATTTGGACCTCTCAAATTTACAGGACAACTGTACTCTGTGAATTAAGCTGTATTTTATGAGCTCATTAAGAAATACAACAAATGAGCAAACAAGGCCTCAGTTCCCTATCCTTAGACTAGTCTGTCATGTGAATTCACTTAGTCATCACTCAGTTCGTAAGGTTTCACAGAATCATGTCATCATTAATGTTGGAAAAGACCTCTCAGATCAAGTTCAACCATCTACCCAACATTATCATGACCACTCAACCATGTCCCAAAGTGCCATGTCTGCATGTTTTTTGAACACCTCTAGGGATGGTTGACTCAACCACCTCCCTGGGCATACTGTTCCAATGTCTCACCACTCTTTCAGTATAGAAATGTTTGCTAATATCCAACCTAAACCACCTCTGGTACAACTTGAGGCCATTTCCTCTTATCCTATCACTTGGGAGAAGAGACCAGCACCCATCTTACTACAACATCCCTTCATGTAGTTGTGGAGACCAATAAGATGTCCTCCCTTTTTTTAGAATAAACAACCCCAGTTCCCTCAGCTGCTCCTCATAAGACTTGTTCTCCAGACCCCTCACCAGCTTTGTTGCCCTTCCCTGGACCCACTCTAGCAACTCAATGTCTTTCTTACACTGCAGCACCCAAAGGTGAGCACAGTACTTGAGCTGTAGCTTCACCAGTGCCGAGTACAGGGCTGTGCACTCTCAAGGAACCTTCCTTGGTAGGCTCACTCACCAGCTGTGTCAGGAAGTTCTCTTCCACACATTGCAGGAACCTCCTAGACTGTTCCTTCTTGATGAGCCCTGACAACTCATGAGCTATAAGTCATGGAAACTATGAGCTTCTTAACTTAGAACATGTAACTCTTAATTCATGCACTTGTGAGCGAACATTAGTTATCTAGCCAACAGTGAGTGTGCTCATCCTTCCTCCTCCATCACAATCAAAGCATTACATGTATCACAGCAGGAAGCTGGAAAGCCTCAGCAGTCCAGCTGCTGTTGGATTTGATTCAAAAGCTTTTTTGGGTAAGTTGATGACTTATACCTTCCAGCTTGGAATGTTTGGTGTATAACATTTCTGTAAATTAGCAGGAAAAGTGACAGGCAAATCAATATGCAAAAATGATGACTGAAGGAGACATCAACCTGCAGGTGATAATGTCTGAATAATGGACATTACATAAGGAAAAACTTTTCATGGTGAGGGTGACAGAGCACTGGAACAGTCTTCCCAGAGAAGTTGTGGAGTCTCCTTCTATGTAGATGTTCAAAACCTGCCTGGACACATTCCTGTGTGGCCTGATCTAGGTGATCCTGCTGTAGCAGGGGAGTTGGACTAGATCTTTCGAGGTCCCTTCCAACCCGTAACGTTTTGTGATTTTAGCTCTTTCTGGCTACCTGCATGGTTCTGTCACTTTGACCAAATGGCACTGCTCCCACATTAGCATGAACTCTGATAGACAAAATCTGAGCAGTTGAGTGAGCAGTCATGCAGTCATAGTTTCATTTTTACTGATGTCAGGGAAACAGAGAAATCTGTTGTCTTCAACTCTTCACACTTAGGCATCTCATAATTTCAGACACCCTGGAATACCACAGAATCTGCAGAGGGGTGGGAGAATTGATGCCAATTCATGGGAAATTAATATGTTTCTGTGATCCTCATCATAAAATGGTTTTACAGTAGAGTTTTTGTTAGTTTTTAATTTTAATTTCTTCCTTCTGAAAAGGTACTTTTATTTTGCCTTTGCCTTTGATTTCACTGACTAAAACACTTAAACATAAGCCTGACTTTCAGCATACAGTTAAGTACTGCAGAAAATTCATATATGTGCTAACAATAGAAATCACAAAAACATTGAAGTGAGAATTCCATATGTGAATTTGTTACTCAATCCCCTCCCAGTCCCTTCAGCTGTGTTAGAGCACGTGAATTTTACTTCTGTGACTTAGATCATGTATTTAGACATATCACTGTAAATTGTATTCACCCATATAGCATAGATCATAAAAATGAGATATAGCTGGTTTATTAACTTAAATTTCTTTAAGACTTCTTTTTAACATTGACTATGTTTTCGATATTTAATACTTTTATTTTCTTTCAGGTAAAATATTTTAAAACAATGTTAATGTAAATCATCTTTTCAGTTAGCTGGGTTGTTAGGAAGTATTTTTTTCTACTGAAATGGCACTTGATTTCACTTTTAATCTCCTAATATTGCATTAGTTAAGTCAAAATAGCTCATACTTGGACAAAATAAAGAATAAAGACTTAAATAAAAAGATCTTTATGATCGACAGCACAGTTGAAGTGATGGCATAAAAGCACAGTCATGGTTCTCATAATCTGCAATGTTTAATAAATATTGGAATTACTGAAGGAAAATAGATGAATGTAAAAGCAAAAAGTGTGTATATGTATGTATGTTTATAGAAAAGAATTGACAGGATCAGTGTGATTAAATGAAACAGTGAATAAAATATTTGAGGCTTTTTTTCTATGCAGTTTTTACATATTGATCTTAATAAATGCTATATCTATAAAAGTGTAAAGGGGTGTGGATGACAATATGAGAAAGATCAAATTATTTTCATGTATAAGTGATAAGGTATTTTTATTTTACAGTTACTCATTTTGAATTCTGTATCATTTTAAACATTATTTGTTCTCAGTATTAGCTGATAATGTTCTTGCACTAGACTAGGAGGACAATGATTTAAGGAAGTTTATTCAGTTTTGTCAGAGAATAGTGGCTTGTGCGCTCTTTTATTGGAGTGGTTGTAGCCAAAAAAAATCATAGCACTTGTTTGACACAAAGGTCCTTACCAGTGTAACTACTACTATGTAAGATCTTAGTGTGATCATGGCTAAAAGAAAATCAAGAAAATGTGTGTTTTAAAAATAAATACGTGCTGATTTAGATTTCCTGTTATTTATTCACTGGAACATTATTAAATGCAAGCTCAGTTTTGCTCTGTAAACTCATATATAATTGTCATTTACTAGTGACAGTGATAAGGACATATTTAATTTACATGGAGTCATGATAAAATAATGTATTTACATAAAACCTTATCCTAATTTTCATCGTGAAACTTGAGATAGTCCTTTCTAAGTCATAAGTATTATAAATACTTCAAAAAAGTAGTGCCAAATACTTTTTATTTGTGGGAAAATTGCTAAGTCAGACAAAGACATACAGATAGAGAGACTTGAGTATTTTATACCCTTTTTAGGAATAGATATGTGCATTGCTTTTGAGTAAGGACCTATTTTTTTCAATTACATGTTATTTTTAAGCAGTGTAACTTACACGAATACAAAACCCTGTCAATGCCTCCTTTATTGATTGTACCTAATAGTTCAGTCCCACAGGATCAACCCACACAGGATAAAGATTCTCAGGAAACAGGATTTCAAAATAAATTCAATAGTCAGACCTTAGGATAGAATACTCGTTTCAGAACCTGAGTGGATCACTGCCCTTTACTGTTACCTATCTGAAAACTCAGAATACTCTTCTTACTCAAGCTCAGGTTATGTTTAGTTCTTAGTTTCGTCCACAAAGTTTTGACAATAATGATAAATTTATAAAACCAGAATGTAGCAACAGAATACATTATGAGAAGCAATGAACAGGCAACATTATAATTCATGAGCTGAGGTAAGAAAATTTGTTTTTCTATTTTCCCTGAAGAATTCCATGTTTCTAGACCATTTATCTTTGGAGACTACTACAACTATGCAAGAGAGACATCTCTCTTCATTCCAAAAGTTAGAAAAGCTTTTCCTTTACGCTTTTCAAGAGACCACTCCCCCTAGAAGTTTTTGAAAATTTGTTTTGTGCAATTAACATTGACACTTTTAGTACTACTCATACTGCTCCTTTGTGAAGAAAATTAGTATTTATTAATGCTTGTCATTATGTGCTATGTTAGATACTTTGTACTCTTTAAGTATGGTAAGGAGTTACAGAGTTCTGGACAGCCATGAATACACAATTCATGCAAAGATTTCTAAAAGCATTCATTCTTTACATGGGCATTATTGTACAGTTAACATGATATAAAGCTTTGTTAGCATTGTCATGATGTGGTTTTGCCAAGGTTTACTAATGCTTATTCTGACAGCTAAAATATGTTGCACCCTTATCAAAGATGTCTGTAGAAATACCCCTATCCTCTGTATAAATATACAGAGTCACACACAGAGTATTATGAGCTGGAAGGGATCTCTAGAGATCATCTAGTCCAGCTGTACTATCAAAGGGTTCACCTAGAGCAGGTTGCACAGGAATGTATCCAGGTGATTTTTTAATATGTCCAGAGTAGGAGACTCGACAGCCTCTCTGGGCAGCCTGTTCCAGTGCTTTGTCACACTCACAGTAAAGAATTTTTTCCTTATGTTTAGATGGATCTTTCTGTGTCTGAGTTTGTGGCCGTTGCCCCTTGTCCTCTCAGTAGGCATCACTGAAAAGAGGCTGGATCCATCCTCTTGATACCCACCCTTTAGATATTTGTAAACATTTACAAGATCCCCAAATAGTTTTATTGAAATAAATTTATCTAGGCTGGGAAATTGCTAGAATTAAACTTACGAATGCATTTGTTTTGTCTCCCCTGTGCCTATGAATTATGAGTTTTTAAATGCAATCTCTTTTTTTTTTTTTTAAATAAACAGGTACAAAACTTCATTTATATATAAAATTGCAAAGTTTACATTAGGAAAAAGTATTCATTATTCAGCTTTTGCTTTCCTTCATTACTTACTCTGTGTCAGCATGTCATATTTACTGTACATTATGTAAAGACTGCTCTGAATACAAAATGGTTAATTCCTTAATAGGATAAAAGTGGCAGTTGTCATGCAAGTGCTGGAGTACTTCATGAACATTAATAACTGTAATAAACATAAACATTAATAAAGACATTACTTATGAGGCTTATGGGATAGTCAGTTTTACAAATAAAGAACAGAGAATCAGGGAAATTAAATGCAAAGCCATCCTCCAAATTGAGTTAATTAATTTAAACTGTACAGAATTTGCTTTTTTACATTACCTAACATTATGTATGGTTTTATTTGTTCATAGTAAAGCTTCTCTTGATTCTAGTTGCTCTCCTGTTGCATTGCAGTTCCTGAGAAATCAAAATCCCAAGTATCAAGTGCTCTTTATGTGCCTTGAATACAGGAAGTAATAAAAGAAAAATAGTATATATTAAATCTTCACTGCTACAAACTGTGCCAATGTTGAGATGACTGTAGAGCTCACTGGTAATCATTTTCCAAGTCATGGACAGCTATTGATAAAACTCATCTCACTGAGCATTCATTTGTTCAGGTAGCTAATGCTGTGGAAGCGTTCAAATGTTTTTTTAAAAGGTCTGGAAATGCTTATTAGGTTGGAGGGAACAGGGCTTTATTATATAAGACTCCTTCAATATCATTTGTATCTGGCCCATGGTTTAAGCTACTATTAATTGCTCTGGTATTCCAGTTGCAGATATTCCAGTTCTTAGAAGTCAGTAGTTGAATGCTTATATTTGAGGGTCCTCTTAAAACTGAATACAGTTAACAGTTATGGCTGTGTGCAATAGAGTTTCTGTATTGTCCTGGAAAACACAGAAAATTGCTAAAGAGTCTTGGGACTCAAGTTTAATCTGGCCCGTCTTTTGAAACTGTCATAAACTGTCTTGTCAACTATCTTAGAGTTCTCACTTTGAGCAGGGGATTAAAAATTATATTTTCCTGTACCCTATGTTGCATTGTATTTACTGGAAAGGGATTTATAGACCTCAGCTTTTATTAAGTGTGAACCGTATCTGTAAATTAAATTTTGAAGTGAGAATATAACTTGGATTAAAAATATTGAACGACATTTTCTTTCTTTGCTTAGAAATGAAACATTTTGTTTTAAGTATTAATGGGAGATTGCATAAATGATGTGGTGATTTCTGGGTTTTGTATTGCCATGTAGGTGACTATCGCTATATCCCTTTAATTATTTTATTCAGAACATAGCACTCTAATGAATTTTCTTATGCTTGTTTGTTTTTTAACAGAGTTTTAGAAAATACTGGCTATAAAATATCAGTAGAATTCAACAATACATAATGATCTACCATGCGCAGACAAAGAATAATATTTATCCCAAAATTCAAAAATTAACAGCAACGAATTATGTACTGTGTATATTTTAGCAAGGATATTATGTGGGTTTTAGTCATTAGAGAACCACTGGGGCATTGAAACTTAATTTTCTTTCCTTCATGGATACAACATTTTATACAACTTTTAAAACATCTTAAAACATCACAGGATCTTCAGTCTTTTTATTTTTATTGTGTGCTTTATTCCAGCTCAAGCTACTTTCTTTGCCTGACTCACATAGAGTAGTTATAACAGGTCTGTTCTGTTCTACTCTTAACTGTTTATAGTGCTATTAAGAAGTGTCAGGCAAGAACTAAAAGATCAGAAAACTGCTTAAAGGTGCTTCATTTTTATAATGCTTACAGGGTTCTACAAATTCCTTAACAACTGCATTGCTCTGAATGTGTCTAATAATGCTAGTATTTATAAAGTGCAGGTATTACAATGAAAAGAATAATATTCCTCATGCATGACTATGACATTTGTGGTAAATCCAGTTCAGTCCAGATACCTGCAAGATACGTGGGAGAAACCAAAGTAGAAATTTTTACATCACAGTTAAGGATTTCATACTACTCCATTAGCATCCGAACAGGAGAATTATTTCAGATACTGTGTGATAAACGTATTAGTTATGGTGATTCAAACTGTTAGTAAAAAGAAAAAAAATATTATTGTAATGTGTCCAAAATTATTACAAGTGTTCTTATTTGTGTGTAACAATGTATTTTTAAGTAGTTTACTTAGCCAAATTTGCCAACTTCAAATTTAGGTTCACTTTTGTATTAATGGTTTCCTGAAAAGCAACAGTATCAAAATATATTGTGCATTAATCATATAAGTAATTTATAGTACCGTACTTATTAACTGCTGTGTAACATAATGCAAATCAATACAAAACTCTGATGGATCATTTATGGACAATATTTTGGTCTTTGTGGCATAAAGACTTACTGGATGAAAAAGAAAAGAAAAAAAAAGAGAAGAGGGAAGGGAAGGGAAGGGAAGGCAAGGGAAGGGAAGGGAAGGGAAGGGAAAAAAGAAAAGAAAAAGAAAAGAAAAGAAAAAAAAGAAAAAGAAAAGAAAAGAAAAAAGAAAAGAAAAGATAAGATCAAACCCTCAAGTCAAGCACTCCAAAATTAGAAAATACTGAAACTGGAGCTGTTTTAGCTACTGTAGTTCAGCTTACTTCCTGTGCTTCTCTGCTAGGAAGCATACATTGCTACGTGAAATTCTCTACTTGGTGAAGAGTGGGGGCTGTCAGGAGACATACAGGCCACTGAAAGTCTAGTGTGAGCTGCGACCCACAGCAGTCTGAGGTCCTCTCAACAACTAAGTCTGTGACTGAACATTTCAGTGTGCTGAAGAAAACAGACTAGCTTGAATAACTTCAGCAATCGTTAAAGATAATGTCAGAAACAGTGCCTCGAATACAGAGGTGTAAAATATTAGTGAGGGGCAGGAATAAACCAGTATGTTCACATCATTATTCAACATTTATCTTCTAGCTCCTCAGGGAATGTAATATTTCAGGTTTCATGTACTGAGCACTTTACAAGATCCTTTCTTGAATAAAAAATAATTTTCACACAGACCATTTTAAGATGCCTCTATCATCAGAGAGATTCAGATTCTATGAATTATTTTATGCTGGTAATATTATTCCGAAATCACATGTGAAGTTTAGATGACTTATTTCTAAATTACCAAGTTGTGCATTCATTTTTGAAGTTTATCTTTAGAGGATTAGTACATTATTTTTTTCAGTTATTTTAATAAGTATTTATTTAGTTTAATATGCCTGTACCAGTACAAAGGTTTTCAGAGTTTTTGCTTTTAGATGTTACACAGGAAGGTAACAACTTCCCTTTAAGACTGGTTTAATTATTTATGGAATCAATTAGGATGATATGCTACCTAAATTAAGCTGCTTGATAATATGTAAAAGAAAAAAAAGACAGATAAAATTATTTTATTCTCTTTCTAAGAAGAAAGGAAACCTACTGAATCCTTTGCCAGGAAACCGAAGACAGAAAACACAGAGTTTCTGAAGATGTATTTTCTCGATTTCATGATTCATTGTTCAAACCACTGATTTAACCACTTCCTTTCTTTTCTGAATTCCGTATATTAAACACTTTTTTTATGTTCTGTATATGGTGGATGGATATATTAATACCTTAGGTGGGAGCTATGAATTCTGTCAGATCACAGCTTTGGTCTTGAATGATGCATGTAATTCTTTTTTGTCTCGTATGAATTGAGGTCTTCAAGAGCTGTTGACTCATGCTTATGGATACATGGTGACCCCACAGTAGAATTTCTATTTTATTTTCACAGAAGTTGCATTTTGCCATCAAAGGGTATAATTCTCTAATACTTATTTACTTTTGAAAATCTTTGGTATGTCTTCATCATAAAGTTACAGCTTGCATTATTTCGCTTGTCTGAAATGTTTTGCAGGACTTTTATATGACAGTTGTCAGAAAGTGTGTAAAAACAATATATTATAGCTGTACCTTGGACAAAATTTCTAACTAAAATTAGAACCATCATAAATCTTCTAATTTTATATCTACATCAAGCTTTTTGAAGAAATTCCATGAGAGTTCAAAACACTTGACAGTATGGAATGTGTATCACAAACTGAAACGGGAACATGTAGTGACTGAATTGGTTCTTTATCCAGCTGTACTGAAGATGCTGTTGTTCCAGGCTAGTAACACTGTACAACTTAAACCTCTGAATATCTTCAGCTTTGTGAAGTAGGCTATTGTCAGCCAATTTCATTAACAAGAATATAAAGAAAGTGTGATCTATATTGGAGTGCCTTAGCATCAGTTTATGATTCAGTTTTCTTGGTTTAGTACACACCCTGTAACTGTCTTTTCTTTGAAAATTGGAATGCTGGCTGCTCTTCCTTTCAGAATCAGTGGTCATTCTGTGCCATAAAATTCACACAGCTATAGTAGTCTCAGATAGTGATTAATGAAAACTTAATGAAAAGTTATATTATTAATGAAAAATTAATGAAATATTATAAAGAATCTTTTGCACAAAGATAAGTAGATTAAATACATTATGAACAAAAGGTGATTTTCTCATGTTGCTAACACCATTTTGTGGTCAAAACAACTGCTTATATTCAGAATCTACCAAAAACCCATTGTATTTTAACTAAACTTCAACAGAATATCAAGTAATTTACAGTAATTAAGACTCCCAAAGTAACTTACAATAAAATGCATCACTCAGCAGTGTTGTTCAGTCTCTACATAGGTCTCCTTTGTCATGTCAGTTTCTGATATTTCTAATAATTTTTAGACTGAGTGGTCCTCTGCTTGGTCCTCGTACATCTCTGTGAAGCTCTTCTGATGCTGTCTGATTCCCTGCTTCTCCTATGACCTTTCTGTGTGCACCTGAGATCTTTTCACTTTCTTCTCGCACTAAATTTTAACAGTCTTAAGTTAACTACTCCACCAATCAGTTACCATAGAGCTGCCAGCACAGTCCACCCTTGGCAACAACAGATGTTAAGACAAGGATGAACATGCTGAAGGATGTCTGTGAAGGGGACACCCAAAAATGTCTGAGGAGGTGTTTGCCTGAAACTCATAATGTTAAAGAGTACAACAAGCCCCAGATTGCTTAAATGGTTACTATGGAACTTCAAAGAGGTTTTTTTGCATCCAAATTACATCCCAGCAGCAGTTACAATACATTTTGCACAGTTTGTCTGAGTAAAAGAAGTGAAGATTACATGTTAAACCAAGAGGTTTTGTCTAGAAGTTTACCGTCTTAGCAGTCTAATCAGAAATTTATTATCCTAATTACAATGATGCTAGCACTTATAGGACAAATTATTCATTTTTTTACAGATTATTCCTGACAATACGAATTAAAACTAACAATTTTCTAGTATTTCCATTTCTCACTGTTCTGCTCAGCCTTCCATTGCTCTTTTAAGTCCTGAGGTTCATGGCTTGAGGAGGCTGGGAGAGGGGAGAGAGTTGATTATAGGGAGTCATTAAGCATCCTAATTTTAATTGTGATTGGCTTGTGTTACGTTAAAGTTTGCATTTTCTTCCTGTTTGTTCTTCAGTATGCTTGGGGTCATTTTAATATGTTTGCAAACACTGCTCTGATGAGTGTAACTGACCATGGAAGAGTTGCTCATAGCCTTGGAGGAGCTGGTGTATCATCCAGTGCCCATACTCTTGTATAATGCATTGTTTTTACTTAGCAGCATAGATTATTAATACAGAATAATTGCTTCTTATTGCTCTCTTTTTGTTGGAATAGAGTTATGTTAGAATCAGCATTACAACACAACTGTACTTGTTTATAGATAATTGTGGTAACAAGCTAAAAAAAAAATAATCTCTAGGTGGGCCAAGACAAGCCTACAATTCTTGACGCTTAGAGCTGTTCTCTTAGTACAATGTTGGTGGCTTGTTACAAGTAATTGCAACACAGTAAATACAGTGTTACGAGGCTACATGTTGTGGAGAAACTGAACAGAGCTCCTATATTGTCTTGTATGATTCTCCTTATCTTGCGATCAGCTTCTAAGATTGAGGGGGAATTTAATAAAAAAACCTGTTATCTTTTGTGTCCAAACTTTTAAACTACATTTCCACTACTTTTTTTGCTCTGACAGAAAGTTTATCCATATAGCACTTGTTTAACATTTTTACAAATTTTCTTCATTTTTCTTCATGGTGGTGAAGAGGTTTCTGATAGTGATAACATCAGCATTAATGGAGACATAGTCAGGTAGCTTGCTTCTAAACATTCTACTTCAACAAGCAATTCTGCCATTTTTAAATGTCTTGTCCTGTAAGTTAATAGTCAAATAGGGATCTAAATTTGATCATTCATATTTTTCAGCATTTAATAAGTAATTTTGATACCATTTCCACAAATCCACTATTAGATTGAAACAGAGTTCAATTATGCTTTCTTGAGGGAAAAAAAAAAAAGTACATTCATAAAAATAGAAGTTGTGGTGTAGTCATATCATTAACATATCCAATCAAAGACAGATTTTTAGAGAGCAGCTACATAGCATTCTCCAAAAATGCTATGTGTGTATACTCAGAATAATAATCAATAGCTGTCTGATTCTTCTGAGCGTATACAAGTAGAACTATGTCAGTATCAATCCAGGTATGCAACTGTTCCTTGAGTGTATGTGTGCTATATTACAGAAGTCTTTTTTTCTAGTTTTTTTGTCTGTATGTGGTGCTATGGCACCTTTTAAGATTTACATTCTTCATAGGATTTTGTTTTCATTGCATTCTGTCTTGTCTGGTTTCTTTCACTTAGTTGTAGACTATCAAACTAGTTTATTATGCATGACCCAGCAATGTTAAGTAAAAGATAGCGATATTTTTTTCAAATTCTTTTTCCAGCAGCTGGACTTTCCTTCATCAAAAATAAAAATATTTGAGAATCTTCAAATAGTTGTTATAGTTTCAGAGAGTTTGGGCAGTGTCAAAGTCTCATGTTCTCCACATTACTGCCTATTTCTATCTTCCTCTGTTGGACACAGTCTTAGTTTTACTTCAGCATCTGGTATTGGGGAATATATTGGGTGATATTTAGTTATAAATATAGAGTGAAAGGTACATCAAAGTTGAATTTTTACTGGAACAACAGGTTGTGCTTTAACTCAGCAGGCAGTTAAACACTACACTGAATCCCTGCCCCCAGTGGGAGGGGAGAGAGAATTGTGGGGGAAAAAAAAGTAAAATTTGTCTGTTGAGATAAGGACAGTTTAATAGGACAGCAAAGGATGGGAAAAATATACTGGCAATACTAAGAATACTACTACTGCTAATGATGACTTATAACATACAAAACAGATGATGCACAATGCAGTTGCTCACCACTCGCTGACCAATACCCATCCAGTTTCTAAGCATCAGCACCTCAGACCACCTTTTCCCTCATTTTATGGCTGAGTAGACATCATATGTTATGGAACATGCCTTTGGCCAGTTGCAGTCATCTGTCCTAGTTGTGTCCCTTCCTAACTCCTTGTGCACCCACAGCCTACTCACTTGGCAGGCTGGTGTGGGAAGGCCCTGGCTCCATGAGAGCACTGCTCAGCAATAACAAAAATATCCTTGTGTTATCAACACTGTTTCCAGCAGAAATTCAAACCATAGCCCCCTACTAGCTATTATGAAGAAAATTAACTCTACCATAGCTAGAACCAACACAGGAATTTAGTGTCACAATAGAACTTTACCGGAATGCTTTTTAGAATATTACATCCATACTGAAGACCAGTCAAGGACAGGTAATGTACAAAACTAAACTGGAATTCAAGCCTACTGCAATAAACTATTTAAAAATTACATTCACACAGAATATGAAAATCCATTGTCCCAAAACCCCATCTTCATAGAGAATTTTGGAATATTTGTTAATAAATAGTTATTTTCTTGACATTTTCTCAATCTGCTTGTGTGGTACAGGATTTTTTCTGCTTCACATTTTTTAGAATTGTGTCTAACATTAAAATAGATAATAATATTACATACATGGCACATGCAAAACCAAAATATAAAATGACAAAGTATAATAATAATTTGTTAGGCTCAGCTTACAGATAATTCCATCTTATAGTCACTTTATTTTATATTCCTTGAAAGGGACATTTTCTATGGGATCTCTGTCATGTTTTTTCCCCAAGTCATTCAGAAAAAGATTTTATAAAAAACACAGTATCAAAATGTGTGCCCCTTGATTTTTGTTGAACACCCTAGTAAAGAGTGAAATTATATTTCAGGTCTTCCAGCTTCTTTCAAGAAAATAACAGTTCAGAGGAGCAGATTCACAAGGGAAAAGAATTAAATAGTATTTCCTCCACTCATTCAGGAAGACTCATTTTATAATTGATTCCTAAATCTTTTTGAGAAGATATTCCACCATTTAATGCTCTTTTTATTTCCTACTTAAGAATTGCTAAACTAAAAATTGCTCCAAGCACTAATAAAGCTGTAATAGAAAATGTATTACGTATTTATTTATGAGAAACATGTTAATTTGCAGTCTGTATAACCTGGAAGTTCAGACAATTCCTTTATTTCTAAAAAATTAGAATCTAGTAGCATTACCTGGACTGATAGGCAAATAAGTTAGCATGTAGTGGATTAATAGAAGAGGTGGATTACTTTTATTAACTAAATATAACAGCGAAAGTAAGAAATTTTCTCAATCTAACAGTCAATAATTAAACTAAATCTTTGGCTTTATAACATAGTTGACAATCTTCATCAGTGCAGCATTGACACATCATGCATTTAATCTAAGGTGATGTGAGCAGTGGCTGAGTGAAGCAATTTAAATAACTTTTTTAAAATAAATTATTGATTACTCATTCCCTGTGGATATACAAGTCACATAGTTCAAAAAGTTTAAGAATAACTGACTAGGCAGTTGGGTTTTCTGAATTTCATTTTAGAGCTGTTGTCAATACCCTATGGCTTAGATAACTCTTGTCTGACATCAGAAATTTCTTTTTTGATTAGTTTTCTCTTGCTAGGCTGTAATTTGTCATCAACATAGAGGTTTTTTTTCTGAAATACCCACTACTTAACCTGTACAAAGATAGATGGTCATCAGGTATATTTAGTTACTTTTTCTTTAATTCATATGTGATCTTAATGGATTTGGGCGTGTGTAAGCTGCTTAGCTTTGTCTTACCTTTCTGTTTTTCTTACTTTTGCTTATTTTCCTCTATTTAACTTTCTCTTGAGCTTAAACGGAGAGAGGCTGCCACTTTCTAGGGTACGCCCACATAGACATTATTAAGTTCACTTGTCTAATATTTTGGGCAGAGAAAAGTTCATTCTGTTTATGTGCTGAGCTGTGAAACCACATGGCTGCAATTAATCCAGCAATGAAATGAAATATGATATCTTAGTCTCTGCATTGTCGTAACACTGTGTGGTTTCTTTTGGCTCAGTGTATGGTCAGAATACAATACAAAAACTGTAAACATTCCCTTAGATGAACTGTGTGTTGTAAAGCACTCAAGTACTACACATATGCTGACTGTGCAGAACTCAGAAGTTCACTTCAGGGGGAAAAGAAGGGCTGTACAGGGCTCCACAGTTGAAAACTTACCTAGACATTCTGAAAGCTCAGCAGATCAAACTGAACCTACGTGAACAAAAGGGAGGGACAAATTGTCCAGATGCCTGTAATCCATCTGCTTATGGAAAAGAAGTAACAGATAACTGACAAAGCAAATAAATTTCCTTTAAAATTTCCAGTGCCATGCTTCTTTTCTTTATATTCAAGGTTTTCAAATAAATCCTACATTGCTCTTTTAGAGACTGATTATTTTTAGAATCTCTCCAAACATTTTTTAATTACATTAATGTGATTATGGGGTTTGGGTTTTGCTTTCAATTTAAAATGAAAAGGCTAGTTTTGTTATTTACCAGCTTTAGTTTTATGATAAAAAAATTCTATAAAAAGTAAATAAGGATAAACATTCATTATGAAATACGTACCTCCTATGTTCCCTCTTTTTGCAGCAGATATTGCTATCCTGAAGGCAACAATTTATTTAAAAAAGCATCTGGGATTTAGGTTTTAATTACCTATCAGAAAAAATACATAATAAAATTATCACATGGCAAAAACTATCATTGTTGGCTAGAGCACTGAGGTGTTTAATAAACAGCTTCTATTAGAGATAAAACAGACAAATGTGATATGGAGGGTTCATTCAGGTGTCTACTTACCTATCCATTTTCATATTCTTATGACTACATAAAACTTGAAGCTTTTTGGTCTTATTTTATAGAAGAGATTAAATAAAGCCACGTTGATTACAGTTTATAAATTGACCACATGCCAATTATACTGGAGGTTTACAAAAGGTAATGAATAGAGTATTGACTGTGTCTGTTTACTGTGCACTCTGCATTGATTTCTGGTTTGTTAGAACTTTTCACGCATCAGCACTGGAAACACCATTCGTAGCATTCTCAGAGGAACCTAAGAGTGCTATGGGTCAATAATTGAACCATATACCATACGTATGCAGTTCAAATTAATCATCTTGGATCAATTTCAGTCCTAGCATAAGTGGGTAAAACAGCAGGATATGATTTTGATAGAGCTTTATTGACATACTTTTTAGAAAAGTCTATCATATTTATGTTTGAGTTTCTGAAAACTATGAAGTCTTTTTCTGTATTCCTTACATTTCACTATTAGATAGGTCCTTCGTTTCAATAGATAATTGCTGATTTCATGTTTACTTTTGGATTGGGGTGCTGAAAATTTCATGTACTGAAAGCTTTTTTTTGAAGCTGAGAGGAAACTGAAAGTAAACTTTTGTATATTAAAAGCCTCTCATATTAAAATCTCTCATAGTTTGGTGTTCAGGTGTTAAAAGCCAAACTGACCACACTGACTCAACTGGATCTTAGAGTCTAACAAAACAAAACATTACCTTCATTTGAATTAGTTCCTTGAATTTTTCATCTGATTGTCAGCATTTCTTAATACCGACCCTCAGTTTCTTTGGTCAGTATATCTACAGCCGATACTGTTTAAGGGATTCAGAAACTCCTTCAGAAACTGTTACATCCATTTGATGTCTTTTAGAAAAACTGTGTACTGTACTCTTCCCACTTACTGATCAAACTATTTAGCCTTGCCATACACAATCAGCAGTGAACATAATATTCTAGGCAAAGAGTTAAAAAAGGCTATTATGCGACTGCTCTGTAAAATGGTTTTCTGCATATGAGAGTATTTATTCACTTTTCTGATATAAGGGAAAAATGTAAGCATTTGTACAAGAATGGAATAAGAACATCTTAAAGTGTGAAGCAGACAACAGAAGATAGTACAGGAATGAGAGAACTATATAGTGCATATAAGCTCATGTTTGTTCTAGATTCGTCCTGTACTTTCTATCTCAGATAGTGGCCAAAAACGCAGCCATTTAATGAATACTTTATTAAGAATGGAATTACTGTCTTTGTGGTTTCACCTTCCACTTCCAGCCAACAGCAGTGAGAGATTTCCAGAGCTGGAACTTTCACTTCCACCATACATAGTAATGATTGTAACTTTCAGCTGGGATGTCAAGTTTTTGCTTCCAAGAGAAAGGAAAAGGGCTTTTGTGACTGAAAAAACACATTGCCATGACCAAGACAGGCAGGATCACAGTCGTGTGAATTAATTGCTCCAAGGAAACAATATTCTCTTGTGTTTGGTGGCTCCTCCAGCCTCAGGTGATGAGAATCATAGTACCACTCAGTTCTTGCACTGAATCTAAATCCTCATCCTACATTTGATTTGTAACAGTCTTTAGTGAAGTATATGCACTAACGATTAATTCAATATCCAGCTCTTTTCTCATTAGTTTTCCACTTGCTCCCTTGACTTTGCTTACAACAGCTGCTAAATATATGCTAAGCTACATCAATCTAATCATGTAAGGCAAACAAAGATTAAGAGTTTTTATAGTCAAAAGCTCATGAGCAACATCAGACTTCCCTTATTTACATCCAGATAAGTTATTTTTTTGTAGATAATTTATACAACTGTGTAATTTCTGGCTGGTACGGGTACTCTGCAACATAAAGTTTAGAGTTTAAAACCATGGACTTCTCTAGAGTCTAGGCTTTCAAAGCTGTTTATACTTCTCACATTCATCACATACTGTGGCAGTTTTTGTGAAAGTCTGTAAATCACTGCTTGCTTTTAAGATTTCTTAATTTCATGCTGTGCTGTTGTATTATTACATGATAATAATTTCATATTCCTCTTTCTGTCCCTACTATTTATTTTTCTCTTACATTTCTTCCACTGAGAGTATTTAGCCTAGAGAACAGATGGCTCAGGGGGGTTCTCATTGATGTATATAAATACCTAAAGGGGGGGTGCAAAGAAGATGAAGCCAGGCTTTTTTCAGTGACAGGACCAGAGGCAGCTGAAGCTTCCCTCCACTGTAAAGTATGTTTCTTATTATAACATTTAAAGTAAGTAAAGGAATATAAAGAATATAAAGAAAGGCATGATTACAGTCAATGGAGAAAAATAATGACATACAATTGTGCAGCTTACAGAAATGCCTAGAAATAACAGAAAACATAACAATAGAGGAAAAAAACTGCTCAGAATACCACAAATTAAGAAGAAAGATTGAACAAAAATGCTACAAAGTTGAGAAAAAAAGAGAAGCCTTTAGTTAACAGACATCATGTATGACAATTAAGTCTGTGCCATTTAGGAAATATAAATACAAATATTGTAAATATAGATGCATAGGACCCAAAAACACAGTAGACACCAAAACCACAGTGAAATCGAGTCATGAGAGGTGTTCAGACTATTCAGGAGGCTAATACAGAGAATAATCAGAATATGTTGTATCATTATGGAAATACATGGAAGTTATATATAATGCAAATAAGAATCTAACAGCAACAGAGATATGAATGCTAGTGTTTCTGAAAAAATTAAACTAACAAATTTTTGGTCCCTTATTCTTCCTAATTGCTACTTGTGTGATGCCTAGTTCCTTTGAGAGTTTCCAATATTCTGTCTGAAAACATTAAATTATTAGAAATATTCCCCTGTACATTTTTTTCAATGGATATATTGACAATATAGTCAACAATTCCTATTTTTATAATAATTTCAGTAAACAGAGATACGTTTATAATCACCTTAATTCAGTGACTTTATTTATTCTTAAACTTACTAGTGGGAGGTAAGAGAGTATTGCGTACTCTCCTTTTATGTGTGTGACACCCTCACATTCACATAAGAATTACATCTGCCTCCCTCACTGTTACGCTTTGGGATGCTTCCGTAATAGTGCTTTTTATGTGCATGCTTACCCTGTGTACGTGCATAAAAGTCTTTTACTGAATTCTCCTTAAAATCCTTCAATGTCATCATTCTTAGTCATTCTTAGTTTTCCATGATTTGCAGTAATATTTCCATTACTAATTATAGTACATTTTCTCAGGAAGTAATCTTATCTTTTTTTTTTTTTTTTTTTTTTTTTTTTTTTTTTTTTTTTTTTTTTTCTTTTCTTCTTCTGGAAGGAGAAGAAAGGACTGTTTACATTCTCAACTCTCTCTATACAGACACAGTAATTTAATTTCTTTTTCCTCACTTGAATTAGTAGCAATAATAATAGTAAAATAATAGTCAAATAATTTAAGTAAAGAAAATTATTATCACCAGCTTAAAAAATGTCCTGAATTAATTAAGCTTTGTAAAGTTTGTGTGTAAAACTGTGTCAGAAGATATTCCTTACACAGATAACAAACCAAACCATAAAGAGATACAGCCTCTTACAACTTTCAGCCTTTCAGAAATTTGTTCAAAGTACTGTTTGAGTAGTTTGTCATTCTTCTTTCTGTTGCAGTTTGTAGTGTGCTTTTTTGGTGTTGAAAATGTCTCAAAGCTTTTCATTTCTGCCATTTATTTTTGTGAGGCACATTCATAGTCTTTATTCAGTTCAGAGTTTATGCTGGCAACCTTCTGTTAGCATGTGGAGTTATTTCAGTTGGCAGTATTTTTTAATGCATTATGGCAGATTTCACTCAGGTTTTTTGCCAAGTGAAGTGCCAAGTGAATCACCAAGTGAGGACAGCCATCACTCAGCAGTGAGTTGGTCCTCACTAGTGACAGAGGGAGTGTTTTCAAATGACTCATCACTTGTTCTTCAAGGAGGAACGCAAGGGAATCCTGACTCTAAGGACAAATAGCTTTTTTGGATTACCATAGCAGTACAGAGGAAATACAGAATGAGATGTCATGTCACAGAAAAAGAGACTGTAATACAAATTCATTCTATGACTTTAACTAAAAGGCAGAACTGTGGTTAGGTAAGATTTAACCAGACTTAAAGTGCATATGTGTGTGTGTCCACATACTTTTCTCGTGGCAGTCCTTGTGATATTCCTTGATTTTATGCTGTTTCTTGAGATGTTAGGTCAGGATGTTCTTTATGCTGCTTTTTCTTCTTTCAACTTTCCTTTTCTTTCAGTCACTCTTAAAATATTAAGTGTATTGCAGAAATAATTTCTTCTATGTAATCTGGGTCTTTGTAACATCTGTCATAGACAGACCCTCATTCCATGTAGTTTTCTTTCCTACTGAGCAAGGCTTAATGCCTATAATGTATTTTAAGTGACAACTTTTCTCAGTTTTTTTGTTTTTCAATTTGGTCAAATGACAGTTGGGGATTATAATACTACCTGAATAACAGTGTGTCCCATTGTGTATGCAAAATAGATTTGTAATTGATGATGCGCTGAAAAAAATGTTAAGGAATCTGCACCTACAACATAATGGTGTTCTAGTTAGGGATTTGGACTACGATTTTAATGTTTTCTTAGATGCTGCTTGTACTTTTAAATAACAACTGACAATATGGAATATAGGACTCTGGAAGACCTTCCAGTAATTAGAACTGAGAATTTTCTGGTTCTTAGGCACAGTCTGGAAACATACGAAAAACAAGGCTTTTTTTTCTGCTTTTTTTTTTGACATAAGTCCATTTGATTTACATGTTCAGAATTTTACGTCAGAGATTTTTCTTTCTTGTCATTTCTCACTCACAGAATATCATACTCACGTTGTATCAAGCAATACATTCCCCAGAAATGAAAATTGAGACACATAAAGGATGAGTATTTCTACTGTATTATATAGGATTGGTCATACTAGCTATATGCAGACAAGTAAATAGACCAAATAGTCTTGAAATATGTTGTCTTGATATAAGCACTCATAATTTCTATCTTGTCTTGTTAGCATGTCTGTATACAGTAAAGGACAGTGTTTTTAACATGTCCCAACTCCTCATTAATCAGAGGGTTTTTTTTTTTTTTAGATCTTGTTCTTTCAGGAGTTTGATCTTTTTGTCCTTGCATAGATGATAACTTAAATTTACAGACAGCACCTTGGGCAATACTATTCCAAATTAATCAGAGAAATTTACATCTAGTTTATGTCAGATTCTCTTAACAGATAATTTTTGGAAGGTAGGAACTCTATGAAAGTGGGAAGGAAGAACACTGAGATAATCCTGCTTGTCAGTCTGTTAGTATAAAGATGTCTCATTCTCTCATTTCAATAACAGCTCAGTGCAAATGTGGATGCAGTTCTTCCCTATAGCTACTGCTTTGGAGAATTAGCTGTTTGCTATTTGTTAGATCTGAGCCCAAAAATCTCCTTTACAGGAATGAGAATATTAGTACTGCATTCTTTCCACATTATTTCAATAATAAAAATATCACATGATAAATCTGATATCTTCAGTTATCAATTAATGTAACTACAATATTTTCTTCAGTAAATTTTCCTTGTGCCTTTTCCTTGAATATCACAACAAAATCAGTTAATGCGATATAAAATTTAAACAAATAATTTCCTATGTGGTCCTAGGACCTATTTGGTTCAATTCCTATTAATTGGGTATTTCTCTTACAGTCAAACCATTCTCATTTGTTTAAATGCCAGTTCTTAATGTGTCTCATAATGACTGCTGTAGGATGAAATTACTCTCAAGAGAGGGCCCCCAAAGAAGGATCAATGTATTTATATTAATGTAAATTATCACTGGTTAATGAATGCTGTAAGCAATTACATCCTTACTGTATTCTTCTTTTGGTACCTAACCTAACCTTCCTGTCAATTTTGCAAGTTAGTAGTAAGATTAATTTGTCAAGTAAAGAAAATATGAACAATAAAATCCTAATCAGTAGTCTTTTCCATGAAAAGAAATATTATTTTGGAGCAGAAAGTAAACTAGAAGTTAAGGAATATACTTAGTTTTCACAAAATAATTAATGAATTGGTGCTTATTCATATCACTGAATAAATAAGTGTTTGTATTTATGATTAATTATACTGCCTATAAGACTTTAATCGGTACCTGTATATGATACACTTACTGTGATACTAGCATAGTGTGAGCTTGTGGAAGTAGCTATATAATATTTGACTGGTATGTGTGTCATTTCTAAACCACAGAAAATAACGTGCTGGGCACTGAAGAAAAAAAAAAAAAAAAAAAAAGTAAAAGTAAAAAAATCATGTCTATATGTACCTATGTGTCAGTCTGGTTTTTGCAGAATTCTTTGTCACCTGAACAAAGAGAAAACATGCCCTTGTTTGTGCGAGTACACGTGTATACCACTGCACTGACAAATGTCGTTAACATTGTGTACCTGGATTGAAACCAGACGGAGACTGAGCCAGAATGTATACTTCAGGAAAAACAAAGACTAAAGAAGACTAAAGAAGCAAGTCGTAATACTATGAAAAAAAGAGGAGAACAAAGACTTAGTATCTGACATGAAAGAAATATTTTGACAATGACTTTTTAGCCGTTGGACTAGAAAACAAGTCCCAAAGCTCCAGAATGGAAGTACTCCTGCTAATTCTGTGGCTCTCACAGAAGTGAGAATAGACAATGCATATCCTTACAGTATATTTCTGGGCCAAATGGAATATTATTCTCAAAGAAATCCAGATACAGATGTCCTTATCTGATGGCTTTTTCTTTATTAAAGCAGAGGGAAAGAATGAACTGAGGTCCCTAATGTTGAAAGTGTGATTATGTGAGTAAAATTCTACACCTGAGGGTTCAAAAAAACCATATGCTTTGAGGGTCAGGCATGTATTCTGTAGCACATACTCATACGTCATTTTCACTAAGTAATTATTTTTGTCAGAACTCTTAATAGATGTGAGTCATAGAACACAGATAGGTAAAGCTTACTTAATCATGCTGTATAATATGGCTTATGCCAAGGATAAGTACCTTGGCAAAACACATTGCTTAATTCATCAATAGGCAAGCTTTTCATTTTAGCAGTTTGAGAAGAGATATATATTCATTCACAAATAGTCTAAGACTCTTCCCTATAGAGCTTTGTGCAGTTTTTGCTAGTTTTTATTTCAAGAGAAAATTTCACACATACACTTCTGAATTGTTCTCTGTGTTTTATGCTAAGGAAAACAATGCAAGTGTGGTGTAGTTTGAGCTTATATGGAAGACAGTTGCCTGCTTGTTGTATTGGTTTTCAGTTCACTTCAAAATAATTTTCATGCAGTACTGCAAATGGTAGGTGCATAACCATATTACTGTTTTGCACCCACAGTGCATATATGGGTGAATAAACACATTCATAAAGCTAAAAATAATTATAATTATTTTAGCTCTTTGGGCTGTTACATTGTTATGCAGTATTAGAATAACTTCCTGTGCACATGGCTGAGAAAGCCTAGAAATTCAGCTGATAATATCCCAAATGGATGCCCCCCAAAAACTACTGGTATATAGCTGTAGTGTGATCTTTTCTAGATATCTTTCTCTCTATTTTAGACTTGAGTGTATGATGCTTATTTTGTGTTTAAATTTCACAGTATAATTAATGTGTCTAATAATGCCAATAAAAAATTAGTGGTTTTTTTAAGGTGAAGGATCAAATATCTTGCTGATAAAACTTTTTGTCTTTTAGCCATTTAGTGTCTAAGGATACTGAAAAACCTTCAGAACAATTGCACACATCAGGAAACATTAAAAGGTTGTTTTATTGGTATGTGAATGAAAAACAAAGTGAAACTTTTTTATTACTTTAGTGATTAGATCACTACAATTTGTGTCTTACTTGTATATTCAGCAAAATCATTAATGGCCAACACTTAGCCAAAGCACGTTAGTTCATACACATTTGTATACAATCGTACTAATTTAGTGAACTTAGAAACATAAGTAAGGAAGCAGAATCTACGATTCTTGTGTGCCTTTCATTTGTATTAGGAAAGAGTCTGGAAGGAAGAAATCCCCTGATCCTCAGTTACCCAAGGATCAAGGAGACATCTGACAAGGGAACTGGTGAGCTGTACATTTTCCTTTAGGTAGTTATGATGTTACTTGCCAAAAATCTCACGGATGTTTTGTTAAATAAGTCTGTGAATTGGCAGATGTGAATTCTGATGTCTTGAAGCTGACTGGATTGAAAGAGGGTGCAAAGGCATTCAGAAATTCAGCTTTGTTACTAGCTTAGCACAAACCTCTTTTGCCATGTTACTTTTCAGTTGACCTCTCAGTAGAGGTCAGAGAAAGGCATATTGACGTCTCTTTGACACTTACATGGGCTTGTTTTTCTCCTGTTTTTTCTTTATGTATTTATTAGCAGTGTCTGTGTCATTTAAGCATGCCTCAGAGCCAGCTTAGAAATCACTAAAAGAATACTTGCAGTGAAGACACAATTGTAATTTCTTATTTTTCATGTGAACACTTTCCTCTTTAGTGACCCACAAACTATATTTAAAATTGGCTTTACATTTGTTTACACATAGACAGATACTTTGACTGTTTTCATTAAATTTTGGTAAATTTGATTATTCCTATCCCTGCCTTAGGAAAAGGACATTAGCTTCTGATGATGAGAGGTAAATCTTCAATTTGAGTTCTTAATATTTCTGTTTATGTTAGAATCTCAACCTTCATCACATGTTTACACCATGCATATGTGTAAAAAGAAATATGCATGATAGAATCCTAGCATGACACATTGTAAGGGACCTTAAGGATCTGCTCATCCAGCCTTTCTTGGGAAAAGCACAGTCTAGATAAATGGCCCAGCACCCTATTCAGATGAATCTGAAAGGTGTCCAGTGTTGGGGCTTCTACCACTCCTCTGGGGACATTATTCCAACAGCTGATTTTCATTGTTGTGAAGAATTTTCCTCTTGTGTCTAATCGGAATCTCCTGAGGAGTTATTTGTACCCATTACCCTTTGTCTTTTCCATGTGGCTCCTTACAGTAAGGGACTTCACATTTTCTTTTTAGCCAAGTCTATATCCCATGAGGCATGCATTAAAATGATTAATGAATGAAGGAGAAAAGCTTTAGTCTGTTGGTTCTTTCTGTGTGCACATCTCATATGACTCAGGTTGTGATGGACTGAGAATGGATTTTTCAGGTAATGTCCACTACTGCATCTTTTGACTTAAAAGAAAATTTTCATCTACTGAAAGAACATAATTTCATAATTTCTCATGTCTCATATTATGCATAATTAATTCTTTACTACTTTTCTCTCACATTTTCTAAAAGTAAAATCTGAAGAACTATGGAAGTTCACATTTTAATAAGAAAAGAGAACTTTTTGCAAAGGAAAAACATTTTGACTCTTAATGGGCCTTCCATTTCTGTTTTTATCTGTATAATGATAAGTAGGAATAATATATGTAATTTGTGATGCCAGGGATACCACATGAAATAATCACTTTGAAACATTAATCAGTAAGCTGATAGTGTAAAAAATTGAGAAGACATCAAATACATCCAAATACATGCATTATATATTGTTATAGCACCCAAGAACAAAGATATACTTATGGATGTTTTCCATGAAAGGAATGTAAAAAGTTTTATGAGTTTACAGGGTATATAGGTTTTATAGTTTTTCTGTGGTGTATTAAATCTACAAGCTACAGTGCAAGTTCCAATTCTATACCTTTTGTACTGCTATTTTCATCCTTTTATGTCTTATTGTAAAAATGTTGTTTTGCCTTTCCAGTGTTGAGGGGTTTTTTTAATCCATGTAGATAGAATCACAGAAATCTGTATTTCCACAAGAGCAAAATCAGTGGATCAAGGCAGTAGAAATAAGTTCAAGTTAGTTCCATAATTGAAATGAACGCCTCTTACATATAAAAAATATCACTAGGTTTCATGTCATTTTGACAAAATCCTATAGTCAGAAGTGCTGTGTATTTATAACTTAACCTGCATAATTAAATACGCAAACTGCCTAATTTAGTGATGATCTGTCTTCCCTTCCCTCCCTATTTCCCTTCCTCTTACCTCCCCTCTCCCTCCCTGTCTCCCTCTTCCTCCTTTCCTTTCCTTTCCTTTCCTTTCCTTTCCTTTCCTTTCCTTTC
>JANVCC010000035.1:7187444-7478078 GCA_025345505.1 Todiramphus chloris collaris
CCTTTCCTTTCCTTTCCTTTCCTTTCCTTTCCTTTCCTTTCCTTTCCCTTTCCCTTTCCCTTTCCCTTTCCCTTTCCCTTTTCCTCTATGTTATTTTGGTTCTTCAGTTACCTGATGGATGCTTTGATCTGTAGTTAAAAGCACAAGTACCAATATAAGCCTTCACTAGCCATTGCTTTCTAATCCCTGTCAGGATCTGAACTGACATGGTTTCACAGGCCATAACAAGATATTTGCTCTGGGTAACATGTCTCTTAAAAGTCAATAAATTATGCAGATCTCTATGGAGAACTAGAAAGGGTTGACTGGAAAAGAGATGAAATGGCCTGGAAATAATCCTGGGCAAGCGTCTCTAGGTATCCCTCTCTGAGAGACATTAGACATTAATGACATCGAGAAGTCCCTGCTAATCTCAGTTTTTCTGTCATTCTGCAGTTAAATATTTGTGTCTGGTTAGCACTGTTTGTGTGGGTTTTTTACTATGCAGTAAGTGTGAACTTATACCCCTGGTATGTTATCATGTGATTTCAGAATTCTGTATTATTTTTTGAGCTCCTTCAATAGTTAGCACTGAATCTCCTGTGCTTTGTTTCACTGCACCTTCTGCGGGTTCACAAGAATGGAGATTCACATAAGATATGAAGGAATATTGTAGGAAAACACTGGGAATTTCTGTTAGTGGAGGAAATTGTGCTGCTCCACTTCTGTAAGCACTGAGCCTCAGTTGTGGGGTTGCTAATCAATGATTTTTTTACAGCGCTGATATTACTAGAAAAAAAAAAATGATCTATATCCCAAATGGCTTAAAAGCTCCTATGACTAAGCAAAGGAACTGGGTAAAATGTAGAAATGATATTTCAAAATGGTATTAGAAACCCTTTAATTTTTAACAAATGTGTCATCTAAATCTCGGCCCTTGAACTACTTACCTGTTTACATAGCAAGTCCTTTGTGTCAACTCTTGAACATTTGAACATATGTTTGTAAGCAAGCAGACTTGGTAATTTTTTAAGCAACATACCTCAATTTCTCCCCTACATATGGATCTTTCTCAGGTTATAGAAGTCTGGGTTTGTGCATACAAGCTATTATTTAAACACAAGAAGCGTTGACATACCTCTTCAGTCAAGACAGTGGGTTGGCTATGTGGAATCACTCCACTGCTGGGAGACAGCTGCTTCTGCTATGAAGGAGTATAGCTATTGCTACACAACAATACATCAATATTTATTCAAGCTGTTATTATTTAATGCCTGTAGTGGGGATATTTAGAGACACCTTTAAGCAGTGTATAAACATAAAGAACACATGCAATTTGAGCTTCTGGTGCAGTAGTTACAAATAAATAAATATTTATGGGACACAGTGGAACTACACACCCAGTCTTCCGTAATCTGTTGGTAGTGTGAGGACCTGCACATATTCTTATTTCCATTGCTACATAATATCTAAGGGATTAAGGGTCTGACCCCAGTGCAGCTGGGGACTCTGTGGTAGCCCCTGGGAAAACAAATGGAATAAGAAGCCTAGTACAGACAACATTTTAAATTCATATGAATGGTGTGAAGTTTTCCCACAGACCTAGAGACAGTAGTGAGGCTTGAGTACTGGAGACTACATCCCATTCTAGAATGGATGCATGCAAAAGCACAAAGTTTGTGTTTTCTGTTCTGCTTTCTGGTGACTTTTATCTAGGTTGTTGTAGTTTAGTTTCATGTGAAGTAATTTTGCCTATTATTAATCACTGTAAATACAAGAATTGTCATTATCATGTAGTATGTCTAAAGGATGACTAACACACTTGTTCAAGGATTCTGAGCAAGGAAATATAATTTTATTAGATTGTGTTTGTTATCTGGCAAGTTGTTGGGCTGGCAAGTAAAATCCTGACTGAGCTCTGCCTACATGTAAACTGTCATTTCAGTACATTGAAAGTGTCATTATGTTTTTTTTGTGTATAATCTATGAAGGGTTTTCAGATACCATCAAATAAGTCTGTTCTGTCTTGTAAGGCAGTATATCATTTTCTCCTGTTACTCCTACAGTTAATGAAGAAATCCATCCTTCCTCTGTTGAAAGTAATTTATCTTTTGTACATTCTAGTATAATTTGTTTTGCTCATATCAGGCTAACTTTGTGCAGGATTCCTGCCTCACTGGCATTGTGTCTCATCATAAATACTTCACATGTTTGTATTTTAATTTTTTATTCCCTTATTAATTTCTGAGATTGTTTGCCAGGTTAAGGTCAGTATGTGTATCAGATCTTAAACATCTTCCCTTCTCTCCTCAAATTGCTTGATATAATGTATTGTCTTTTCACTGTATACTAAGTCATAGAGAAGAAAAGGAGTAACAACAATGCAAAAGTACATTTTTATTGACAATGTAAATTTTGTGTAACTTAAAGGCATAGAAATCTATCTTCCCTTTAGGGCAGACAATTAAATGCACAGCAAATAGTGAAGGTTAAAAAGAAAATAAATAAAATTATTTTTAATAAATACTGGAATGGTCAAATTGCATGGTAAGTAGCTAGTGTTGTAGAAATACAATAGAGGTTTAATCTGGACTGTTAATTATATTGCTACGTGTAATGGTATGCATTCATTCTTACAGAATTACCAACTAGGAGAATTGCTTTTGTTACTCACAAAAAATTAGATTCAGTTTTCCAGAAGAAAAATGCTGCTAAGTATCAATCAATTTTACCAATAAACATACTATCAATGTGAAACCCTTGATTACCTAACATGGACATAAATCTGTTTCCTAAGGCTAATGCTGGGGACTCTGAATGACTAAAAAGTTGAACATGGTCTGTCTAAAACATGGAAGTCTTTGTTCCAAAGGCTTTTCTATCACTTTTCTATAGTCAATTAACATATTACATTTCTGAATTATTTCTATAGGTCCCATTTCTGGCACACTAATTAAAATACATTAATACCTTTTTCTTTAAAGAATGAATTATTATAAAGTCAGTTACATAAATCCATCCAGATACCTCCAGATTTCAGAATTAAATTAGAAAATGCTTTTCATTTTGTGTAGATTTTTAAAAAATGTCTTCCCCTCAAATATAAATAGAACACATTTCTTGTGTGTCTCTGTTAAAGCACTGCTTTAATTACTATGCACAAGTTAATAAACAAACCTACCATATGCTGCCAAATTAGTCAAATGCCAGGAAAAGCTAAATAAAAACAGGGAGACAAACTTTTAATTACACTCTCTGAAAACCTTTGGCAGTAAGTAATATTCTTTACTTGGCATTCTGTTTCAGTGTGAAAGGGCAGAAACTATGACCAAGCTAATATATCAAATGGTAATAGAAGAACTTTCTAAGAAAGAAGGAAATAAAACATTGAGGTAGAGGGAAATTTGGAGCACAGAACATTGTTTTTATTTATCCTTATTTAAACTTCTTTATAAACATACAAAGCAAATGGTTAGACCTGACTGTTGTTTGCCAAGAAGACAATTGCAATTCAGAACCTAAATGTAATAAAATCCCTTTTTTTTATAAAGAAATCTATGATACAAATCCCACACAATTAATCTTGAATCAAAATATATTCTAAAATAATTTGGATAAGAACTCAGTGACTCCTAAAAGTACAGATTAATAGTTCACTGAAAAATACTTATCCCCAAGCAGTCTACTAAAAAAAGTTTAAGTAGTTTTCATATCAGACTTTATAAAGCATCCAACAGTGTCAATACTTTCACTGATGAAAAAAAAACCAAACAAACCAACCTCTGAAAAAATAAAACACTTTGAAAGCATGGTTTCTTCTCTCTTACAGCAATAGAGGGTACTCCTACCCTGTAAATAGTGTCAGTTAGGTGAAGTAGTCTAATCTAAGCCCACTGCTGCCTTCCTACTGAATCTGATTCCACAGGAAAAATGAATTATACCTATTCTACAATATCACTAGACTGATAGGGTGGTCTTATAAGTGACAAGAACCAAGGTCCAACTGAAAGATTTCTTACAGTTGCTATATATTTGGTTGACTACTTTAGGGTATTACAGAGGATATTGTGTCACTTCCTCATCTTTTTCCACATTTCTAGAGGAAGACTCAATACAGTATTAGGTAAATATTTCTTTCATGTAGAAATAACATCAGGTGTGAATTCCTAGGCCTTTTGGAGATTTGGAGCCAAATTCTGCAAAACATTTTTTTTATGAGTAGTCATTACTAGTAGTCTTAATACACCAAGGACAAGTCACCCCAACAGAAGTTTGCATAGCTTGATAGCTAAATTTTTCCATTGAGAGAATGTTATATCCAAAGTCCTGTGGCTCTTACAACTTATTCACTGTTTATTCAGGCAGATTCTCAGTGAAAGAATCACTCAGTTGAGTCCTGATTATATTGTCAGTGTAAACAAACACTTGGTAAAAGCTGAGTAATTCCAATAATACTACCTAGTTTATGTAATTTGATTATTCCACATAGATGTAAGTTTAATCTCTCAATTGTAATGTAGGTAAGTAAACATTACTAGAAAAGTTAACACCTAAGACTGTGTTTTTGACATTACTTTATGAAACAAACAAATGCAATGTACTCATTGTACTCCAAGAGATGAGAAAAAGAAAAATCTAATTGTAGTTTCCTTGAATGCCCTTCAGTTATTTCAATGCTACATTGTTTGAAATGGAACAAAATTATTGCTCCTTCATTGCTGTATAAAAACCATTAAGATTATAAACAATACTGCAGCTGACTGGGCTGTTATCTTAATAGGGTATTCATCAAAGTCTTTGCAGATTCGCAGTGTAATGTTTCTCAAACTGAAACTGGAGTATTATTATGTAAAATTTTAATTTAATTCCTGTTTTATAAGAATGATATTGAAAGCATAGAGTGTTACTTGGATTTTTTTGATTGCTTTGTCAGGGTGATGACTTAGAGACACATCATATGTGCACTATATACCATTCCTGTATATAATGTTACCTACAGATGAAATTTATCATGTATTTGTTCAATCAAGGGAAAATATTTCATATAATTCTAATATCCACAAGTTAATAGTTGCTATACATCCAGAGCTAGCTCTATTACAATGCTATTACTGACTATATTAGATTTACACTTAACATTCATTTGGACTATACGGAGATACCCTGAAATTATTTGCCAGTTGAAGATGTGAAAAAGCAAAAGAATAGTTTATTTCCAGAGTGTATGGGATTTTGTCTGAAGTGTTTCATCTATGATGTAGTCAATAGAGATGAATCTATCAAATTTATGGGCAAAATTACCTTGCTGGATACAAGTATGTGATTCTTACTGAATTCCATGAGAAGCTCTTGGTCTGGATGAGGACAGTTTTTTACACAGAGAGAAGACTACCCTGGATTTTGAGTTTTAATAACATTTGTGTAGATACCACTGAATTTTTTAGGTTTTGGTTTTTTTTTCCCACAAGTGTTTCTGCTTCAGGACAGACTTTCCCCTTCAGGACCGGTATCTTAGAAAAGCTTTTACACATGCTGGAAAACCAATAGATTTTAGGTATCATATTAGCTACTATTTACAGTATAGATTTGCCTCATAATGATTTATTTTCTATAACATATTTCTTCTATCAAATAGTCAGTAGTCACTAAGCAAAGAACATTGTCATAGTTTAGACCCACTTAAAACAACTTTACTGGTGGAATTGGGAACAGAATGAAATCTGGATGTCTTATATTTTCATATTAATGTATATGCTTTCCTGTAGTTCATTAGTCTATGCTTACAGTGTGCTGTTTCTGTACAGCAACTATATTTATCTTTTTTTATCTTAAATGATAGTTTTAAATACAGGCCATGAATAAACAATTTTGTTGTCATTCCTAGTCATATGAACAGGCTTTGTATCAGTGATAACTTACATTTCTATTACATTTCTGCTCCTATTGCACGTATATTCATTTGTAAATGAAAACATAATTTTTACATCCTAAATTTTAGAAATCAGAATTCTGTACTTGTTATGTAGCGGAGATTCAGCAAGCCTACACTGTCATATGTAGTTTAATATGGTCTATATAAACTTTGAGATTATCTATTCCAATCTATGAGGCAGTTATTTTTAGACATGTATTAATTTTTTTTAATTGAATAATTTAGAAAACCTACTCCTAACTAATTGCATTTAACATCCATTGTTTATATCTGCATGTCATACTGCACTGTAGTACTAGCTGAAACCCTGTGCTGCACAATAATGGAACAGGATCATAAACCCAAGTATATTCTGCACTCATATTGGCTATTCACTAGTTGAAATTCTTACTGAATTCAATATGATGGTGTATTTTCTTAATATGTTAGTAGAAAACTAGGGTTTTCAATTTAACCAGCAACTTTCTGTTGTGGTGATTAAGAATTCTCACATCACTGTTTGAAAACATGTAATACAAAATTGAGCAGAAGAAATCCTAGTCTAAAATTTCAGATTCATTACTCTTACTCCTACATGTTCAAATCTTATGTACATGGCTAAATGATTAGTTACTTTACTAGAAAAAATAGTATCCCACTATGCTCATATGATAGTATAAGGTGTATTTTAAAATGTAGCATTGAAAAACTACAGAACCTCCTGCTTGTAACTAAGCAGTTGCTTAAAAGTGTGAAATGGCAATTTAGGTCAGAAAGCAAATTAGTTTCAGTCATTCATAATTGTTCTTCAGCATAAAGTGAAAAGCAAAGTAAATGCAGACACAAACAAAGAATGTTGACATACTTTTAAAGATAATGTATGTAAAATATTTGGAATCTGCAAAATCATTCAGTACAGGTATTTAGCAAAGAGAAGGTATGCTTGCAAGGGTGAAAATAGTTGTATCTATTTCCGGATTGTATCTATTTCCGGACAGCTGCTTTATTCATATTGTTGGAATTTCTTTTATTATGTTTCCAGAATGAACGTATCTTCAAAAAATTATCCTTCAGACTTCTTTCCTGAAAAAAAAAACAAAAAAATGTTCATTAAAAAATGGGCTAAATAGCAAAATAAACTGATCTCAGTAGTTTAATTCAGAATAAGGTGAATGTGCTTCTCTTAATCCTGAAAAAAACATGTCAAGAATCACATGTTAAAAAATCATTCAGCAGCTTCTCTGACTTGTAATTGCAGGGATAAATGATTTGCTTGAAGCTGGAAAATATATGTATTATTCATCAGCATTCTATCTCTCCATCTGTGCTGAGATGTATCTGAGAGCTACCCTTATCAGGAGACTGGAATGAAAATTAATGTGCTTACATTCATTTCTCTGTATTCCTTTTTCTTTTTTAGATACTAGATGAGGCATAGACTTTTTCTTTTTTAGATACTAGATGAGGCATAGACTTTTTTTATTTTTAGAGAGTAAGAACCGGAGACTTCCTAATGTAGATATAATATCAGACAAGCATTTTAAGTACGATATCTGTTTACCTCTTTATTAATTCTTTTGTTGTTCACATACCACATATTTCAAATAATTTCTACAATATGTCATGAAATCTGACTGGAGGATTTCCATTTTTTTCTGTCATGTCTCCTCTTACCCATTTTTTTTTCCTTGTAGATTTTGATATTTTTTATTCTCGTTTGTAAATTCTACAAAATAGGAATGTCACTGTCTTCCTCTTTTTAACTTTAATTTTTTTTTATCAAGATATCCTGATAATTGTTGTTACTTATTCACACTCACTGTAGTCTGGAACAGTGCAGCAAAACCTATGTTATTAGGACATTGGAAGGCAAATAGTGTCTCTTGGAATGAGGCAGAGGATGATATATATGTATGTATAATCTATGCAGAGGGTCCACTGACAATAACATTAGTGGTTTCATCCTAAAGCCATGAGTGATCTAGCTCCTTTTGGTATAGGAGCATGGAGAGGGTAATGATCAAGCATTGGTTTTTTTCTTTTTTTTTTCTAGCAGCCAGTGATTCCAGTTCTTAAACTGATCTTTGTATCCCCTAATATCTGACATCATAGAATGGCAGACGTTGGATGGAACATCCTTAAGGCTTTGTCATTTACAGTGCAATTTGTGTGGTTGCCTAGAAAGCCCAAGGTGTCTGAGGCCTAATGGACACAAGTCCATTCTAAATAGTACACTGGCATGAACTGCAAATACATTTATTTTAGTAAACTTAAAAGGAAAAGTTTGCACTTGTAAAACTGGAGAGTGTTATGAGAAAAAAAAACCCACAAACCATAAATAAGAGGTTACAGAATTCAAATGTGGCTGACTTGCTCTTAGCCCTCTCTGTCACTTGAGGGATAATTCTTAGGCTATATTGTTGCTAAAGCAACCAAAAGTTAGACTGCCTTAAAGAGAAGTTATCACACAGCAAAACTGATCATTTTTATTCTACTTAGACGTAAGGATCATTAGAATTTGTCTAAGAGTATTTAATCTTTAGAGCCAAAATTACTTTGAACTTCCTTATGTTTGTAAAATTTATTTATTGCCATAGGTTAGACAATGAAAGAGTGTAAAAAGGCAAGTGAAATGTTGTTCTTGATTGTTTGTAAAGCTCATCAAATGTACCGGTCCTGTGATATTTTGACTCCTTTCACTAGAATTTCTATCCTCCATACGATACTAAATTGCTTTTTTTTTTTTTTTTTTTTTTTATGTTGAACAGTATGCTAACATTGTAACATTTTCTGTCTTGATTACAATTTACCAATTGCATGTAACAAAGTATTTTCTATGCTTTTAGTGAGAGGATATATGGAAAGAAATTTCTTTGTCACTGAATTTATAGTAATTTTATAGTACCTTGAAGATAGAGCAAAAAACTATACCAGTACTGGAAAAGAACACACTTGAACAATGTAAAGGCTTTTGACAGCAACCTGTCTTTTTTATTTTTTTTCTCTTGCTTGAGTGATCTATGTATTATTATGACTTATAGTCATAATAATTTTACAAAGCAAAAATTTATTTATGGGTTTTTTTTTCATTTCAGCAGTACAGAAAGTGGATATATTTTGTTCTGTGGGCCATAACAGAAATATGACATCTGTCCTTTATACACCAGGAGACAGTAATTTCTTTTGGGTGTCAATGACTTCGGAATTACTTCAGTCTTACATGCCATAAACCCCTTTTAAGATCAGTCTAAGCTGGTTTTGGTAGTAAGACTACTTCTATTTTTTCCCTTTTCTGTCAGACAAGTTAGATTAGCAGCATCTATCTTAAATGAAAAAGAAGAATTAAGAATTCTTTCCTCTTTGTATGTTCAGATGTCTCTGAACTTCCAAAGATGATTTCTGTGGTTAAGCAGTTTCCACAGAAGATTATTCTTGTTGTAAGCTTTAAATATCCTCTCTTGAATAGATACCTATTTTAAGCAGAATTGGACTGACAAAATATGTCAGTTTTGAAGAGCAGACATCAAAGTTCTTTTACTGTGAACACTTAACAGTTAAACCTGTAAAAGTAATTTTAAGTAGAAGTCAAAGAATACCCCCAAAAAGTGCATCAGTAAAGGTTTCTCATAGAATGGGGAGGGGGCTTTGTTAATTTCCAGGCACTATATGCCAATAACTCAAAGGCAAATTTGACACAGCAAGTCATTTAATGACTTCACCTACAACTGGTTTCTGAACTGCATACTTGCAGTTTTGCTTTCTTAAGATTCCTTTACACAGTGCACACTTCTGCCAACCTTAGCAGGAGCTTTGACTTCACATCAGCCGGCTTTTCCATTTTCTCTACAAAAGATATGGACAAATACCACATTTCTGAAGACTGCACCATGTAACTGCAATCACTGAAGTGCAATGTTGTCATTTATGACACTTGAATTTGTGCAAAAAGCTATTTTTGAGGTTTGGAAGAAGGTTTACTGTTAATACTGTAGTCTGGCAATTCTTTGGTGGCTTCTGCCAACTCTGAACCACACCTTCTTTTACATTTTTGAATCTGATCTTTTTTCTCAGTCATGCACGAATGCCTAGTAATCAAGTTCACTGCTGCTGTGCTAGGTGTACTTTTTCTGAGAATACTGAGTGGAAAGGGGGTTTATTATTAGCACTTCTAGTGTGGAGTACTCTGAGAGAGTCGAGACATTTGAGAGGTTATGGAAAAAAGAAAAGCAGCTTGTTTGGAGGACGAAAAGATTGTAAGAATTTCTGATGTTTGTAAATAACAACTGTGTGCTCTTCAAAAAAAGTGTTTATCATACAATAAAATGGTATCGTCAGAAATAAGAAATTTTCCTTGAATACTAATTCTGTCCT
The DNA here is from genome assembly GCA_025345505.1 of Todiramphus chloris collaris. Lineage (NCBI taxonomy): Eukaryota > Metazoa > Chordata > Aves > Coraciiformes > Alcedinidae > Todiramphus > Todiramphus chloris. The sequence goes on from JANVCC010000035.1 coordinate 7,197,706, forward strand.
GGCACTATCTTCATATTCTTTCTACTTGCTCATAAAGTCTGCATATCAGAGAAGTAAATCTCAAACCCTTAATTAATTCCATGTGCTTCTCAACAATATTGATTGATATTTTTCTTTCATATTTAAACAAAGTTTAACTATGTTTTATGTATAATAAAGCTTGAACAAAGTTTCTTGACAGAATATAAATTTTTTGAACGAAGTTGCACGTACAACAGATTAGGCACCAAAAGAAAGGACATGATTTCTGTAGTCCTTTGTGAATATGGAAGAGGTATCTGGATGGGCATTCCAGTACTGTTCTACAACAATATTTTAGTATTTAGTGGTAATAGGTAATATAAAAATAATAGCCTTTTTACTTTGTCTTCCAGACAAGAAACTTAGCTGGCTATCAGAGTCAGAATCAAGCAGCAATACATCAAGCAGCAATGCCAGGACAAATAAAAAACTAAAGATAAACCCCACTACTACAATATTTAGGTAGATTTCATTGCTGTGGGCTTGATATGACTTTGAAGTATTCAAGATGTTTGCAAGAACATTACCTTCCAGTTATTAAGTGATTTCCTTCACCCTTACCTTTACATTTGCTTTCTGAATGCAAGTTCACTTGAAGCATAATACTTACTTAGCAGTAGTTTATAGCAATTAAGTCTGCAAACTGCTTACTTCGGATTGCCTGTTAATATCTAGTCCATTCCAGGATCAGATTAGCTTACTATGCTAGTCAAGGAGCTTCAGCAATGGCTTAATTATTTGTATTCCATTGCACTAATCTTAAAAGCATAATTGGGATATGATTAGAATACTCAGTTTCCCAATTTAAATATATTCACTAGAAGGATAATGTTTGAATCAGCGAAAAATAATGTTACAAAAATGCAGTTAATTTTATATACAGTCCTGGAAGCATATCATGCAATACTGTTTCCATATTTTTAAAATAATCTTAGCTTTGAATATTTTGCAATTTGTCACCTTTAAATAAGCTTTTAAATTATTTACCCTTCAATCTCACTTTATGTATTATTTGTAAATTAATATTTGCTTATTTTACAAAAAAAATAAGTGGGATTCTATTACTCCTCATGTAAGGTATATGCCATTGTGAAAGAATTAAATTATTACCTGTTCCTGTCATATTTTGAGATACACCTGCTACTTTTATATTCATATTATAAGTTTGTCCTCTGTGTGTATGTTATCTCAGAATTTATTTTCTGTCATCTTCCTACTTGTCTTTGTCTAGCCTTAAGTTTAAGGTGAATTAGATCTGAGGGGCACTAACTTAAGAAAATACATCACAAAGAAAAAAAAAGTTGAGAGAGAAGTGCCAAATCAGTGAATAGATACAAAGAAATAGTTTGGGATTGTAAAATGAATAAAAGAAATGTGCAAAGATTAATGGACTGGAAAAAGTGAAATGCTAAAGTAAAATTAACCAACAAGAAACAGAAAAAGAAAGAAAGCATTGTGTAGTTTACAGTCTGGATCAGAGAAATTAAATCTAGCTGACATTGGTCAAATCATAGCTTCTGTCACTGCAGAAATAGAAAAGGATGAGAATGCTGTCAGAGTGTGAAATACAGAGCCAACATCATGCAAGTAGCACCTCTACTTTTGCCAGAAGGTTAAAAACAATCAAGAACACTTAAAATGCAAAGGTATAGTTTGTTGAGTCTCTACATACCTCTACAAGTCTATGCGTGGCAAGTCTAATTTGTTTGAATTAATCCTGAATTTGCTTTTCCTTTTTCTTCCCCAAATAATTACTTCTCCAAAACCTGCTCCAATTCTTTTTTTATTTCTTCCTCAGGATGTCAGAATTAGTTCCAGATCTCTGCCAAAAAAAAGTTCCTCACTTTTTCCCTGGGCATTCCATGGAAGTGTTTCCTTAAGAGCTGGTAATTTTGTACCTTTTTTTTTTTTCCATTCTTGCATGGTTTTTTAATTTTTTTTTTTTTTCATACTGTCTTAATATAATCACATATAAATGATGTAGTAACCAGTTTATGAGATTTGTAAATTGTAGAACAGGTCAAATCCTTCAGAACAGATGGTTTTTTCATTAAAAATAAAGTAATTCACTGTTACAAAGTAAACCATTATCCTAGTGTTTAATCACTGGGCTGAGGCAGAAATTTTTCTGAAGTTTGTGAATGGCTTTTTTCTAGGGCCAGCTTTTCAAAGCTATGAAACATACATGGTTATAAATGATTACCCATAAGTTATGAAAATTATGTTGCTTATTACCAAACCTGGAAACTTCAAAGCAAATTACACAGAAATATAGACCAAACTGTTCCTTTAAATACCTTTAATAATATTATAACACTTTATATTTACTTATATTTCAAAAAGTCTGCAAGGTTGAAGCTATTGTTTATTGTGATTCTGTGATTATATAGAGATTCTGGAAATACTCTGTTTTGCTTGTGGTAAAAGTTTCTAGTAAGAGGATCATCAGTTGTGAGATATTCTTTGAAGATTTATGGTTTAATAAACTTCCTGCTCAAGAGTTTGCTCCCCAACAGTAAGAAATCTCTTGTGGACTAGTCCAATCCACATTAACTGCATTGTTGCAGAAATGTTCCACGGCTGTAATGTACATTGAGCTGATTTTGAGGTAGTTATGTCAAGCTCAGTCCCTTTCTTGATGATCTGTTGCAAGTAATTTTCCTTCTGTCCAGCATTGCCTTAGTTTGACCTTGTGCACTTTGATATTTGGTGAAAATGTTCTTTTAGTCTTAATGTGATATCTTGACAGCAGCACTGGTAACATCTTCTGAGAAGAGGAAGTGAGTCTCTGAGAAAACACCTGTGTTAACTACCAATGTAGTTTAGAGATACTGTAGTTGCTTTCATTTAATCATATGGAAAGGAGCACTCACTACTTAAATCTTTCATTACCTGTTCTTCTTACTATGTATCCTAATGCTTCAAATAATAGAGGTGACTGAAGAAATCTTTTTCCTTATAATTTTACTCAGCTAAGGCTTGTGAAGAGTTAAAGATCATTTGTTGGGATCAGTGGTATGGAGAGATACTGAGAAGCCAGACTGTTTTGCTTTCTCAGCATAACTGTAAGGCCATCAGAGAAGGACTTCAATAGAAGAGACTCCTGTTGTTCAGCTCTGGTTCACACAGTAAGTTCTCCTAACAGGTTCATAAGTTGTCTACCAGGCCAGAACTGGGGCTCTGCAAAGTTAGTGCAAGATGCACAGTTCACGTAAAGTCTTTGGCCTGTTACTACTAGAAAAGGAAATAGTATTTTTACTAGGCCATGAGGTACAAACCTGCTTATTTTGGGTTTCAAAACAAGTAAATATTATGTTCTGCTTAGTATGCATCTTTTATGGATGCAAAAAAATTATGACACAAAAGCTCAAATTTGAAAGTACTGCTACAGCAAGTAACATGGTAAGTTCTTTCAGAAGTGGAAGAGATGAGAAAAGTGAATATTTGCTCCCAAATGGATACCTGGTACTATAGCCACCAAAGATGTTGCAGTCAACAACATGATGTTACAGTTAGCCATCAACAACTCAGATTGTGACAGAGTTTATCACTGTACAGAAGCGTAGTCATACACTCTTGGTTCTTTGGGCACTTTGTTATTTTTTCATATTGTGGGTTATTTTCTGGTTGTGCCCATCACAGAGGTCCAGGCAAGGTGTTAATTGCCTCTTCTCTGAACATGTCTAAGATCTTCAAGGATGCGTCTGAGTAAGAAGGCAGCTTGGCAGCCATTTTCATAAGCATGTATCTTACAGGGAATACAGTGGTGACAGGGTGAGTTTTGGGTTGAAGGAAACATGTGGCTGACTGGAGGAGATATGTGGACCCAGATGTGAGATAGGCTGTTTCCCTTCTTTGCATTATGTTCTAGTCAATTCCTAGGTTTCATGTAAAAGACTTCATTTTTTTCACTCCAGAGAAAATTCCTCATCATACTAATATGTTTCTATCAACCAGGAGACAGCAGAACAAGGTGCATGAGGCATTAATCTAGTATTTTAGTTGTTTATCCCTCCTAAGTTAACTTCTGGCTACCTTTACAGTTACTGAATACACTCACTTTCTAAAAGCAGAGTTTAGAAGCTGGAAAAAGAATAGTTTATAATGTCTACTATAGATGTCCTGTTTACAGAAAAACCACTTTAATATTATCAGGATGTATACTATACATATTTCTAGAAAAGCCCTTTAAAAATTAGAGTCCTTGGAAATACATTACCAAAGTGTCATGGTTAAACAGCTCTGCAGGTGGTGATGGTGAACATTTCAGAATAAATTTTAAGTGATATTGCTGTCCTAATCATTAAGAAAGAGAGAAAAATATTTATCTGTGGAAGTTTAGTCAGTGCAGCTTCTATGCAGTGTAACATTCTAAGTAGATGCCTGTCATAAATAAGTAATAAATAACATCATAATATAAAGAACAATATTAAAGAAAACCAATTGCTACTGAAATGTCTACCCTCTCAATATATAGCTCTTCTTTGTATGACATTTAAAGTTTCTGTAACTTGACTCTCAAGTATGATACATTATGACCATTCTCATTAAAACCAGCTTTTCTTATAGCACTTACAATGTTGGACTCCTACGGATAACATAATGAGGGTAGAATGCATTTTGATTGAGTTACCACTAGGGAGAAATTTAATTTAATTAAACTGGTCTTCATTAAAGTATTACATTGAAGTAAAGTAATTATAAAGGCATGTACAGTATTAGAGAGATCCTGCTGTTTAAAAGACAGAGAAGGCTCATTTTAGAATGATAATAATTTTAAAAAAGCTTTGTTCCAATAATTATCTCAAGATTTCTAAAACATTCATACCTTGTAAAATCTGGTGCTACATACATGCCATTTAAAGCTAATGCTATTCCATCTACTTGTAATTTCTGCCAATCTGCCTTTGAAAACAAACTTCTGTAGCACCATTCTGTTTTGTACAAATACCTAGTAAAACTTCAACATAAAATTGTATGTGTTGAATACATTTACATTTAAAAAAAATACATAAAAGCACAACGAAGTCTCAAAGTTTTGGAGGTGTATTGTTTTAGCCTTTTAAGATATACTGCAACATAAGTTCTCATGGGACACATTTTCCCTTATGCTTTCATTTTCTACGAATACAATAGCTCTATGCAGTTATCACCCAACTAATGCATGCTCAAAGTACAAAGACAACACACCTGTTTTAAGAAGTCTGTGAGGAGGTTAGGCCATTTTCAGACAAAGTACAATGACATTCTGGCTCTGTTTTTTATCATTCTTCCGTTTGGTTAGTAGGTTGGTTTTTGTTTTGTTTGGGTTTGTTTTTTTTTTTCTCAACCCCATTCACCACTGTCGCTTTTTGTCTCAGGGTGAATTTTTCCATTTAGTTGATTTTACTTACTTTCGGCACTGTGGCTGTAAGCTTTCTTGAGCGGCAGGATGGGCTGTTTTTTGGCTGGAGCATCCCATCTGAGAGATAACAATGACTTTCCCAAGCAGTTGGCTTGTCTCCACTTCAAAGGCAAGCTGAAGGTTTAGGGACATATTTCCAGTTGTTGGCGCAGACAAATTTGCCCACCAGCCCAAGAATCTCATTTGCTTCAGCCTAGAGTCCTGGTCTGCTAGGAAGCAACTGCATCTTTGAATCATTACTTTTTCAGGAAAAGGAGTACATGTGGTCCACAGGAAACCAATTGGAGTTCACCTGAGAAGAATTATCCCTGGCCTTGCTATCCTGCCTTACAATTCCTGTTCTTGTGACCTGTTGACAGTGATTGCTTTGATTTGCCTTTTCTGTGTGTGACTATAATACAGCCTTTAAATTAATTGTCACCTGATGTTGTTATTCTGTTCAATTCAAACCTCTCCAATTTGCTTCCATATACAGAGAATGAATAGAAATGTATGTTTTTCTGAAGTGGAACCTCTTCTTGTTCATTTCTCTGAAGCTTTTATCTCATTCTGCAAGTTAGATGTCCAGCAGAATCAGCCTTCAGTAATTAAAAAAAAAAAAAAGTCATTAAATCCTCTTTGACAGGTAGCTCTTCCATAGATATGTAATGTCTCCGTAGAATATACATTAATTAAACAAATGAACAATATTACTTTAGTCTTAAAAAAAGAAGAATCAGTCTCATTGGTATGTTTTGCTTTATTAGTATCTCACTTTCTACCAGAATATTGTAATAAATTAAAAATAATTAAAATTAAAAAAAAAAAAAAAAAGAAAGAAAAAAGACAAGAAATGTGAGAAATGTATCATTGTGTTATACTATGAGATTTATTGCAACATTTAGAGTTCTTTTTCCTACCACCCTGATATAAAAAACTTCTGAACACTAGAAATCCCATAAAGAGTGGGGTGGATAGCAATTTATTATTTATTAACAAGTAAGAATTAGGTCATACATAGAATCATAGGACAGAATGGTAGGGGTTGGAAGGGACCTCTGGAGATCTCCAAGCCCAATCCCCCTGCCAAAGCAGGATCACCCAGGGCAGGCCACAGGGGAACAGATCCAAAGGCGTCTTGAAAGTCTCTAGAGAAGGAGAATCCACAACCTCCCTCGGCAGCCTGTTCCAGTGCTCCGTCACTCTCACAGTAAGGAAGATTTTCCTCGTGTTGAGGTTGAACTTCCAGTGTTCCAGTTTGTGACCATTGCCCCTCATCCTATCACAGGGCACTACTGAAAAGAGACTGGGCACTTCTACTTAACTCTCATTCTTCAGATATTTGTAAACTAATGTTTACATTAGTTTACAATTAGATATTAGATCCCCTTTCAGTCTTCTCCAGGCTAAACATCCCCAGGGCTCTCAGCCTTTTCTCATAAGAGAGATGTTCCAGACCCTCAATCATCCTTGTAGCTCTCCAGTGGACTCCCTCTATTATTTCCCTGTCTCTCTTTACTGGGGAGACAAAAATTAGACACAGTACTCTAGATGTGTTCTCACTGGGGCAGAGTAGGGGAGAAGGAGACCCGCTGTCAACGTGTTGGCCACACTCTTCTTTATGCACCCCAGGACACCACTGGCCTTTCTTGGCCACAAGGGCACATTGCTGTCCCATGAATAACTTATTGGCCACAAGGACTCCAAGGTCTGTCTCCAGGGAGCTGCTTTCCAGCAGGTCAACCCCTAACCTGTACTAGTGCATCAGATACCATCCACTTAATGTGAAAGATGTGTATCTGATCTTTTTTCTACATTATAAAGACAATAAAAGTCACAGTGTTATTGATGTAAATTCATTTGAATGACTCAGACTAACTAACATCACAGTTCTTTCCCTTAGCATTTGAGACAAATTTGCTAATTGGAAAAGTGCTGATTTTGTAGCTTATTTTCAGAGAGAGATGAGACCTTTCATTTCTTGTCATTTTCAGCAAAATTTGAATTACAAATTCTAAAAATTTTCAACGTGATCTAAAGGAGCTTTGATGAAGATTGAGATTTTGTTTATGAATTTCCCAAACAGGAGAACTTTTATCAGTGCGAAAACACAGATTTGAAATGGTGATTCAAAAGGTCATAAGCTAATATCTCACTCCGCTACGACTGTTTCCTGTTTCCATCATCACGCTCTATATGTTTAAGTATGTCTACTTGTCCATATGTTTTTGTGTGTGTAGGAAGAAATAATTCTAGGGCTTTTATTTGCTTTCCAACACTTTGGAATTTCCACGCTTTGCTGAATTTCTCATGCTGCAATTTAAAAAAAACTTCTTTCCCATTCTTTTACAGTTTTGAAAACACAGAATTTCAGTGTAATTTACAAAAAAAAAATAATGAAAAAGTGCTACTGAAAAAAGAATTTAATGTCTCTGTGCTCATTCATGTTACTTAACATTAAATTCATTGTGAGGTGTCCAAACTTACCTTTGCAGTCAAATCTGGATTCCTATATTCAGTTCCCTCAGAAGCCGAAAATGTGAACCCAACTGTAAACAATGTGATTTTTTTTTATTTAATTATTAATAACCGAACTAACCTCTTGTGTTTATCTCAGAGTACACACAGATCTTATTTCTCAACCTAAATCCCTTTTTTAACTGTTTTAACTATTTTATGCCTCTTTGGGCATTATTGATGTGCTCTTAAGTGTAGTGTGGTTTCTTCCTGAGGGTCCTGGAAAGCGGAGCTGAAGTTAGAAAACCCGGAGTGGGTTTGCCAGAATGTTTGGAATATAAAAATCCCTTAAAACTGCAGTGTCTCATTTCACATGCATTCAAACCTAGTGCAGGAACAAGTACAATTTTTGAGTTAAACCCTTCTGTTTGCTCATGGTCTAATATAGACCTGACCTGTTTTGTATTCTTTTAGAATATGGCCTTTAAATAAAACCAGTCATTTAAATATGCAACCATAGGCCTTTCCCTTGAGATTTTTTTTGTACAAGTGCTCCATATTAATTTATTGCATCAGCTCCCCAATACATCATACTATGTTTGTTCTAACGTGCTGTGTATAGGTCTGAAGATTTTTTTTCCCCATTATTATCTGTTGGAACAGCTTCTGCTTTTTTTGCACATCTTAAATATAATCCAAACTTCACAAAATTAAAGGCAAAACTGGTGCTAGTCATCCTTTTGCTAACTGCATGATGTCAATCCAATTTCTGTCACATATTTGACCTTCGTGCTTAGTCTAATAGGATGGAGCTGCAGATTTTATTATAGTCTTATCAAGTAGCAATCATTCAAAATAATACATTTTGTCCTTTTGCTGGATTTCTTACCTTGAAGCCCATTGCTTTTATTTTATATTCTACATAACTCTCAAAGAGCCTAAAGGATTTACAGCATTCCCTAAATAAGGTACTTTTAAAATATTTCCTGATTATGGATTTAGAGTCTGATTCTTCATTGTCTTACATTCACTGTAGTAATATTACACATCTTGTGTAATTTTGTGAAGAAAGGCTGGGTAAGGAGTGTTATCAAATCAAAATATGACCATACATTATGGAGAGCAAGAACGTGCCCATTAGTATAGTTCTTAAATTCTGACCATAGGGAGGCTGTTCCTGAGATGATAACAGGGCTCCTCACAGTGACCAATACTTCATCTTTGAAATTTCCTATGTGTGATTACGTCATTGTTAGTAAATTAAAAGGAACATTCCTGGACACTGATGAATTGCTATGATGGCATATAAAGTATTTTTGGATTATGGCCTTTGGCTTGCAACCTTGCACTTGCTTCAGGTGATGCAACATGGACATAAGGCTCTGACTCCTGATCTTACCCCAGGGGCTGGCACTTGGTGTCACTCATTTGGGTCTACCTGGTCAGTGTCACCCAGGCCCTTGTGCTCATGTTCTGGACGTGGAGGTGGGCCTTTGATGGACTGATGACTTCTCTAGTGGGCCTGGGAGGAGCCCAGCAGGGCATTATTTGGGTTCCCGCATCTTGTCATTGTCTCCCTGGGCTCCTTTCTGTGTTTGCAGATGAGGTTTTACCACATAACCTGATGATATTCTTCAATGGTACATAGCTTTTGTTGTGTAAATTGCTTTGGAGAGATATGTTTGCCCTATGTAATAGGCTAAAGGGACACACAGTTTAACATGAGCTTTTCATTAATGAGAGAGATGACCAAGTAATTTGAATTTTAATTAAATGTGATCAAACTTAACAGTTTTCTTTATCATATCAATGGCTGGTGGCTTTACGACATTCAAGATATAAACTGTGGCACATTGTGAACTTTTCTACTCCAAGCAGAAAATTACTTTCTGAACTTGGAGCTCTACAGTAGGGTTTCATACAAGCTAAAAAACTTTATGTTACGCTTCTCACAGTGCCAGATTCACTGTGGGGATTTGGTTAGAGTCTGAAAGTCCTGCATCTGAACTATGTAACCTATTGGCTTCTCTGTAAAAAAACAACTCTTTCTTTGTGGTCTGTTATTAGGACCAGAGAAAAAAAATATCATTATTGCATGCACACAAATACACACACACAAACATTCCTTCTTTCTGTCAAGTGAATGAACTAAGGCTAGAAATTCCTTTTGAACTTTAAAAATGTTTCCTTTCCTTGTCCTTTCTTTTTTTTGCTTTTCTTTCCTACAAGACTTCCTGGTAATTTCACTTCTAATGCTTATTTCCAAAAATCTCTGCTGCTTCATACAGGTTGTTTTTATGCTGACAAAATGTAATTACATAGTTGTGCATAGCACATAATGTAAAAGTCAGGATTAAAATCAGTGACTTTGAAAACTAACAGAAACCTTTTACAGAAGTTGTTTTAAGTGTTTGTTGTGAACTCATAGTTAGTGTATGATCTTCATGGATAAAAATTTAGCTCACGTGATATAATTTTTTAATAAAAGACAAAATAATGTCGGTGGTATTGTAGGATCCTCTGGAGAAAAGTGTGTATTACAAGCTTTTCTAGACTGAAATACCTGAGGGTCCTTGCCTTAGAACATTCTTCCTCCTCTTAGAGATTTTCAACATATCATCTTCCCATCTTCAATTGTAGGCATTCCTGAGAATCCTCACTCCCTTTACACCAAAAATTCCATCATTTCTTTTTTTCCTCTTGTGCTTAAAATGTATATTATCTACCTAAAGTCTATTGAGAACATACTGAAACATGAGCTGGAAAGGATATAGTGGTATCATTTTGCTAATAGAGAGAAAATTGCTGCCATCAGATAGCTGTGCTGTTTTGAATGGCTTCATTTAATGAACATTTTCAGATGCATATATCATGATTCCGGTGGAAGAAACACTATGTGACTTGTTGCCACTCATCATTTGTGGGTTTTTTGGTATTTTTGTTGTCCGAAATCTGGGTTCATTACCCGGTATGCAATAACCAATCAACACACAGAGTTAAGATACTTGTTTTATTCCTGTCTGAGCAGGAAAAAGGGTGCCAGGTGATAATTTGCAAATTTAGCACACCTTTTGAGAAATAAGCCGGGACTTATATACAAAATGACAACAAAGAAGAAACTACAGGAAAGTAAATTATGAGTTAGTCATTTGTCATTTGTCATTCCTAACTTAACATAGGAAATCAGAAATTTACCATTCTCTGATCCTGAGGATTAGTTTAGCCAGAGGTATCCCTGCCCCAAGCACAACCTACACAAGCCCACCTGGTTGTGACTGTTAACACTTTTCTTTCAACAACATTTTTTTAAAAATCAAATAGGATTCTGCATACAGGTGTACACATTTGCTGAAAGTTTATATCTGATCTACTGTAAGCTTCGAAAATTATTAAATTCGAGTAAAAAAGCACAGCTAGACATAGCTGAAATGATGTAAAATTTCTAAAAATTTATTTTAAACAAGTGATGCAAATTATTTCTCTATGTGAGATGCACAAAAATATAAGCTTAAAATATATATATATATATTTGGACTTGTCCAGGACACAGGAGGTGTCTGATATCCTACAAAAGGTTCAAAAAAATGTAGACATAATCCTATGTTTTATGCCTAATTTAAAATTACCATTTCCCTTTAAAGAAAGTTTATATTTTCATGTTCAGTATTTATGTAAAGAACTTGGAGACAACTACCTTCCCTTGAAATACAATGGTAAAATGATAGTGAAAGATTACTTCAATTAGCTCAAATTACATTGCAGAAAAGAATACGAGAAAACATGCAGAGTACTACACTATCATTAGTACATCTTTTTGATTCTTAGTTTTTGCTTACTCTGTAGCCTGCCTGTTCTCTAGACAAAAGAGACCCATGTCTCTTCTTTCTTTCTCTTTCTAGAAGGGTAAAGGTCTTGCCATGCCACACTGTTGTCCCTCATGCTAGCAAATATGGAATTACTTAATCCTTATTTATAAGACTTCTAAAAATGTCTTAACAACAAACCAAACAAACTAAAGTACCGAAATAAAAAATAAGAACTGAAGCAATATATGCTTCAATAGTGCTTCCGTCTAGCATATTAAGCCTACACAGGAGAACTGATTCATAAATCTCAAAATAAGTCTGGTCCTGAGTGTTTTAAACTATCATTTCATTTAGTTTCAGGGTACTGACCCTTTGTCATTTTGCAATAGACGGTTATGTCTGGCAACTTCCTGTTATTTGTCTAGTTTTGGTTTTGGTGTGATTTGGTTTCATTTTGTTTTTCTCAGTGAAATCACATTTTTCCTTGGTTGTTTCAGTGACTGCTTGTTTTCTCTTCCATGTTGATGCAATCTGCCTTACATGTCTCTCAGCTTGTTGCTTCAATTAACTTCTCAATGGACCCCCTGGCAACTTGCATTGTCTCCCACTGCTGTTTCCTATCTCCCTGCTGCTTTTTATCACTTTTCTTGTATTTTGGTGATCACTAACCGGCTGCTTAGACTATTGTTCAGAGCACTAGTGATTCCCTGCTGATTTTATCACTTGTTCCCTACAGATCTTTTCTTAAACTTGTATTTTATTCTCTATCCAGTTTTGATATTGTATTTCTGGCTGTGGGACTCTACAAACCAGCCAAGGTACCTTTCCCAGAAATGTTCAGTCTATTAGGAGAGACTTATTTTTCTTTTAATTTCAAACTTTAAAAGTGGTTATGTGAGACCAAAAAATAATACCCAATTAAAAGGAACAAAATTGACAAGTAATCTATGACTGAATTTTCCTGTGGGGTTTTTTTTGTTTTGTTGTTTGTTTTTTTCTTTGATTGTTTTGGTTTTATTGGCAGTTACTTGTAAATTAAATGAAGTAAACTAGTAAATAACACTGTTTCACGTCTCAGTTTCCTGTTCAAGACACATTAAGTATCTGTTCCTGCTAGCAAATTTCACTGAATACCTTGAAACATTAACACCCTATTTTTTACACTATTTAGTATTTTCAAAACTTTGCTGGTACTCTTATGGTCTTATGGAAAAGTCTGCATAAAACTGTGCATAAGTTAGAAATCAGAAGTGATTTGTATGTATCACAAATATTTAAAAATTATTTATTAAATATATAATAATTGCTTTTTTCTTCTAATCGATTTCAGTCACTTTTCATCATGATGTACACATTTCAGAAGCAGATTCGTAGCTTCAAGAAGGAATTGTTCAAAGAAACAAAATAGTGTCTGGAAAAATCTGTTGATTGAGCCATTGTAGGTCTTTTTGTCTTCATGTTTTTAACAAGATTCAGCTACCAAACAATATCTCTGATTTTTGGTGCACCTTATTCATTGATTCATTTTGAAAACTTCATACAGTCTATTATTTATCCTCTACTTTTGATGTAAACTTAGTTTCTAATTAGAGTGGTTTTGAAACCAGTTGATCTCTTGCTTATGTTTCTTTTTAAAGCTTAGCATGACCAAAAGAGTATCTTTACAAATAAATTTATACAAAGTTTCATAATGTGTTACTATTATGAATATCATTCAATTTTAAATAAGAAATTAATTTAATTAAACACCGAGTTTGTATTTGTAAGGTATTATTATAGCTGCTGTCAAACAAATCATACCAATACTGAATAACAAGAATAAGGAATCATCCACTTGTGTGCATTCTTGTACATTGAATTATCCTGCAAACTTTATGGACTATGAATCACAGAATGTTAGGGGTTCGAAGGGACCTCTGTAGATCATAGAGTCCAACCCCCCTGGTAGAGCAGAACAAAACTAGACCAGATCACACAGAAATGTATACATACAGGTCTTGAAAATCTCCAGAGAAGGAGACTCTACAACCTCTCTGGGAAGTTTATTCCAATGCTCTACAACTTTTACAGTAAAGAAGTTCTTCCTCATGTTGATGTGGAACTTGCTGTGCTCTAGCTATAATCCTTTGCCCCTCATCCTATCACAATACACAGGTGAAATGAGGTTTTCCTCACCTTCTTGATGCCCAGTCCTTATGTATTTATAGACATTAATTAGATCACCTCTCAGCCTTCTCTCCAGACTAAAAAGCCTCAGGTCTCTCAGCCTTTCCTTGTAAGGCAGGTGTTCCAGCCCCTTAATCATCCTCGTAGCCATCCCTTGGACGCTCTCAAGTAGATCTCTGTCCTTTTGAACAGGGAAGCCCAGAAGTGGATGCAATACTCCAGGTGAGGTCTCACTAGGGCAGAGTAGAGGGAGAGGAGGACCTTCCTTGATCTGTTGGATGCACTCTTCTTAATGCACCCCAGGATACCATTGGCCTTCTTGGCCACAATGCCACATTGTTGTCCCACAGATAACTTGTTGTCTATCAGGACACTAAGGTCCTTCTCTATGGAGCTACTCTTTAGCAGATTGCCTCCTAACCTGTACTGATGCATTTTATTGTTCCTTCCCAGGTACAAAGGTTTGTGTTGTCATAATTTTATGCCTTGCAATCTATTATTGAATTTTACTTTCTCATATGCATAATCTATATATGGGGATGACACATAAGATCCCATTTCTGTAACTTTATATGACAATCATCATCAGACACTGTATGACTCGGGGATAAAATATACCTGTATGTGTCTATTAGAGCAATAGCAAACACTTTTATTATGTGTCATCAGTTTTCATAATTTCTGTGCTAATCACTGTTTATTGGGTTTTTTTTAATTTCAAGCCACTGATGTGAACTTTTTTTATTGAATAAGGCTATTAAGTTAAATGATGATGTCTGCTTTTCTCAGAACAATTTGAGTTTTCATTTAATATTTATTTAAAATTATTTAAATTTAAAAATATTTTAAATACTTTAATTTTATTTAAAATTTTATTAAAATTTATTTAAACTTTTATTTAAAATAATTTTATTTAAAATTATTACAACAATAATTCTAAGAAAGAAAAGCAAGTTAGGGACTATTTTTCTTCACTATGTGGTAGCACATACTAAACAAAAGCCTGCACTATTTATTACCCAAACATACAGAATCTTCACTGAACTAGTGTAATCTCATAGGAAATAGTTTGAGAACTATGAACCTCAAGATTAGATGTCAAGATACTTCAAAGACTTCATCTGACATTATATTTGTAATGTGTTAAAAGTGTGTAATACTACCACATTTTTATTGCTGAGGCATTAGGGACTTTCTGAGGTGAAGTGTTTTGTCAACTCTATGAGTCTAGATTGTCAGATCAGATTTAAGGAAACAGCAGGTGATGATGATTATGGGGTTATATCCTGTGGATTAACCTTGTGTTTATGCTGATACTAAGACTCGATAAGTGGTTAATACTTAACCACGTTAAGTATTAACAATCTGCCAGATCAGAAAGGTTTCCTGTGAAAAGGAAACTGTAGTGTGCTGAATTCTTTTGTACTAAGTTACTATATGTTTGATAGAATTAGTTGCCACTGTATCCTCAGTATTATGAATGGTAATGGATTTAAAATGCTTTTTATTCAAACTACAAGGTTTTTCATAGAATCAGATGGGATCTTATGCTTCTCTGCAAGAATAAATATTTTGACACAATCTAAAAGAGAAAATTAAAATGTTGTGTTGATTGTTTTCATAGATATCTTAGAAATATTGATCATATAAGAAATCCAAGCTGATGTGACTATTTATTTCAAGTTCAGGTTATTCAATTATTATGCACTTATTAAGAAAAACTGAATTGTCACATCAAACAGTACTTGCTTATATCCATGTATAGATATGAAACCTACTGCTTTAATAGAAATTATGAGTCTACGCTATCATTGCTGTCATTTCTTAGTTTAACTCAGAAAAGTTACGCAGAACTATTAGAAACATAAATGATCTTATCTACATGTGTTGCTATAACATCACTAATGTTAGTAACTCAGGTCCGGGTACAGGTGCAGCAGTAAAACCTTGAGGCTAAGGATGTACTTTTCCTGTAATATAATAATAGATTAATGCAGACAGTTTGCATCCAGCCCTAGCACATTATAAATGAAGTTGTTCTTAGTCAATGAGATCTACTCTCAGCTTTGGTTTCTGTAAGTGCATTTGTGTGAAGATACTCATACATCAGTAATGGTCCCTGATCTAAAACAAGTAAATGTCAATGTGTTCAAGATAGTGTTCTTAATGATCTAGTACTGTCAACTGTTCCTGTTGTTACTTGTTATACTTTATTTTTTTGTTTGTTTGAGAGAAGTAGACTCTACACTGTATCATGCATATCCATGATACTGAGGAGAATCAGAATTCAGACTTACAAAATTACTCAGAGCTCAGTTTGATGAATTTTTTTTCCTGACTATTTCTATGAGGGAAATGTACTCCTTTTTTCCTGTAACTGAAATTAATTCTCTGTCATATCTAAGTGTTTCCTACATGCATTTGTTCTCCTTTTTCCTCTCTGAACTTCTCACAACATCCATATTCTTATTGCATGTTAGAAGAGAATACATAAGTGGAGAACACTTCAAAGAAGCAGAATCCTCAGATAATGGTGTCTCAAAAAGTCCTACACTTACGGCTACTTGTTTAGTTAGAGCAGGGTTTGGGATTTTATTGTTTGTTTTTCCTAGCGCTATGAAAACAGGTCTTAAAGGGGTATCTTTAGTGTGACCATCAGCCTGGGCTGAGTGTGTTAACACAGCTACAGCAATAATTGTTCAGACTTTGCTTTCACAATAAAGAATGACAAATTTGGAACAAATCCACTGAAATAAGTTAGATGTTCATGTTTACTCCATTGCTAAAGGTTAAGTTATATTAGCTAATTGAGTGAGGGTGGATATTAAATAAGGAAGAATGTGGAAAGGGAGAATTATTGATTTTCTTCATATAGATGAAATATGTCAAAAGATACATGATAGGACTTTCTTATCAATTACACTAATGCTATTGGTGCACCATACATTTTATCTTTACTGTAACAAACATGTTTAAATTTCTGAATGTTTTTCTTTAAAATTAGCCAAGTATAGGCTTTATAATAGTAATATTTGCATTAAAACATGCTGGTTGCATAGAAAAAAATCCACTCAAATTTCACAAATAGAAAATAAGACATAACAGAATCCTGATACAGAATGTCATATAGGACACAAATTGAACTTTAAATTGTACGTCACATTTGAAATAATAGATGTCATTATTCTCTTTCTTTTACTGAATTATAGGAAACAGTTCAAAACCAGTAGTGACTACACATAAACTTCACTGTCTAGGTGTGACAATGTAACCTGAAAACAGTATATTTATATATTTGAGGACAGTAAAATTAATTAGCATGGCTTAATTTGGAAAAGGCTATAATTGTAGAAATAAATTGGCACTTAGATAAAAATAGGAAAGTTGTAATTTTGAAGGAACATAGGCCATATTTGGTCTTTAGATATTGTTATTATTGTAAAAATGCTGCAGAAGTACTGCCAGGATTGATAAGTTACAGACATATTTTTATCATGGTTCTTCTGTCTTGTCTAGAAAATATAGTTTTGTCAAATACTAGCCACCTACACCAGAATGTCAGATTTTCCCCTATAGTTGGAAAATAAAAAGCTAAGATTCTTACTCTGGTTTTCCAGAATAGGAATTTTGCTGCTGGAAGAGAAACAGAAGGTGTAGGTGCCACTTCTGTCAAGGCAAATAGACTCAAGCCCTCCAGCATTGGGTAAAATCACAAAAATTAGAACTCTCTTTTTTTTTTCTTTTTTTTTTTTTCTCCTAGAATAAATGAAAATGGAAACCTGCAGAACAAAGGCATGATGCTCAAGTTGTTATTTTGTTACAGAGAGAGCAAATGTTCAGATAACCTTAAGGAAAGATCAGACTTAGTCACTTAAGAATTCTTTTGTCTGTTAAAGAGAAAATTCAGAGAAGTTTCTGGTTCTATCCTCCTTGAGCTTCTGCTTTTGTCAATATATTTTCCTACATACTGAAATAAAACCCAGCTCTCAACCAAGTAAGAAATTTGTCTAGCTCAACAGTTAGGATTTTTCCCTTTTTCTTATTGATAAGTATTTCTTTAGCACCATCTGCTTTCTCAGATAGGCTCATTACTGTGGGAAAAGACTGCTCACTAAAGATGGTACAAATGCCTCATCAGGAGCAAGCTGAGTGGAAGATGCATACACCTACAATAGCCAAGTTCTTTGAACTTAAAAAGCAACAGCCATTTGAAAGCATCTGTTTTTTTGAAGATAGATGTATCTCTGGCTCAGAAAACGTAGCTGGCAAAGAGGATGTAAGAAAGTATCAGATTCTGTACTTTTGCAGTTTCACTCAGATAGTGCTGTGATGGATGCTATAGAAATACCTTTGAGTTTTATCTGAACAAAGTTGAGATAATGACTACACAAATTTTCATGATCAACCTTCTGTGAACTGCACCATTCTTGTAGGTGTATGGTTGCACGGTTGCTTTCTATATAAATAGTAATACAACACTCAGTTAAATAACTTTAATAGAATACCTTTTCCTTCTTACTCTCATATCTAGAAATTAATTAACCACTTCAGGTTTTTTTTTTTTCACAGACATAGGGAAAGCATAAGCTTTAGATACTTTCCTTTTTTTTCATTCAAATCACTCTGTCCAGAGATGCTTCTCATTCCTATAGCTTGTATATAGGCAGAAATAATCATATGATTCTAAACCTTTAGTAGCATATGGAATATAATATATTCTCTCAAACTTAAGTTTTAATGGAAATTGCTAAAGGCAGATCTAACAGAAGATTCCAGCTGTTATTAGACAGTTTTAAAGTACAGACAAGTCATCCACTACTAGTAGCTGCAGAAACAATTAACAAGAGACAATTTCAAAGATGGATCATACTGCCGTGTAGGTCTGGTGCACGAATTTTCAGATTTGGTAGGTAAAAAAATGTATTGCTCTCGCCCTGTGGCAGAGTAAATGTGATGCCTATCTACAAGAAAGGCCAAACGGAGCATCCAGGGCATTACCGACCTGTCAGTCTGACCTCAGCGCCAGGGAAGGTCATGGAGCAGATTATCTTGTGTGCCATTACACACCATATACAGGACAACCAGGGGATCAGGCCCAGCCAGCATGGTTTTATGAAAGGCAGGTACTTCTTAGAATCATAGAATCATAGAATAGTTTCATCTGGAAGAGACCTTCAACATCATCAAGTCCAACCTTATTCTTAACCCTATCAAAACCCACTAAACCATGTCCCAAAGCATAACATCTAACTGCCTCTTAAACTCTTCCAGGGATGGTGACTCCACCACCTCCCTGGGCAGGCCATTCCAATGCCTGACAACCCTCTCTGTAAAGAAATGCTTCCTAATATCCAGCCTGAACCTCCCCTGGTTCAACTTCAGGCCATGTCTGAATGGCATATTGGGCCCTTGTCCCCCTCACAAGGGAGTCACCCACAACAATGACTCGTCTGTTTTTCTTTCTGGAGACAGTTTTGAATCTTTGTCTGGGTTGAGTTTCTCTTGGTGGTACCTCTGGCCTAGGTAAACTATCCACCCCTCCATCACTCAGTGCCTTCTGTAAGGCTCCATACCTGTTCTGCTGGGAAGGTGGGGAGGCTGGGAGGGGATTCACCTGCCTCTCTGAGCAGGGACCTGTTTCCATTCTCCCCCATCACTTGGGTCCCCTCCTTCTGCCTGGTGGCAAGAGAGAAGGGGATCCTCTGCTTCTTGTGGGGCCTCCATACTCTGCCTTTGTCACAGGGAGTGGCTCCACCAATCTATCTCCCTCTCACACTCCCTAGTAGTCCTTAACCTCTCCACCTTCTCATGTAGTTCTGCCACCACACTGAGCAGATTGCCCATCTGCTCACAACAGACACGGCCATTATCAGAGCTGCCACTCACTGCCAGGGCAAGGCTCGGGCAACCCCTGCAGTCTGCGACCTGGACGGCCACATGTTTCTGTGAGAGCTCTCTCTGGGTTCCCACATCCATTGTGGTGAGTGCAGAGATCACTGCCTCCTGCTGGGTGGAGACCATGGTGGAGACCGTGGCTGAGCCCTGGCATGTGCCCTGCTCGCGCTTTGCAGTGAGAAAATTGTCTGCTTTGCTCTCTGGTAACTGAGTGGTGGTTCCAATTTTGCCATGTTCAAAAAGCCCGCGGTTATTCTGGTAACCTCCCCAGCCATGTCACCCTCTCAGCTTTGCTCATGTGAGAGCTTCCAGCTCCTGCTGGGTCTCACCACTCTTGTCTGGTGACCTCTGCCTCTGGGAACCCCTTTTACAGCCTTAATCTAATGCTTGGCTAGAGGACTTACAGTTGCTATTGTCGCTTCTTTGCTCTGTGGCGCCGAACTTGACAAACTTGATCTAATTCTACAATAAGATTACCTGTCTAGTGGATGAGGGAAAGGCCGTGGATGTTGTCTACCTGGACTTCCTTAAAGCCTTCCACACCATTTCCCATAGCATTCTCATGAAAAACTGTCTGCTCATGGCTTAGAGGGGAGTACACCCTACTGGGTAAAACGCTGCCTGGATGGGTCCAAAGAGTGGTGGTGAATGCAGTTAAGTCCAGTTGGCAGCCAGTCACAAGTGGCATCCTCAGGGCTAAGTGTTGGGACCACTTCTGTTTAAATCCTTATCAGTAATCTTAATGAGGAGATAGAACGTACCCTCAGTAACTTTGCAGATGATATGAAGCTGGGCAGAGGCGTAGATATGCTTGAGGTAGGAATGTTCCTCAGAGGGATTTGGACAGACTGGGTAAACGGGCTGAGGTCAACTGTATGAGCTTCCACGAGGCCAAGTGCTGGGTCCTGCACTTGGGCCACAACAACCCCCATCAGTGCTA
This sequence comes from Todiramphus chloris collaris, assembly GCA_025345505.1. Taxonomy (NCBI): domain Eukaryota; kingdom Metazoa; phylum Chordata; class Aves; order Coraciiformes; family Alcedinidae; genus Todiramphus; species Todiramphus chloris. Next base: position 7,218,374 of record JANVCC010000035.1, read on the forward strand.
CAGGTTTGGAGAACAGTGGCTGAAAAGCTTCCTGGCAGAAAGGGACCTGGGGGTGCTGATCAACAAGTGGCTGAATATGAGCCAAGAGTAGGCCCAGGAGGCCAAGAAGGCCGACAGCATCCTGGCTTGTATCAGAAATAATGTGTCAGCAGGACCAGAGAGGTGATTGTCCCTCTGTACTTGGCCTTGGTAAGGCCACACCTTGAGTACTGTGTTCAGTTTTGGTCACCTCACTACAAGAAGGACATTTTGGTACTGGAGTGAGTCCAGAGAAGAGCAACTAAGCTGGGGAAGGGCCTGGAGAACAAGCCTCATGAGGAGAGTCTGAGGGAACTGGGGCTATTAATCTGAAGAAAGGAGGCTCTCTACAGCTACCTGAAAGGATGTTGTAGAGAGGTAGATGCTGGTCTCTTCCCACATGCAACTAGTGACAGAACAAGATGGAATGACCTCAAGCTGCACCAGGAGAGGCTTAAAGTGGACATTAGGAAAAATTTTTTCACTAAAAGGGTTGTCAGGTGTTGAAACAGGCTGCCCGGGGAGGTGGTTGAGTCAGCATCCCTGGATATGGCTTAGTGGTGGACTTGGTAGAGTAGAGCTAATGGTTTGACTTGGTGATCTTTCCAACTTAAATGATTCTATGATTCTATGATATAGCATAAAACCACTCCTGCCTTATTATAATGTGAAAATGGCATAATAGACAAGAGTGAACTCTTAGAAAAAGACTTGTGAAAAATGTTAGGAGTGTGCAGATGTAATAAATGGCAAAGACTGACAAAGATGATCAAAAGGTCATTCTAAAGGAAATCTGGCCATTATTATTGTATAGTTAACTCCATATTAATCCTTTCACAGTTTTATGAACAAAGTGTCATCCTAGTTATTAGTTGAATATATCCTTTAAAGCTCCTGGAAGGTCACTGCCCTGATGAACAGAGTCACAAGTCATCTTTATTTAAAATACCCAGTAGTAATAAAAAGCTTTCTTGGTATTTATCAGATATATTATGTTTGTCATTAGATAACGTTAAAATCATTGCAAATCTCATAGATACCTCACAGCAACTTAGTGATGTTATTACAAATCCATTTGGCTTGTAGGTCTTTCCTGTGGTTGTAAATACAAATCCGGTGTATATTTTATTAGGATCTTTGGAGAATTAATGAATGAGATCTTACTTTAATACCTGCTGTTTGCAGTGGAAGGTTATGAACCTTTAAGAACAAAAAAAAAAGATGAAACATCTGCTGTACCCCTGAATTCAAATATTAGTTTAATTTAAAAACCTGCAAGCACTTTGAATTTGGTGGGAATAGGTATCTTACTTAAGGAATTTTATTTTTACCATGCATAGGGGAAGATAGAAAACTCAAGAAACCATTATGAGTTACAGAAAAAATAGGCAACTGCCTGTGGGAAGGAGAAAGAATTGCCTAGTCCAGGGACTGGTCATCTTCTTACACAGATCTCTTCTTTCTTTGAGAAAGGTGGTCACTGTTTCCTTCCTCCAAGTCCACTTCCAATGGCAGGATTGAATTGTGCTTTCCACCAGGTCATTCAGTCCAATTTTCTAGCCAAGCTCTACCCTCTTTCCAGTTTGTAGATGTGCCTGAAGTAGAAGCCTGGCAATAGGGGCATACTAAGTGTGGAAGAGAGTGGTAAGCTGAAGTAGTGTGGGTTTGTGAGTACTAGGAGGGAGCAGACTAGGTATGATGGAACAGAAGTGGATTCGGGATGGGAAAAGTCCCACTTCCCACACCTGCCATCACAAGCACAGTTAGCAGCACGATCAGTTTGATATCCCTTAAGCCTCATTGTTCTGCAGTCCTCTCCACTTTTCTAGTTCCCTTTCTTCCCTTTCTACATCTCTACATGTACTAATAGGAAGACAGGTTGTGGCTTTAAACAGAAAGAAGGTAGATATAGATATAAGGAAGAAATTCTCCACTGTGAGGGTGGTGAGACACTGGAACAGGTTGCCCAGAAAAGCTGTGGAAGCCCCCTCCCCGGAAGGCCAGGTTGGATGGGGCTTTGAGCAACCTCGTATAGTGTAAGGTGTCCCAGCCCGTGGCAGGGGCTTTGGAGCTAGATGAACTTTCAGGTCCTTTCCAACCCAAACCATTCTATGATTCTATTATCTGTCTTTCTTCTAAGTGCCATTTAAAAAAAACAAAAGAAAGCTTCTTAAAGCACAGATCTAATTTTCCCCTGTGACCTCTCAGACTCATACTTCTATGCTATTGTATCCATGAAGTCATGTTGTCAATTATCTGATCAGGCTGAAAATTAAGCTTAAACAGCAACAAAGAAATATTCTTGGCTTGATCAGCTCCCTGATCAGCCACTCAGACACAGGCCAGCAAGTGCCTAGCCTGGGAGCCGTTAGAAATTCATAATGAAGGAAAGAAAGAAGACTGTTTTAAACTCAGATACTCTATTAATGATTTTAAGAAAAGTAATTTGATTCCAGTTTAGGCCCAACTGTTTATTTTAGCCTTGAGGTTACACTATGAGAAATCATGCATAATAAAATGAAGAATCTGTACTCTCACAGGACTTCTAGAACAAGTATTTGGTAAAGAATTTAAGTCTTCCTGCCTAAAAGAACACACACAGGAGTGTAACATTTTTAACGTATAGGAATGAAACTGTTTTTACTAAGTTCTCTTTCATCAAGGAAACTTGCAAAGAGAGCGGTTGTACCACTAAAACTTATACATTTGCTAACTTGTTAGAGATGTTAAACTTGTTAGAGATGTTAAACTTGTTAAAAGTAATTTATTTTTGCTTCCTGTTAAGAAATACAAACAGGTTCAGGGAAATCTACTTTGTAGACTTATGTGAAGTCCAATAGAGCAGTAAAAAAAATTTTGCAGAAATACATTATGTGATTCCAGAATAAGTACATGAATGTTGCAACATAATCCATGGAGGATCAACAGAAAAGCTTGTGAGACTAAGATGTTAATGTCATATCTTGAGAAATAAAACTACCTGTCAACAAGAAAGACTATTCAAAAAATAATGATCTAAGTAATACATAATTGGTGTCATAGTGCTACTGGCAATTGAAAATGATGCAGGAAAACAGGTTTCTGACAAACCTGGCTACATTTTTTCATAGAACATGATACTTCTTTCATATTTAGCAAAACAAAATACTATATAGCTAGATGTAATTACAGGACTCGAAGTAATCTAAGCAATTATATTGTCTATGTAATTACCTTGTTTTTTCAGGTGATAAGAGCCTAGCTGAAAGCTAACACAGGAAACAAATGTACATGTTTTGATGAAAAAACATACTTTGTGTTGCTGAAATTCATATTAAGATTCTTAATCTACATGCTTTTTAAAGTAGCTGAAATATCTTTATGTTATTGGAATTAAAATGATGCAGTACATTTGTACTTTGAGTCTGTCACCTGCAATGCAGATCTGAGTTGGAAAATGCTTTTTCTAGTTTGAATTCTGCCCATAAATTTACTTTTTGGTTTTATTTCTGGTCTTATACTTAACCCTTGAAACTATACAACCCGCTCCTGGTGTCTATGCTCTTATTCACTGAATCCCCAAGTTTTTCAGAAATTACACTTAAGTCTTTGAAGAATAATAATATTTTCCTCTGTGAAGAGCACAGATTTTCCCTGTGCTTGAAATGCTTTTTCCAAAACACATATCAAGATGTTTTATAGTCAAGAAGTTTTATAGTTTTATACCTTCAGTTGTTTGTTTTGCATGCTTTGTCTTCAAATACATTGCTGAGACTGACACATCCAGTATTAGTTGAATGTTATTAAAAGTAAAAATGTATTTACTTTTGTTTTTTGTATATAATACAGTGGGTTGTTAGTATAATTTAGTTGGGGTTTAAAGAGAGATGCAGAAACCTCTGTCATTTGCCTGAACAGTGGAGTAAGGGGCAGATTCCCTATTTCACACAGGAACCATGGCAACGCGTTATCCCACTGATATTCATACTGTGATGCGTAACTGAAGATTTTATGAAACTTGGAAGGGGTGATGCAAAATTCAAGAGGCAACAACTAAAATGTTCAAGAAAGATTTCAAGTCATCACTGGAAGAAAATGTGATGCATTTTAGAGCTTGAAAAAATATTTATTAAAAAAATGGAAATATGTACACACTGGTAGGATATAAAACCCTGATAATTATGTTTAGGTTACCTATGTACAGAAATACTCCGTTTGTGAGTATAATTAGAATCTATCTTGATTGTGTATAAGCTACTTTAGTATCTCAGATGATGAAATTTCATATACATTAAACACACCAGAATGATTCCTGTCATCCTCATATCCATGCTGCTCTGTGCAGAAATTATCAGATGCTTTATCAGATCCATTAGATTTGAATTGAAAAATGAATCAGCAGTTTTTATCATTATGTCAAACTATTATCAAGACTGATAATCGTATCTTGCCAATATCCGTTATGTCTCCTATTAATACTCTTATGAACTCATCTCTCAGATTCCTTAATTTCTTTTTTGAATGTTTTTTTCCCAGTGTGAGTAGTTCAATAATTTATCTTCCTGTCTTGTGTGAAAAAGTACAGTTCTTACTTTTTGTCTTTGCCTAGAAAATTGTTTGTGTACAATAGCAATATAATTAAAAATCTATATGGTTCATCTGTGACACTATGCACACTGTAAAAATATATGCAAATATTAGAGAGCTCATTGTCAGAAGCACCTGAATATTTCAAGTTTAAAGAACATTTATTTCTTGGCTGAGGACATATGGAGATATAGGAACTTTAATTTAATAGAATTTTGGATGACTGATGTGCACTGAGGGCTTTATTTTTTCGCTTTGTTTTTGTGGTTTGTATTTTCTTTAGCATACTGCTTTCTTTCCAGTAATTTAATCTCTCCCTATGTGGTAAATATTTAACAAAGTACAATATTAATGTTACAAGTTGTGAGAACAACAAAAACGGATTGTTTCTAACTCTTAGATGTTTAACATGCTATTCTATTCTAAACTCAGCCTTTTTTGCAAGTCCTTGCTGAGCAGCATAAAATTATGTACCATTTCTGGGCTACTGACTCAACCTACAGTTGACGATTGTCAAGAAAAATAAAAGTACTTTGATTCTCAATAATACTCTTACATTCAGTAAGGGTACATGCTCTGACAAAAATGGTACAGGAAAGCAGATGTTCTGATGGAGTTTGACACCTTCTCTATTGGATTCTGCTTTTCTAAATGCTGTGTACAAACCAATAACACAATAAACATGTTAGTTGGAAATATAAATTGGCTGCTTATTTTTCTCCACAGTCAATTCAGACACAGTAGTAAGTCATGGAAGTACAAAGTCAAAAGGCAAAAAATTACCTCATTAGCTCTGGGCAAATATTGCTCAGTGAATAACATTTTGTTTGTTTTCACTAATGCTCTCAGTGAGATTGTTTTTACAAATAAGTATCCATAAAATTATTTGTCCTTTATTCATTTTAGAAATTTAATTTACTCCTATTTTCTTGTTTGAAATGTCTCATATGTTGATTGGAGGCATTTTTTGATTTTGGGTTTGTCAAGGGGAGTTTCGGGTAGAAGAGAAATTATTTGTCCCTTGCTTGAACATAATAGTTATCACCAGATTTTTTTTAAATGATGCAGTAAGCACTGAATGTTGGTACAAATACACCAAAAAAAAAATATTGAAAAATGCACACAAACATGTCATGTACACTTTAGAATAATTTTCTTTTTTAAAATCATTTTGCTAACATGAGAATAAGATCTCTAACTCTTTGGTCAGGCATAGTATTTCAGAGAAAAAGTGGTTTTTTTTAATCTTCTTCACCTTATATTTTAGAGAAGAATTACTGTTAAATTTATGGCAGTAATATATAAAGATAAACATTTTAAAGTTTATGATTGAAATAATCTTTTTACATGGATATCTCCATCCATTCATCCATTCATTGTTTATCATTTCTATTCTTCCATTCTGTATCTCACAAGTAGAAATACGTATCTTCTTGTAAGTTACCAATTCACTGATGAAAATTTTACCTTTTGTTCGTAGAGTTCACAATACTGCTGCTGGAAATAGGAGTTCTCTTGCTGTTGTGAACTGATTGATTTTTGTAAAATTCTAGAGCTCTACTTTCTACTAATAATGTGTAGATGTATATTTATTTAAATTGTTTCAGGGATGTTTCATTCTTGACAAATACAGCTTTTCTGATCTTTACCAACCACATATTTTTAATCAAGTTCTTTATTCTGAAGTGCACAAAACATTTTTTCAAGAGAATTGAAGGCCCAAATTACAGGTAAACACTGAATTCCTAATTCAGCAATTCTTCAGAAGCTCAATGCAATATTTGTACCCTTGAATCTTTTTGTGGATCTGATCTTAACTTGTGTTGAGAATTTTTACAATAATTCTTGCAGTTAAGACCTTTGCATTTCAAAGACTTGCTGTTTTTTTTTTTTTTACTTTATTTCTTTGATTGACACTTGTAGTTTCCTGGTCTTTAATGTCAACATTGTCCTCGTGGCTCCCTATTTATTAACAGAGTAAACAAGCTAAAGTAATTTCCTTATATGAAATTTCACTAGAGCAATGGTTGTTGCCCTGACAAAATTGCATGCTTATCTAGAAATTTTCCAAACTTCAATAACGTGAATAGATTGATGATGGTATTTTATATTTCTTATGGGGTCTAAAGATTGAGTGAAAGAAATCAATTTAGCAAGACATATCAAATGTTCAAGCTATACTTATTTTTCCTGAACACTCTTTTTGTAGAGTTTTTTTAAACATAGTTCTGAGTTTTCTCTGAATAATTGAAATACATATGCAGGAAGATGTTGGGTATCTAATGTTTTTTTAATGACTATCTCGAGATGCAAATAGTTAGATTTCAATTTGCACTCAGTTTTGTGGCTACAGACAAGGGAAGCCGTCCTTTGTGCATTTATCCATCATACTTCCATCAAACACAAACTTTCCTCTTGAGTAGTTTCCGTAGAACAACTTTTGCTTTATAAATAGCTAAGATTCAATGTACATGAGCAGGGAAGTGATGACAGAAGTCTCATTTCCAGCAAGTAGAGCCTTCACTTGGCAGCATGATGAAAGGAGGTGAAGGAAGTTGCCTCTTCATCTTCATAAACACCCATCTATTCCTTCAAAACAACCAAACAAAAAATAGAAAATTATTACAGATATTTGTAAATGGCCAGAGTTTGATTAAACTGGGAAATACGTCTATTCTTGCCCAAAATAGCTTCCTCCTAATTTATTTAAAAATTAGAACATTTATTTGAAAAAAAAAATATTGAAAAAAGAGACAGAGGGGGCATTTTGAAAGTGCTTTAGAGATTGGTACTGCATGTAAATGTCTGTTAATTCTCAGACTACCTTGCTGAAATGGCAATTAATATTTTTCTTCTGATGTATCTGATATCTAAATGTTTTATGACAGCTGAAGTTGTTTATTAGCAACATAGCCATACATGAGTTGCAGATATCTACAGTTGTTTTGCCCAAAGGAAGAATCACATAACAGTAAACAGGCTGCATTTTCTTTTTTCACTACTAGTCTGTGAGGCAGCTATCATATTATGAAGGTAAGAAGGAACAGCAAAACTGTCACTTGTAAGGGAAGCTTCTTTTGAACATGAAAGCGCTTCTGGGAGTGATAATTGCAATTCTGGCCTCAAATCAGTAAAGCACTTAGAATAACTGCATTTAAAACTTATGTTTACAATGAAGTATTTGTTGAGTTGGGGCTTCAGCAGGTAGCACTATTCATTCAGGATAGTTTAGTAGGAAATGGCACAGTTGTCACCCTTTGTTTTCATCCGCAGAAACACGTTTTTTAGTTCACTGCAGATTCTCAGACAATAAAGTTGGCAGAGCGCCATTGACTTGGGCTGTGACAAAAAGCAAACCAGAAAAGGGTCTGCTTGGTATTTAAGTTTGGAAATGAGCTGAATTCCATACTAAACAAATAGTGCTGAATTTTGTACTACCCTCATTTTGAAGCTGTGTCGCAGGTTCATGAAGAATTCCTGTTTCACAAAGAACATGCTCACACACACAGCTATTAAGCAAAAGTGATTTTATTCAAGCATTCACACACTCACTTAATAAGCAAAAGCAACGTTACTCAAGCAAACCCAACTAGTTACCTAACATCCCCATATACATACTGACCCCAAGGTGATAGACAGACCGCTGAGCAGGAGGAGGGCATATAGCATGGTGCTCAGGGAGAGGAGTCGGTGAGTCCTAATGCCTTCTGCAGGGCATCCCATGTATCAAGATGTGCATCAGGTTGACCTTCCGAAATAGTCATACCTCTCTCCCTGCTGCAGCAGGCTACTTATAGCTTTCCTGGCAGGGGCATGGAAACTGCTCCAGCATCAGTACACACATGGCCAGAGTATGCACAGAGGCAGAACAGTATTTTTACACCCACAGTGGCTTACAGCAGTTGTCTCCCCTGTTGTGCATGCGTGGAGGTCTTGGGCCACCTCTGGTGGTTGTTACTTCATCAATCTTCAGCTCCTTCATCCCGTCCTTGAGATGTCCTTTTGTTGTGTGGTTCCCGATATCGCTCGCCAGACAACAAAGGTCTGGCTAAGACTGGCTGACTGCCTGATTCCCCTGTGCACCTACACATTCCAGACGTGGGAGCAAGTACTGTGCTCTCCAGGGCAGTGCGACAACAGACAGTGGTGTGCTGGGGGGCTGCAACAATGGATCAGCATGTTCCAGTACAGATGCAAGCTGCTTTCTCTGCTAGTGCTAAGGAAAAAAAAAAACCATCTTAAAAAGAGAGAGGAATTGTTCTTAGTAATACACAGAACATTTAAGTGTATGTCAATAGAGTAATTACTTTAGTCACCATGGAGTTTTCTATTCGAAATACCATTAACTTCAAATAGTTGGGTTTCTTTTCTCCTGGAATTACTGTTATAGCTACTACATTTCTTTTCAAATCATACATGTTTGTAATATTTACATATTTTTATATTTTATATACTATATGTGTATCTATGTATATATAACCTTTTAAATATATATGTATACTCTAAGCTTCAAGACTCAGTGTTTATTTACAACCTGCCCTCACTGGTAAAAGAAAAATGTAAAAATTGTAAAATCACACCTAGACCTAACACAGAAGTATGAAAATATGATTTATAAAATTGCATTTGCTTCATTGATGAAAAAGCTTTGATAAAACACTGGGTTTGGTGTGTGCTGTTGCACTTCTTGCACTTCTGCATCTTTTTGTAATAATAACCTCTGCACATGCTTAGTAATTTGTCTGATGAAGCAGCTTAAAATTTATTTCTTCATTTGAGCTAGCACAACATGGATCAAAATAGAAGCATTTAGTTTATTGACCTAATATTGAAATTTTGCAAGAGTGCTTTCCAAGTCAGTAATTGTAATCTCTTTGTAAAGTATATGTCACTGTATTGATTCAGGGCCCATCACTTGAGTCTAGTCAGGTATCTGAACCTACTGATGATAATATTGACATCTGCAGCAGGTAAAAAGCACTAGAGAATGTGTTGTTTCCTTATGGCTTTTCACTTCTTGGATCACTAGTTAAGTTATGTGTATTTCTGTAGTGTCTTGGGACACCAAAGAATGGCAAAGTAGTTTTTGAAAACATGCTTATTTATTCAGTCTGTTAGACTGAAGTGATATGAATTACAAAAGCTTTTTTTTGTTTATGATACACTATGGAGAATGACTCTGGAATTGTATTTAATTCTTGAAATGCAGTATTATAACATAAAAAGTAAAAGAGACAAATCATACTGTAAGGATTTTATATATATATCCAGCTCAGCTTTGCAATTAATTATATTAGGTGAAATAAGGATATTTATTAGTGTCTAAAAAGCTTTTAATCATTTTTATTGCTTCCTTAGCACAGTTAAATTGTTATCGTTCTCACATGAATTTTTATTTTAATTGTATAAAGTATGTAGCATTATGATAGGGTGTTCAAATTTTCTTCAGCATCAGACTTTGCCTACTTGTAGACAGGTAAAATATTTCTATGTATGCCATATGTTGTATAGTGGCAATGAAATAATTTTAAAGAAATTATCTTTTTAGTTTTATGCCAGTGAATCCTAGAGAAAAGTTGTTTATGAATCTAGAACATTTTGATAGAGGATCTTATAGAAGTTGAACGAAAAAAAAATTAAGAATTACTACAGAAACTTCAGGAAGCTGCACTAGCAGTCTTGTTTTTCAGTTCATTATCAGATATCTTATGGTCAGGATTCAGTTCATTAGGTCTTCTATGGTACTTGATAAGAAGCCTTTCAACGTGTTTGAAAAATTTCTTAGAACAGTTTGTAATGTAACCTGACCTGTATTGATCTGTACAAATCCTATTGTGTTGCTCTTTCCTTTTTCCCGAATTTCACTGACTATAGTCTAATCAATAGTGAAATAAATTAATAATTTAGAACACATTTTAACTAAGATGGTACTACACCTGAAATTCAAAATATGGGCAAAATTCTATTCTTAATATTAAAGTCTACTCAAATGACAGAAGGGTATAAATAGGTTTGTGTGTTTACAGTGTCTGTCAAAGTATGTCTTAAAATTAGGGTTTGGATATTTTTCAGCACAGATGAATTTTCAGCCCAAAGTTGTCTAGTCATAAGTCAATAACAAGCTTCACTCATATAATTAATTCCATTTATATTCATTATTTTGTATCCACTCAGTTTACAGGCCTCTGTGAACTGAAGCTCGGTGAACAAAAATACTTCATACTGAAATGTTTACAAAAAGAAATTGTTCTTTTTCCAGAGTTAAGGTATCATTAAGAGCTTAATATGGTAAATGACACCTAGTCTTCCACACTTACACATCGTCTCTCCAGAGGAAAAATTATTATCCACAGTTAGGTGTGGAGAGTGCCAGAATTACCTTTAGATGCCTAAGAAAGTATAACGGTTTGAGGAGACTACATGAATCTAACTGCCTCAGGTTTGAATCATAGAATGTTAGGGGTTGGAAGGGACCAAGAAAGATCATCTAGTCCAACCCCCCTGCCAGAGCAGGATCACTTAGATCAAGTCACACAGGAATGTGTCCAGACGGGTTTTGAACCTGTCCCTCTCCCAGAGGAGACTCCACAACCTCCCTGGGCAGCCCATTCCAGTGCTCTGTAACCCTCACAGTAAAAAGTTTTTCCTTGTTTACCCTAAACCTCTTGTGCTCCAACTTACTCCCATTGCCTCTTGTCCCAACATTGGATGACATTGAGAAGAGTCTGGTTCCATCCTCCTTACACTCGCCATTAACATATTTATAGATACTAATGAGATCCCCCCTCAGTCTCCTCTTCTCCAGGCTAAAGAGACCCAGCTCTCTCAGACTCTCCTCATAAGGGAGGTGCTTCACTCCCTTAATAATCTTGGTGGCCCTTGAAGGAAACAAAAAAGTCATAAAAGTGAAAGGAAATATGAAATAGTTAAAATAACCTATGTGAACTTGTTTATCTTTCCTTCTTTTCTCTTGCTTTCATACCCATTGTAAGAGACAAGTAAACATCAGGTTTTTGCATAGGGATTAGAGAAAAAAAACAGATTACAGTTTAATATTGGGAGATAAGAAATCTGAAGCTTTGAATCTTATTCCTGTTTTTAGCTTGGTCTACAGCATGCCAAGAACAAGTCATAGTTTCTCTGTGTCACAACTTACTGTAGACTAACATTAATGCTACATTGTCTGCCTAACTCTTGGAAGTGCTGTGAAGCCAAATAAGACAATTATGAAGTACTTTGAAATATCTAGATAAAATGTATCAAAGTACCTTTTAATTTAGATTTTTTGTTGATAAATGAAAAAATTAAATTGCTTTAGTATGAAATCCATTTTAAGTAAAACTAATTAATTTTGGCTGAAGAATAATGTAATAGTGTACATGCACAGTGTTCAGGTATACATTTACTGCAACAAGATTTTCTATTATCTTGTCACTCATAAAACGTAAATCGGGGTCATGACCTTAGAACTCATTTACTGATATAAATAAACATGTTAGTGTCACACACTTTTCTTTTGAGGACGCAAGTACTTTCAAATGCTTAAGGACAGGGACCTAATCTCAGGAACCACATTTCTTCCCTCCTAATATAACTTACAGTCCTCTACTGTACAATCTCAATCACTGTTTCATGAAATTATAATAGCATTGAAACATCCGTGAAAATTAACAGCTTGTCTCCCCCAAAAACACACTTGGTTTTTTTGTTCTATTGTGATTTCTTCCTATATTTCGTAAATCTAGACACTTCAGCTTTAACGATTCTCTTTTTCTATGCATTGAGAAGAGTAATATTCCTTCAGTGACGTTCAATTCCACCGTTAGTGCCCTCACCTTAAATGGTGGAAAAAAAGCAAAATATTTTCCTCTGAGTTATCAGTGTCCTTACCGTTGTTTTATATTCTTTTCTAAATCATGTTCTTTGGAAGGACTTTTGGAGCAAATAGGTTTTCTATCCTCTAAGAAATCCACTAAAACTGCTATACTGTGAAGATTTTATGAGATTTCTCTTGAGTCTTGATGATTCTTCATCTTTGAAGTGTGACATATGCAATTGATTGTCTATTCACTACCCTTTCACCTGTATCTGGAATAGAGATGATATAAAGATAATTGAGGGGTCAAAGTGCCAGCAAACTGGGAGGAGAGAATTTTGTCTCAACCACCCTCCACAATCTTCTGTTGCCCCTCTAATCTTCACTACAGTAACCCTCTCTTCCCTCTCATTCTTCTCAATCACTTAAATCTATCCAATTTCTATGGTCTTCTTTTAAAATACCATCATTCTTAAAATATAAATCTTATCTAACAACTTTCACCTGAAAAGTTCAAGGTTTTTCTACAGGATGCTAAACATGTGTCTGTATTGGGTGGACTTTATGTTAACATTGTTGTGCAAGCCAGCTTTTCATGTAGTCCTAATAGAAAGTTTTTGGAAGTAGTATTAACCCACGGTTCAATTCAAAAGGAACTGTGACTAATTTCTTGCATCATACATGTTTTGATAAGTGTTCTGAAAAGGTACTTCATTTCCTATCCTTAAAAGTCAGTTCTCTATTTAGATAATATAAAAATAATGGCCAAAAAAAAATTAAAATAAGAATATATAGGTTTATGTATTTTGGCATGCTGTCCAAACCAAATGTTTTTATGCAATAATTTGTGTTACATCATAGCATTGCAGGTTTACTAAAGTTTAAAATATATAGGATTTAAAGAAGCATCACAATTTAAACCAGGGAAAGTGCTTTTTAAAAAATAAATTTTATTGCTAACTTTAGTAGCTAATACTCTCAATAGCATATCAGTTAAATATTATTCATGACTGACCCACATGGTGCTCACATTTAGTCTAGCTGGGACATTAAAATTTCATCATATATATTTTACTGTTGTTGATATCTCTGTATCTACTAAGTACAAAGATAATGCTTAGGCCTTTGTAAATCAGGACTGAATACTTGTATTACACAATGTTTCCACAACAAGAAGTAAACACAGATGTTGTGTTTACCAAGTGCATAATATCTGTCTGAAAACAGAATTTTATTTTTTTATTTTCATGTAATCAATTAAGGTGACTCAAATTAATCAAAAAGAATGAATAACATTTTGAACAGATGTCATACCCCATATGTAATGGTAGTCTAGTCCATTTGAATGTATCATTTGTTGTTTCTGTTACAGAGTTTATAAAACACTTCACTGTAAATATATTTGCAGTACTTCACTGTGTGCCCATAGAGTCCTTAGGGAGAAGGTTATGACATACATCACAGTGAACAACAATTAACAATGCAGGTAACACATACTTTTAAAGTCGGTTTCACTTCAGTCCATTTAGAGTATAAAGCTGAAGCTAAGCAATGAACATGGAATCTTGTCCTCTCCAGAAAAGTAAGAAAAGCTTTTCAGGTGACATTACAAGATGAATAGAAATAAATACTTTGAAGGAAGAGCAACAGCTAATATTAATAAAAGTGACAGCAGTGAAATTGACAAATGAACTTAAAATAAAGATGAAAAAAAGTGGTGTAGAAACCTGAATGACAAATACGTTTAGGTTTTTATGCATGATAGAAAGCCAGAAGGCTCACAGTTTTATGCAAAAGGTATTTGTCAATTTTTTATCATTCACCCAAGAATTTTCAAATTGCTTTGGGTGTTCGATCCATCACTTCCATTGCTTTGAAATTATCTGCATCACTTTAAATCAGTAGCAGATTTGTCCTTTTAAACTATTATTCTTTTGAACTATGCAAGGTACAAGGATTCCCCCCCCCCCATTTTACTGTTTTATTAGGTTATGAGAAGTGTAAAAGAAACTTAGACATGGGATCAATTTAATGTCGCATCTTCAGTAACACTGCTATGTTTCTGCGTTCATATGCTTTGGAGATGTCAGTAAGGTTTTTAAAGGATTCTCACCATTACCAAACCAATTCAAGTAATTGTTGCCCTGCACTCCTGCTCAAATTCAGTTCGCTAGTAAAGCTTCATTGTTTTGAGCAGCCCAAAATGATCTTGGAGCCCTAGAAGAATCAGCTGATTAACTTTGTTGCTCCCTAATCCAAGTTGTGAATAGAAGACCTGAGGACAGGAGAAAGATCTTATCCTATACATAGTTTCTGATACGTTCGTTGCTAAGGTTTCCTCAGCTCCAATGCGTGTAGTAGAAGAGATGTCTTTGAAATCCTCTGTTATCATTAAAACTGTGTATAGCATGTACGTTCGTTGGTAACAGAATCTTATTCTAAACCAAAACATATGAATGTGCCTGTGGTGAATAAAAGGAGAAACTAGACAGTGCTTGTGATTTGTTCAGACTTTTGTTCTTAGTGCTACCACTTAATCTTTCTGACTGAAATAAATAATACAACATCAGCTTTTGAATTTACTTTAACCCAATCATTTGCATTTTCTCCTTGTGGACTTGTTTTTGACTTGCATAAGTTTTGATTTTAAGCTAAGCCTGAGATATTGAAAATACTAAGAAAGTGTTTCTTCCCTTTGGAGATCTCATTTAGATATAGAAGTTGAGGTTTGTAAAGCAAGAAAACCTTTTGTCTCTTCTAAAGAATTAAATACCAAAGTCATGAAAGTTGTGGACTCATTTTTTGTTGGCTTGCTTTTTCATGGTACTATCTGATTAGAAGACTGAATTCCCAAACCCCTGCAACCTATTCTTTTTCCATCTGTATTAATTTTAATTATACTAATTAATTAATTACCTACACTAAAATATGTCTAAAAAAGTATTTGTAGGTATGTTTTACACAGAACTGTAATCCCATAAGTATATTTTTTAGCAATCTTCCCTTCTAAAGCTTCTGGTTTGCTGAGAGGAGGAACTTATAGTAATTAAGAGCTTTGGGAAAAAATTTCAATCTGCTTTCATTTCTCACAGCCCAGGACATAAAGCCAGAAAACTGGACCCTTTTTGTAATGCTTTCTGTGAAACTGATGTTGCTCTATTGCAAGGTATTTCTTTATCATAGCATGAAATTAAAACAAAAGAGGATCATGTGTATTTCGCTATCTGTAAACTTTAATTCATTTTGAAATTGTATTGGGTTGTTATCCCAGTACAAGTCACACTACAAGTCACTCATTCATTCTCCAATTATTGCAATTTTAGGGTGAGCTACTTCCTGCCCTCCCATCCTGCTCCAGCCTATTAATAAGGCTCTAGGGTACTACATCTTGCTTGTGGAAAATATATAAAACAAAAAATTGTGACATGACTTGTAAACATTCCTCTCCATGTAAAGCTTAAGCAGATATTAGCAAAGGGAATTTTCTTCACTATCAACTGGCAGAAAACTGACAAATTATTCCCAGCTTTCAGCAGAGGCTTCCCTTTTCTCCATTTGTAACTCTAGGTTATTAAGGAACTGGCTTCTGTGGGAAAAGTATTAGCAATGAACACCTGCCAAAAGGACAGTCCCAAATTACCTTGTTAGACTAATCTCAACCTAAAATTAATTTATATATTAGACACTTAATAAATCTCTCTTTAAAACCATCTGTTTGTTGTTCCCAAACAACTAGGGGTATGCCTGCACTGCAAAAATAAAGGTCCCAAACTATTTAACACACTACCGCTTTAGTGAAGAAGGTTTAAACAGATTTAATTCTTTTCCTCAAAAGGTGGTAAAGGGATTTACTGAAAACTTTGCCTCACTGAGATCAGCCCTGAAACCAGTTAACTATAAGGACAGAAGATTGACTTGTATTTTCAATTACATCCGTTCAGTTCTAAAATAATTCCTGGTTCCCATTCGTTCTCCACCCTTCCACATCACTGAGGACTAGCTCAGTTTTAGATACCACCATTACAGTTTCCAACTGCTGGGCAGACTTTCCCTTATAATATTGGTTTCAAAAATATTGTGCTACTTGTAATCCCCAGTTCTTCAGCAAACTTTTAGTTTCATTCAAAATCACACTGTGAAGTGACTTATGTTGTCACCCTTAGGCTAGCATTTCAGGAAGCACATTTTTTAACCCTGCATTTGACAAGAACAGTCCACTGATTATTTCATCTGTATGTATACATACATACACACACATATACAAGTATTTACATATATGTGCAGATATTTTAAATACAAGTACATGTGTAAAATGTATGGTAAAAATATATATTTATATGGTTTTGGGTTTGTTTTTTTTTTTTACTCTTTCCCTTATTGAGAGCTACTTCTTCTAAGTGATCTGATCTCTTTCTTTATCTATGGAGAGCAGAAATTGCATCCAGAAAACACCCTGTCATAAATCTCATTTGAATACTCAGTTTTCCTTTGCAGAATAGAGCAATACATAACGTGGAACTGAGCATCCTAGGGATCCCTGACATTTTCCTCAGGAGACAGATTGCTTATATGACCTAGTAGTGTTCAGAACACAGCCTCAAAATTCTTTTTGCAGACAGATGTATATATTTTTAATACAAAGTTTTTCTGCCACTAATATGGCACAGTTCGTAATTTTGCGTCTGGTCCTTGCTGTTCTGTGACAACCATATGCAAATATGATTCTTCTGAATAGCATGTGCCCTAAAATAACTGTTACACCTTGGTTCTTTTTGCAGCTTCTGATGCTTATTTTTTTCATCTGTGGTTCCAGCTATATGTGATTTCTTGTAAGCATACCAGTTTTCATTTATTTCTGCTGAACCTAGTACTTATCTGCATTCCAACAATATTTTGTGCTATACTAGAATAGTATGAGGGTGTTAACTTAAAAACAATGCTAATACTGAGCAACTGTACTGATGCTTATATAGGTACAGCTTCACTGAAGAAAATAGATTTGGACTGGTTTACACAGCTGAGGTTTGGTTCTATTTTTGCAGCAATTAAGTGAATGATTGGCAAGAACTCATCTAGGAAATAATTAATGAATGTCAGTTTGAGAACAAAGCTGCATTTCTTTCACTACTAGTTTGAAAATGTGTGCACGTACCGTGCCAGTAATTTTGAAGCTTTGTTCTAATACTGGTTTTTTATACTAGAGAAAGGTGCAAGTTAATTGCAGCCGAAAGATTTACTGTTATTATAGCAAAAGCTGAAAAATGAAAAGCTATCATTAAAAGGTGTCATTCCCCTTTATAAAAGCAATATGTTATCGTTTTTGAATTCTCAAGGCTGAGAGCACAAGTCAAAACATGTCCCTGCTTGCTCTTGGCCTGGTAGTTCATCATACCTGTTTCATATGAAGTTGTCTGGTTTCAAACTAAATAATGTTTTCACCTCTGGCTTGTGGAAGCTCAGCTAAAGATCTAAATATTTTAACAGGAACTAAGTAAACATCTTAAATCTGTTTTGGAAAGATAAATTACTGCTTTCTGTGCTTCTTACTATGAAAATAAATAATTTAATATTGATAGAAGGCTTACTTCAGTATCACAAAAAAAAAGTTAGGAAACTGCATAAATATTTTTGTTCACCCGCAGAGAAGAGGTGCTTGTTAGTTTAAACTTGATAAACATTTTACATTCTATCATTAATGTAGTTTTTTAGTAAACCACTAAATAATTGCAATTCTGGTGCATTTTAAATTAATATTTTAATCAATAAAAATACTAAGTGCAATCTTAAAGCAACTTCCTTTCACCTAACCTGAACGTCAGATTAGACTGGATTTACTTGGGCCAATCTTATATACAAAAGTTGGTTTTACCTTTCTCAAGTGTGTATTAAAGTATGGATATTAGCAATATTTTATCTTTGGTCAGCTTGTCTATTTGATGTAGAAAATAACATAGTGGTCTAAACCCCCAAAATAGTCTATGACTGGGACACACTAGTTTTCATCACTGTCCATTTTGGAAAAGAGGCTTGTTTTTACAAGGGTTATCTAGGTGGAATTTGAATTGCTTTCCAGTAGACAATGCTGTACAATGTTGATTTCATCAACTTGTTAGTCATCTGTTTAGAATACAGCAAGAAATTGCAGAAAGATAAAGGTGGAAACAGCAATATTTCAATAGTAAGTACTCAAACTGATAGTTGCAACAAAGAATTACTAAGTAGTACACAGGTAGCATGGATTTAAATGAATGTTTGCCAAATCATTGTGAATAGGGAACACATTTGGGAATACCAATGTTTCGTTGACAATTGATAAAGCAAAGAAATATATTCTAACAATTTTAATTGCTTCTGAGCTGAAATTTTGAGCCATGAAAAATTTGCATTTTGCATTCCCGTGGACAAAGTATCTTTTAAGTATGAATTTCTAATCTTCAGGAACATAAAAGAATATTCTTGTGTAGGACACAGAACTGTTATTGCCCAGGCTTTATCTGAAAGTAGTATTTGCCAGCTACTCTATGGCAGTGCTTATGCATCATTCATTATGTACATTAACCATATTTGTATGTTCTTTCTGTTTCACTTGCACTTTTTGACAGCTTGAAAATTTTTACCGGTATCTTGGAGTTTCATTAGGAAATGTCTGCAGGCTACATCTTGATAGTCATAAATAAGAGGAGTCCTATCATTCTGACCTTATCAGGCTGCTGTGGACAAATTTTTTCTACCAGCAGTTCTTGGTACTTGTAGTCTGATATCTTTTATATTAAAATTTAGGATATCTACTGTCAAAACTAAAGCTGTCTGGAAATGAGAAAAGTTAAACTAAATAAAAAATTACTTTTATTGTATATCATGTGTTTAAGGATTAGCAAGATAATAAGTGAGATATCCTGAGCTGTCTTGCAGGTGCTCTTAAACATTTTTATGTCACTGGTATACCTGTTCTCTAGAAACCAACCATAGTATCTGCAGTAGAAATGAGTGCTTATCACAGAGTCATATGGTAATGGCTCAATGCAAGGAAATGCATAAAACACAGCACAGGTCCTTGAATGGAAGGAAAACTGCATGGGAATTACTGTTATCTGAGGTGTACAGTTGCAAGACCATATTCTCAAATCAGTCATTTTGTTTTACTTGAATATTTGTTTTATTTGAATACTTGAAATAACCATACTTAAAAGAAAACCCCATGCATGTAAGAACATACATTCATTGTTGTGGCATTCTGAAAATCATGCAGCTGTAATAAGCTGTGCAAAAGCAGCCTGTACTATAGAAATAGTTCCACAACATAGCTGTAATTGGCATAAAAGTACTTCAGTAATCTTTCATTTCAGTGCAGGAGAGCTCTGCTGTAAGTTAGCTGAGTCCAGAATCTGTTGTATAATCCTGATTTTCTAAATTTCTTACTAGACAAATAATATTTAGTCATACAAAACTGAAAATTAGTAGGAGAAATATCTTGGTTTGATTGACAGTAGAATGGTGATATCAGGCCAGATGCACTGAAGTTAGTTTTTAAATACAGATCATCCAGTTTTTAAATGAGTAATACCTATATTACTAAGGAAAAAACTGTGAACCTTTTTAACATATTTATAACAACCTGAGTTATATCATGATCTGTTAAACATATGTGGCTTTTCTGTAATTTCCTGACTAAAATTTTTCATTTTATTATCATAATTATTACCTCAGAATATTCTCCGTGAGAAAGTGCAGCATTCTGAATTCACTAGCTTACACGAAGAGAGTTTTGCAATTATATATATAAAGAACAGGAAACAATCCTAAAGCAACACATAATAAATCACAAGGCATACCATGTTTATCTTACTATATCATATGTTATTTTGAATTGATCTGTTTATCTTAAACTGATAAGGATATGCTGTATCAGAAAATGATGAACGAAATTACAGCACTCACTCCAGTCTTCTGTAGGATAGTATTAACTTAAAAAATGACCACACCCCCCCCCCCCCCCCCCCCATACCTGCCCTTTATTAACAAACCCATTAGGTTTAAATATATGGCTTTGAAATTAAATATTTAGGCATTTTCTCTAGCCAGCTTTCTCAGTGCCAGAACTTTAGTCTTTAGAGTTTATTTCAACACTTTAGCTGGATCATTTTTCCATATTTCATGTACCACATTATAACTTTTCCTGTTTCAACAGCTTTTTTTGTAAGTGCCAATTTTTAATTTAGGGTAGAATCATTCAGCTGCAGTACTGAAGATTTAAGTTCAAGACTTAACATTAGTCTAACTTTAATATTTCTAATAATATTTCTGTCATTCAGAAATATATCAGGTCACCATTATCTGCTGACATACAGGTGTAAATTTTACATATTTCACATAAACTTCATGAAAAATGAAGTTAGGGGAAGCTCATTCTGCTATGTGTAACTGTAACACTACATTCAAAGTGCTATGTGAACTCCTAACAGTCTTTTTGATAATAATTAATACAAGCTTTAAAAAACAGATTAAATCCTAAGGTGTTGAGAATACATACATATTTTTCATGTTTTCTATCTATGTAGTTATTTCCAAATATCACAGTAAGAACATAGAGGAACTACAGAAGTTATAGAAGAAATTGGTTGCACTTAATGCATCTATTACCGTGCCAGTGGTTTATTCTGACACTATACACAGAAGTGTAAGAGCAGCCTGCTCTAGTAATACATCTTCATCTCTTATCTCACTACCTTCCCTATATGCATTATAAATCTATCTATCATCTATCTGTGCTTTGTGTTGGTTTCTTCTCCAGTATTTCAACACCCCTGTTAGCTAGTAACTCAGTGAAGCTGAAGAGGAATCACAGACAGGTGATCCTTAGGTTTGTTTGCGTTGCTGTGTTTCTGTGGGCAATGTTTCTCTGCTAGTGTCTTTCCACAATCATCTGCACTAGGGCTGTAAAGGAAGGGAGCAATAATGAAGACAGCCAGAGAGCAAGTGGCACTGGGGAAACTATAACTACCAGACCCATCCATAAATTAAAGGGCCACATATCCCATAAGGGAAATTTCATAAGGTCTGCGTTTGCAAAAACTAGCTGATAGATTTAAGCTTTTTAGAAAATCTCATCCCTGGAGAAAAATACAAACTTCATTTTTAATTAGGTTAATAAAACTAATATGTCTTGTCAGGCTTACTCTCTTTGGAACATTCTTTATCCGTCACCACCTGATTCCACTGATTCAACCAGATCAACACTATGAGAATGGAGATGCATGCGTATTATCAGGAGACAAAGAACATTCATATGGTAGAAGCTGTAATTCTGGATCATCTGCTTAATGCTAGACAGACGCAGGTGCAGTATTGCCTATTTTTGTGTACTTTTTATGATATTTGAGTATATACAGAAAAATTTGGAGTATCCATAGACATTTTGTCATTTAACTGCTTTTGGGGTAGTTTTCATCAGTTTTGTAAGGTGATTTAAGCTTACATATAAGTGGGAAACAGTAGTTTAATAGCAACAAGATCATGACTATAAATATGGTGCTTAGAATAATAGACTACTCTTTTTATCAGTTATACATGAGATGTTGAGACCATCATCGTTCACATCATCTACCTGCACAGCATCCCTCAGGCCAAACCTCATGATTAGTGTACTCATGCTGCTAATTATGGCAATGGCACTATTCTTCCATAACTGTGGGTGAGGAAATGTTTATATGGGCACTCCAGTGACAGCACAGGCCAATCATTCTGAAAATGTCCTTTCAGTGACTATCACTCAAAACAACCAAACCAACTGATCTCTGGGTTTGTTTATTTCTTGTGGATTTTTGTTTGTTAGTACTTGTTTTTTATTCAAATAATAAGTTAATTTCCTAACATTTATTCTGTTAATGAGCAATTTAAGTTGAAAGGTGAAGCTTTACCATTGGGAAGTACTGATGTGTTGACTCTATCCTGCAACTAAGCACCCATCAGCTGCTCACTCTCTCCAGGAGTTTTAGGAAGAGAATCAGAAGGGCAAAAGTGAGAAAAACTTGTGGGTCAAGATAGAGTTTAATAAGTAATGGGGGAAGAAAGGAAGAAAAAAAGAATAAAAAAAAGTCATGCAAAGGCAATTGTTTACCACTTTTGACCAGCAGACTAATGCCCATTTCTGTATCCACTGCAGAGAGTATAATATTCTGTTAATCAACATGGCAATTTCAGGAACTACACTTTTGAAATAAAATCTCAGTATATTTTAAGCTAATAATGCAAACTTTGTCTCATAAAATAACAGGCATTTTAATTATTAACTTCAATGAACTAAAAGGTGTTTCTGATGATCTTGTTGCTTCTGGCTGACATACTCAGACCAATAATTTCTAAATACCTAGTATATCTAGTCTGTACTACAGTAAAGATTCCCACACTGTTTTGTACTCTCCCTTAAATAGATTGCTGCTTAGTGAATTTAGTATTTAAGGTATCAGTAAATTTTCTTCAGTGTATTAGAACATTTTTAATTTCAGCTACAATGTAAGCCGAAAGCAAATGGCTGCCAATATGGAGGTCATATCTGTTAACTGGAAAACATTAAAATTCTTTCTATTTCTGAAAAAAGGTATAATAGCTGATGTCTTCAACACAATAATTTCTCAGTTTTTGAATCAGAAGACTTTGATTTTACAGTCTTATTTCTACATATTCATTTTTACCTTTTTTTGGTTTTAAAGAGATTAGATCTTGCAAAATGAAAAATGAATTAATAAGTATCTGCATAACATTTACTGCATTGTCTGTGCTGCTCTGGCTACCACTGCTTTACTTCAACATGCAATGACTGATGTGAAATAGATAAAAAATAGAGGTTAGATGCTTTTCCACTTAGTCTACTTTGCCTTCTACAGCCATTCAAACAATGTCAGGGAACACTGTGAAGCTTACGTGGAGCCGTAAGACAGAGTGTGAAATCGCATTGACTCAAAGTAGTCAAAGCATTAATAGGGTGAGAATGATTAGCTTTGTACCCTATCTGTATTTTGAGAATCATATTAAAACTGATTTGTAGCATCACACTAAATCTTTCCAGTGAAGAACTGCACTATGTGAGAAAATTTATTGATAGAATAGAACACTGTACTGCCTCTTAAACCTCCTGAATCCAGGTGTGTAAAGAATCTTGAACGAAGTAGCTCAGAATTTCAAGGATGCTAGATTGTCTACTTAAGGTTGAGAGGATTATAAAAGATATTTCCAAAGGTACTCTACCAGCCAGTTCAAGCCTCTCATAAATATTTAGAATCTTATACAACAATTTGAAGAGAACCAATTTGGCCAGGTGGAAGCCAGCCATTTGGTAATAACTCAGCTGGCATAGCAAAGGTGGTGTAGACATGGCAGAGAATCTGTCTTTGTTATCTTTCCTCAAAATACAGCCTAAGAGTCATTTACTGACCTCAGTATCTATATAAATTAAGAGAGAAATGGAAGAGGATTTTCTGATATTTTTCCAAGATCAAGAAGAGTATGAAAAACAAGTATGCAATGATATATGTCTAGATGGAGAACAGTTGTTTAGGTTGTAATGGTTTCCAATGATACAAGTCATTTTGCTTGAATCATTTCAAATTTATTTTAAGAAAGAAGTTTCCATTGACAAATACTGTAAAAAAATAGCCCACTTAGTTTTGGCCTGTTTGTTTTTGCTGAAGAACTAGTACATGCAGCCTTGAAAGTAGCAAGAAATTCTACTACTTTATGAGAATAAGTGTGCCGTGTGCCGTATGATATATATTATTTTCAAATGATCAGCAGAAAAGCCCAAACTCATGTATCCATATGAAGACATATCTGGAAATATCCATGCTTAAAATCCTGCAGAAAGATATATTTAGAAAGCTAATCCCTACCTAAAATTTTTATGTTGCTAGTAAGCATATATATTCAGATCTTTGCCCAAATGTAATTGGAGACAAGTGAGTTGATCTCAAAACCACGGTGGTAAATGGATCCGTGAATTTCCCAAGACTCTTCTCAGCTTCTAAGACTCATTGGACTTGTCTTTCTAAACTCCATTACTTTAGGAATTTTTCTTGTCCTGGGGACATTCCAATCCACCAACCCTTGCCATAATTCCCTGTTTTGCATGTGAAGGAAACTCTAGTATGAAAGCACTGATGAAAACCACATCACAGATAACTGTCAGGTTCTTGAAGCCCATAGGTGGGGTCCTAGGCCTTGGATGCAGCTAGTGAATCCAATATTTCTGGAAAGTGAAAACTATTCATTTCACTGGTGTTGTGGAAATAATTAAAAAAAAAAATTCTCAGTACCAAGTAACAAAATAGAAGTTATTCTACACTTCTTACTTTCAGAGTGAGATAATGTATTTTAGACTTTAATCCTTAATATTTTTTTCAACAGTTTCCACTTGAAGCAGATACTTTCTTCTCAGTCATTTCATGTCATGAGTATCATATTAGTTGATATTAGTAATTCCTGAGGACAGGTATATGCTCTAGCTTTCAAAAGATTTATTTTCTGTTCAAACTGATAATCTGGAGCAGTTGAGCTAGATGATCTTTTTGAGTCCCAATATGAGCAATAAATAGGGAATAAGCATAATATATATTTTAGCAAGATTGTTTTTAAGATTTGCTTTAGACTTGGAAGCTCCCAATTAGTGCTTGCTGATATATTGCCAAGATGCTTATTTAAGTTATTACAGCTGTTTCTGAAATGTTTATGATAAACAGTATCATAAACTGTGGTGAATCCTCACTGAAGAAAAAGTTTCTGTGTTTAAAAAACAGATCCCTTCTTGTAAGACAGGAGTAATTTTAAGGATCATGAAGTTTTAGTTTGGATGCTTTAGATTTGTTAGAAGGCACTGGCCATTTTCCATGTTCTGGTAAATTGTGAACTGTAATTATATTGGGCTTGCACAGCAAGGTCTTGGTATCAGGGTGGTTTCCATGAGAAACTGCTAGAAGCTTTCCCTCTGTCTGACAGATTCAATGCCAGCCATCTCCAGGATGGACCTGACACTGGCCAAGACCGAGGCCATCAGCAATGGCGGTAGCTCTTCTGTGATAACATGTTTAAGAAGGGGAGAAAACCCTGCATAACTGCAGTCAAAGAGCAAGAATATGTCAGAGAAACAACTCTGCAGACACCAATGTCAGTGAAGAAGGAGAGGGAGGAGGTGCACCAGGTACTGGAGCAGAGATTCCTCTGCAGCCCATGAGGAAGACCATGGTGAGGCAGACTGTCCCCTTGCAGCCCATGGAGGTTAATGGTGTAGGAAATACCCACATGCAGCCTGTGGAGGACCTCACACTGGAGCAGATGGATGCCTGAAGGAGGCTGTGACCCCATAGGAAGCTAGTGGTATCCCACAAGGGCCAGTGCTGGGTCCAATACTGTTCAATATATTCATCAATGACCTGGACGAAGGGGTAGAGTGTACCCTCAGCAAGTTTGCTGATGATACAAAACTGGGAGAAGTGGCTGACATTCCAGAAGACTGTGCTGCCATCCAGCGTGACCTGGACAGGCTGGAGAGCTGGGCAGGGGGAAATTTAATGCAATTTAACAAGAGCAGCACTTTACAGCTGCATCTGGGGAAGAACAACCCCATGGATCAGTATAGGCTGGGGGCTGATCTGTTGGAAAGCAGCTCTGGGGAAAAAGACCTAGAGGTCCTGGTGGACAAGAGGATGACCACGAGCCAACAATGCACCCTCACAGTCAAGAAGGCCAATGGCATCCTGGGATGCATTAAGAAGAGTGTGGTCAGCAGGTCAAGGGAGGTTCTTGTCCCCCTCTACTCTGCGCTGGTGAGGCCCCACCTGGAATACTGTGTCCAGTTCTGGGCACCCCAATTCAAGAAAGACATAGAGCTACTGGAGACAGTCCAGTGCAGGGACACCAAGATTATTAAGGAAGTGGAGCATCTCCCTTATGAGGAGAGGCTGAGAGAGCTGGGTCTCTTTAGCCTGAAGAAGAGGAGACTGAGGGGGGACCTCCTTAATGTCTATAAATATGTTATGGGCGAGTGTAAGGAGGATGGAGCCAGACTCTTCTCAGTGTCATCCAGTGTTAGGACAAGAGGCAATGGGAGTAAGTTGGAGCACAACAGGTTTAGGGTAAACAAGGAAAAACTTTTTCACAGTGAGGGTGATGGAGCACTGAAACAGGCTGCCCAGGGAGGTTGTGGAGTCTCCTTCTCTGGGAGACATTCAAAACCTGCCTGGACATGTTCCCATGTGACTTGGTCTATGTGATCCTGCTCTAGCAGGGGGAGTTGGACTAGATGACCTTTCTAGGTCCCTTCCAACCCCTAACATTCTATGATTCTGTGCTTTCTGGAAGCACTTGTGACTCCATAGGAGACTCATGCAGGAACATTCTGCTCCTGAAGGACTGCTCCCATGGAAGGGGCCTACACAGGAGCAGTTTGTGAAGATCTGCAACCTGTGGGAAACTCACGTTGGAGAAGTTCAGGAAGTGAACTCCCGTGTGAGGGACCCCATGCTGGAGCAGAGGAAGAGTGTGAGGATTCGTCCTGCTGAGGAGGAAGGGGCAGCAGAAACAATGTGTAATGAACTGGCCACAACTTTCTTTTCATGTCCTTCTGCACCACTGTGAAGAGAAGGTAGAAAAATTGTGAGTAAAACCTGGGGAGAAGACAGGGGTAGGGGAAAGGTGTTTTAAGATTTGGTTTTATTTCTCATTATCCTACTCTGATTTCCCCAAGTCAAATCTGTTTTGCCCCTGACATTAATTGGTGACTGATCTCTCCCGGTCCTTATCTTGACCCATGAGCTTTTTGTTATTTTTCCCTCCTCTGTCCAGCTGAGGAGGGGGAGTGATAGAATGGCTTTAGTGGGCACCTGGTGTCCAGCCAGGGCCAACTCAACAAAATAATATTAGTATTTTATTTAAAGAGTGCTGTTTAAATGATTTTTACCTAACCCCCTTCATTTTGTTAGGTAAATTGATAATTTTTCTGTTGTCTATAATTATCTTAAGTTTTTTTCAAATCTTAAAAATATAATTTTTATTTTTACACACTCTATTTTGTTGAATAAACCAGCACCAGAATTAGCATACTAGAAGACTCGAATACAAAAATGCTATACCCTCATCAGGGTAAGCTTAAAAATATTTAGTAGATTAGAAAAATCCATCAGTGAATTATTTAAGAATAAAATAAAGAGTGAAAAAAATGTACTAAATATATAGTAAAATGTATACCTTGTAAAGGAAAAAACATATTTTAGTAGCAAGACATGTAGCTAACTAGCATTTTTCCAATGAGTGCTTCATCAAGTTATTAAACTTTCACCAAAGCCATCAAAATCATGACTCCATTTCTGAGATGATCACCAGCCACAAGATTACAACTGTGCTCCGTAAATTCCTCTCTGATGCCAAAAGGGATACACCAAAGTTGGAAACCTCCTACATAAAGGAACCAAAGAACATTGTTCTTAAATCCATGGAAACTGATGCTTGGAGCATTCAAAGAGAACTGGATTCATGTCCGCTTCTTTCATACAAAGCCCTGAAATCAGTATCTTTTTTTCTGGATTTTCCAAATAGCTGGGATTTCTGCAGGTTTCATACATGTTTGGGCTGTACTCCAGCCTGGACTATTAAAGATCCAATTACAAGGCAGGTGGAGCCAGCTTTTATGCTGGAGTATCAGGACATCTGCCTGATTGTGACTGGAATATCCTGAGCTCTTTGTCCTGCCCTTGTGTTTAACCTGCTGGTCCTAGGGAATTGAGTTATCTGAGGCTACCAGGGTCACTTACTGTTCAGCCTCACAAGAAATTGTATCAGCATTGTATCTTTTTTTTCTTTCTTAAGGAAGATCCAAATAGGGTCTGCTTTCATACTACTAAAACTGTGTTAGTAGTCAGTTTGGGAATAGATAGCTCTGAAGTCTACAATATCCTTAACATGTCTTTGGATTGCTTGAATGTTTGAAAACTGAGCTGAAACAGCTTGTGGCAATGAAGCTTAACGGAAAGCAGGCATGACCCTCTTGAGAAGCCCTGGAGGGTGTTTGTTTAAGATTGGTCCTTGTGTTACCTTTTGACAAAGGTTAAGCAGCTTCCTGCTGAGAGTGTTGGCTTATTAGAGATCACGTTGTTTAGAAATTTTATTATTCCTTTGCTAACGTGACTGCAGAAGAGATCCACCTAGCTGCCTAACCCAGACATAAGCATTCTGCTAGAGACACAATAGAAAAAGTACTACTGCTAGACAAAACACTGAAGAGGATTTAAATTCAAAGTTTTAAATTTTTAAACAGCAGAGGGTTTGTTTCAGCACACTTAGAAAGCTGCAGGTAATTTTCTGTTGATTAATATGACTGATATTTTAATTAAATTTATGTATATTTTTATTTTTTAAATAGAGCAGATTATGTTTTAACTATACAATTAGCAAGAATGCTGCTCACTTTATAAAGTACTTTTGTATTAGAAACACACTGAAAATAGCTATCAATAATGGTGGATTTAGATGCATCTCTAATAATTAAATGGCAGTAATTTTTCAATATTGATAAGAATTCTGTTGCTGCCAATGAGATGAAAGTATTTGGGCAGATTTTTAGCATCTTACCTCAGTGCCCAGTGGATATTACAACAGAAATTAAGCCTAAGTAATTAAAACTAACAGAAAAAAAAATAATTGTTAAAAGTGATAATTGCCATCTGTTCTTGTCAGTATTATTAATGTGCATAGAATGGCCTTTATTACAAAATAGCTTACAAATGTAGTGTTGACAAAATTTCTTTCAAAGTAGCTGGACTTGCATTAAAGAAGTTAAGGTGGGCAAACAAATTGAAAATGTTAACACAGCCTAATAACACTGGTGTATCAGCCAATTTATAATTAGTTGAAGTTTGCAAGGAATGCAGATCTCACAGGAATAAAACTGCAGTATCTAATACTTGTGGATAAGGTTCTGAGCCATTCATGCATTATACTTTTATATCCTTTAACTGGTATACTTAAGCTGGCAATGTTAATTTGATTTCTTATTTCTTGAGGAAAAATTATGCCTTGTTTCAGTTTCCATAGTTACTAGTGCTCAGTTAATTTATTTGCTATGCAGAGGTAAGTCTTTTATCAGTTCTTTAAATTTAGTATACTCTACACTGCAAGATTTTTAACTCATTTTTCTAGGCCTAGAAGGAACAATTTAATGCTGTTTGCCAAAATGATATTTTACAACTAGTTATTGTCAGATTCTTTTCTAACATAGTTTCCTAAGGGTTCTTTGAGTTCTCAGGTTATCAACAGATCCCTGCATTCTCCCAAGTCCCTTTCAAATCTGTTAGCTAATTTATGCAAACTTGACAGAGGAGTAGAGGTCTGCACGTTCTTACAAGATTCATGAAAATTTATGTTCAGGTCAAAAAGGAGGGATTTTATTCATTATCCTCTGTAATACAGGAGGGTGTTTTGAGATCTGAGGCAGGACTCATGTATGACAGCAGAGGGAGACAGTTGTGGATGGCCAACACTTCTAGCTCACAGAACATCTCTAGTCATAGCAGAACAAATGCTGTTAGTTTCGTGGATTGCAGGAGATTGTGTGTTGGAACGTTTTTATTAGCACAGGATTCAAATTAGAGTCATTCCTAGTTTGTGGATGGAGAAATTACATATACATCTCTATTCAGGGTAGTATTTAAGTAAATGTATAGCTTTAGGCAAATGTTAAAACTGAGATTTCTCTTGCTAAGAAATGTTTGAAATATGTTCTGAATTGGGGCAATAAAAATTTGCCTCTTGAGGCAGTCTGCTCTGCAACTTATCAAATTCAGAGAGAACTTCAGAATGCCGAAGTTCCTGGTCATGCATTACCGTAATTTTTTTTTTTTTTTTTTTTCAGTTTAGTTTCATTTTAATGCCATCATCTCAAAAGAAATGCCTTTAAACAATTGGATCAATAACAGATTGCCACGTGTGTCTTGAAATAGACTGCTCTTAAACATTCTTATGTGTTTCCCTATCTTAAACTTTTGGTTTTCTCATAGTACATTTAAGACTTAATCCTTCAAATTGTTCAGCACTGGGAGATTACCATCCGTTTTAATACATGGATAATAGATGATACTTTTTTTTTATTTCTATGATGATTCTCACAGCGCTGTTCAATTGCAGTTCCTAAGGAGTAGTTTAAGGAAGATTAAGTAGAACTGTGGGGTGTTCTTAGGTTTAAGTCATCTCAAAAGGATTTCAGATTTTAAAATGTACTGTTCAATATACAGAGGCTGATGAGCACAGATGCTCAATTCTTCTGTAAATACTTTCTCTTTATGTACTTTTTTCAGCCAAACAGATAGAATAGCACATTTCATGAGAGAAATGGTGATATTTCTTAATTCAGTATTCAGAATTAGTGCGCATAAATATATTCCTGATGATGACAAAGAATTTATGTATTCCTTTTATATTTGTCGGCTTGAAAGGTGACAGTAATCACTCACAAAAAAGTTTGTAATTCATAAATATCTGGTTTTAAAACTCTAATCAAGGCCTTCTCTATGAAGAAAGACCTTAGAAAACTTCAGCTTATTAAACTGTTCTGTGCTTTGGAAGTCTCCTTGCACCAGAATAAGAGGCTTTTCTTTATTTGCAGTACTGAAATAGCAACTTAAGTTGTTTGATGTGGCTTTGTTGTGTCTCTCTGGTAATTCTCATCTCTCATATAGTTCTTTTAAAACAAATAAGGTGCATATTGGTCCTCTTTATGATCTGTTTGGTTTTGATTATTTCCCACTCTGCATACAGTTTCCAGGCATGGGTTTTCATGAGTTTTGTTTTACAGGATTGGCTTCCAAGACTTTAGGGGCTTTCTTTAAACCCCTTGAAGATTGTTGCATTTTGGTATAGCTAAATTCACAGTACAGTTTATTTTCTGTGGGATGTTAATATTCTTATTGTCATTCTATGCAAGGTCTGCACAGCCGCTGACAAATACGTTTCCAGCACTCTCGTATTTGAATAGGGTTATTCAATTGCCTATCAGGTTTTAAATGGTGCTACCTCATCACAATTAACTGCTGGTAACCAAGGACCAAGTTGCAAATAATAATGCTCTTGTACAATGCAATAATATTTAATATTTCATCCATCACAAGTGAATTATTTTATATTATTTTCAAGTATATAAGAGCAAGAGTTTATGACAAATACAAATAATTGCTATGTCATCTTCAGGAGATTCACTTAAACTCTTTCTGTGTCAGTATACTTACCTCAGATAACTCATGGTTAACCTTGTTAGAATTGACAAGAATCTGGTATAATGGGTCAAATTCAAAATGAAGAAAGAATTCTTGAATGTTTAATGTCTTAAAGAACAACTAATGCTAGACTAGATTCGTAAAATTTATTATGCCATTCGTTATCAGACCATACTGTTTGTCTCTTGTACTTAGCAAAAATACAAAAAGAATAAAAAGACTTGCTTTTGTAAGCTAAGCAGTCCCCCATCTTCTCTAGGAAGCTATCTAGTTACTGGATGCCACTGATAAACATGAAGAAAAAATGATCAAAGTTTTTCTATTTACTGGAACATAAAATACTAATTGAAGTTACTGTTTGGGCTCTCTTGTTCCTGCTATGCTGAACTGATCAACGAGGAAAACACTCAGGAGTCATCATCTCTGAAGACCACAGCAATTTTGTGTGTTTTCAACTTACGCAGCTGTTAATTTTACATTAATGTTCTTTGTTATTCATGCAGATTTCAAATTAATGTAACCAATAACATTAACTACCTTTAAAAACCAAAGCAACTAGTAGCAATGGAATGTTAATATAGAAACCTTATGTATTTGATATCTATCTACTGATGTCTATACAACTACAAGTATTTCTAAAATGGTGGACACTGAGAGACATTAAATTCCACAAAAACGAATACTGAAAATCTATGTGTGGCAATAAAATATAGTGAATGTTTATTGCCATCCCTTACTTTCCCCTCATTTCTCCCTATATACAAATTTATTTCCCCCTATTGTTAGCTGTATACACTGATACAAGCATCCCTTGATCATAATTTCTTATGTGCTGTGTACAAAAATATTTTGCAGATGCTGGACTTAAAATGATCAGTTCAGCTACCATTCAAATGGACACAGGAATGCAATTTCATCAGCACTTTATGCTTCCATTGTCTTTATGCAGCTGTCTTGAGGACCATATGTACATGTAATTAGAAATCTGTACTACACAGAAGAAATAGAATTTGGAGCAATTCTTCCTGTTTTCTTTGTTTTCTTCTTTTGAATGTTGCCCTTTGAGTTGGAGCCACTTCATTTTTTTTCTGACAGCTCTATACAAACTAAGATCAAATAATATGACCTCAGTGCTGGGGAAGGTTACAGAGCAGATCATCTTGAGTGCCATCATGAGACACATAAAGGACAAACAGGTGATCAGACCCAGTCATCATGGGTTAATGAAAGTCAGGTTCTGCCTGACGAACCTGATCTCATTCTACAGCGAAGTGACACACTTTTTAGGGGATGAGGAAAAGGCTGTGGATGTTGTCTACCTAGACTTTAATAAAGCCTTTGACACCATTTCCCATAGCATCTTCCTGGGCAAACTGGCTGCTTATGCCTTGGATGGGCATATTCTTTGCTAGGTAAAGGAAGGTCTTGATGGCTGGGCCCAAAGAGTGGTGTGAATGCAGTTAAGTCCAGTTGGCAGCCAGTCACCAGTGGTATTCCCCAGGTCTCCCTACTGGGGCCTGTTCTGTTTAGTATCTTTATCTATCATCTGGGTGAGGGGATCTAGGGCACCATCAGTAAGTTTGCAGACAATATGAAACTGTGTGGGAGCGTAGATATGCTAGAGGTAGAAAAGCTCCTAAGAGGGACTTGGACAGACTGGATCGATGGACTGAGGTCAACTGCATGAGCTTTCACAAGGCCAAGTGCCATCTCCTGCACTTGGGCCACAACAACACCAGACAATGCTCCAGGTTTGGAGAAGAGTGGCTTGAAAGCTGCTGGGTGGAAAAGGACCTGGAGGTACTGATTGACGGCCACCTGAACATTAACCAGCAGTATGCCCAGGTGGCCAAAAAGGCCAATAGCATCCCCACTTGTATCAGAAATAGTGTGGTCAGCAGGACTAGGGAAGGGATTGTCCCACTGTACTTGCTACTGGTGAGGCCATACCTTGAATACTGTGTCCAATTTTGGGACCCTCACTGCAAGAAGCATATTGGGGTGCTAAAGCAAGTCCAAAGATGGGCAATGAAGTTAATGAAGGGTCGAGAGAATAAGTCTTATGAGTAGTGGCTGAGGCAACTGGAGTTGTTTAGCCTGGAGAAAAGGAGGCTGAGGGGAGACTTTACAGCTCTCTACAAGTACCTGAGAGGAGGTTGTAGGGAGGTGAGTATTGGTCTGTTCTCTGAAGTAACATGTGATAGGACAAGAGGAAATGGCCTCAAGTTGCACCAGGGGAGGTTTAGATTGAACTTTAGGAAAAATTTCTTCACTGAAAGGTTCATTAAGCACTGCAGCAGGTTGCCCAGGTAAGTGGTGGAGTCACCATCCCTGAAGGTATTTAAAAGACATGAAGATGAGGCTCTCAGGGACATGGTGTAGTGGTAAGCTTGTCAGTGTTAGTGGTTGGACTCAATTATTTTAAAAGTCTTTTCTAAAAGAAACCATTCTATAACTTCTAGAGGGAGACATGGATGAAGGCAAGATATGATACTGAACCAAGACTGAAATATCAGTTACAGGGAAAAAAAAAAAAAAATGTAAATACCTGTATATTTAGGTTTTTGAAACTAAAAGTTACTTCCTTGTCTTACATTTTTAATCATAAGAGTAATAGTTTCAAATACTTCAGAAGGATACAAATAACATAAATCACTACTTCTGTAGCATAGTGAATGGGTCAAATAACAGCAATGGTGAGCAGCATCATACTTGGCTTCCTATGAGTTAACTCTTTTACTCATTCTTCATCTAACACATATTTTTAACTGCTGAAGTTTTCCATGTATTTTGACTATGTTATACTTAGTTATAATATTTGTGCTACCAATAGAGTATAGATAGATACTCTCCTGTAAGTCTGATCCTCAGCATTTATATATTACTTTACTGTTAAATTAAAACAAACAAACAAAAATCAAACAAAAGAAAAGCAAACACAACCCCCCAACATAATGTCCAGAGGGGTTATTTTTCATTGTGTTGAGTAACGTTTTATTTTTCCTTGTTTCCACTGGAGTGAGATGATTTTTAGTTTTATATGAGATGAAAAATTAGGAGATGGGAAAAGTGTCAAGAAAAACTTCAGTGAAAATGTTTTCAGTTTACTGGTAATCTTTTGTTAGTGTTAGTAAGAAGGGTGGCTTTTTTGTGTTTTCTTTAATTTGAGACTTCTAATAGTAAGGGATTGAATATTAGTTATTGTACCATAGTGATGCATCTGCAAATGCTGTAATTGTGAGGGTTTCATTTTTTTTTTCTGAAGTCCTGGGGGTTTTTTTTCCTACTCTAGAGCTTCAGTATACAGAAATTGCTTACCATTCTCTTAGCTTTTCAGTAATCTGGACAGCCTCAGAAAGGTTCCCTTAAGTTTGCAAAATAGTAATTACAAGTGGGCTTCTTGTACTCTTGTAAAGAAAAACATGAAATGCTTTATATGTTATATTTATCATTCTTAAACTTTGTTTTCCATTTAATATGTAAACCATTTTCCAGTGGGAATTATCAATTAATTCTTTTGCTTTCCACTTACTACTTCATTTCAGTTGTAAGTCATCAGTGCATTTGGCAATTCTACAGCTAGTTTCTCTGTCTTGGTAATTTATGTAGATTAGAAGCAATAAAGATCTGAGAACTGACTCCCCTGTGACCCTTCTCAACACTTTACTTTCTAATCACTTTACTTTAATCAGTTCTTTATCATTTCCCATGTTTAACCTGAATCTTTCCTGGTTTCAGTTTAAGATGAAGACTATCATTTGAGACATTATCAAAGGCTTTATGTAAATCCAAATTATGGTGCTTGTACTATTATTATCAATTTTATTTCTAATCTTCTCAGAAATAAAAAGTGGCTAGTTGTCAAGATCTTTATTTCTTTAAATGTCTTTTGATGGTAAACTGTATTTGTTTTAAATTATTGACAATTATTTAATGCTCATAATTTTTAAGTGTGTTGTATGCTATTGTGTAAACTGAATTTTTAAGGTAAATTCTCTCTACTTGTTTCCTTTCTATGCCATGGTGTGTCACTCAGTGTGTGTATACACTCAGACACATATATTGGCTGTAATGGGGCAAGCAAAGCAATGAGTAGCAATTCTTTTGCAGTTTCAGTACATAGAAAGCAAGTTACAGTAGAATTGTTGAGGGTTGCAAGGGAATCATATGCCTTTGGTCCTAACAGATCGAATGAGGCTGATTATTTAGAGAGTTAAAGAAATGAACTACAAAGCTTTTCTCTGATTACTGCATTTTAAGAAATGCATTTAAAAAACAAACAGAAGTCAGGTTTAAAAAAAATAAGTGTCTGCAGAAACTGAGGTAGAATAAAAATAATATTTGGGGTAAAATGGCTTCTCTAGTAAGATTGTGGAAGTCTAGAACAACGAGATCTACTGGTAGGCAATAGTTCCAGAGAGTAACCAAATGGATTCTTCTTTCCTCCTAATTTAGACATTTGCATCCTATTTTTTAGTTTAGGAATATAATATTTAGACATATTATTTTTATTTATATGTATATTTATGAGTATCATTTTCTGATTGTAAAATTCTTTCTTCAACTACCATTGTATTTATTTACTACTTCATTCTAACTATTGAAACTATTAGAATTTGTAGTATATACACTGAAAAGGCCCATATCATCAAATACATATTGAATTAAGGATACTGCCAGCAATCAAATTCTACTGTCTCATAATCAACCACCTAGACAGGCAATGTGATGCACTCTGAAGACTAACAATTAAAAAACCACCACCAACCTAGATATTTAATGAAGCTGCAGTTCAAAAACTGTCATTAAACAAAACAGATTATATTTCACCTGTAAAGATGCCTCAGTTCCTGGATGTTTGGTTAGGCATGATAGAAAATCTGCATTCTAAAATACATTAGTAGACTTTGATTACACAGTACATAGAATGAATGTATTTGAGAAGAATAATATATATGAACAGATTCTGAGATAAAACTTCAAAAACTCATAAAAATATCTAATGATAGAAGAACTCTGTAATGTTTTGGAAATATCTTTTTGTCCACTCTACTCTGGTACAGTTTACAGTGAGTGGCTGCCATAATAACATAATTTAGCAAACTTCAAATCAACATTGGCCCTCAATTCTATAAACAGAGTTTTCAATAGAGCAATGTTAGAATAGGATGTTTTCTATGCATAATTATAGCTATTAATCAATTTAGATAATACAAGGATGTGTCAAGTTAGTCTCTACCTAGCAGCACACATTTGTATAATACATGCGCTCAAGTCTGGAACAGTCATATTTCCTTACAGTGAGAATGACAAAAGATGTTGATATTTACAATACAAATTTCCTTTCTGCTTGCTACAAATTAAACCCAAATACCCCAAAAGGGAAGAATATCAATGGCAGTACCAAGTAGTCAGTAAGAGACACAGTAGGCAAATAGTTAAAAAAAGAAATTAAATTTATAGTGCTTTTAGTATGCCATTGAGCAGAAAGAGAAGGCAGCTTTTATTAAAAAGACTTTCTTCCTTTTAAATAAGAAAAGGGCTGGGAAAAATGTGAATTACCTCAGCTATCTCCTTTTCACCTTATGCTTACAAGATTTTCTATTTATTATCCTTCTGACTACAGTATATTATTTTAGTACTCACTTTTTGGACAGAATATCTTTGTTTCCAACTGAGAGTATATGTAGCTGTCTATTCTGCAATCCCATAAATAAGCAGTTATCTACTCAGAAGCTGTTTCAGATGATCATTGCTTACACAAGAATTTGTAAGGCTAAAGTCTGAGTGATTCCAATTAATAAAAAACTGCATGGTATTTTTAATAGTAAATTTTTAAACTTCATGAAATATGCATGATCTGTAAATTAACAGGTTTATGTTCCTGTAAACATTTATTTTTTAAGGTTTGTAGGCAACAAAATAATTGATGATTTAGAAGTACTTGAATGGTTGCCTATTTCATAATTGATTGGCTTGGGAAACCTATGGAAATCTTCAAAATCATGCTCTAAATTCTAATACTCAGCTTTATTGTTTGTGCATATTTGAAGATTTAGCTAAATATTTTCATGTTGTTTTGGAGTATTCAGGAGCAGGCAAGTATGTTATTACAGTTAAAAAAAATGGTAGAAATTCCATAAACCATGAATACATTAAAGGTAAAGAACAAAAGCTATTTTAAGAAATGAACAGGTTGTAATGCTGAATGTCCTTCTGTTGAAATATGGTTCTTGAGCTTTCTGAACAGTGGTGGGAATTTAGAACATATCTTTTTATGACATTCCAATTAGTAACACAGTGTTTTATATGAAACTAAACTTTTTTTTTCATATTTTTCCTATATTTCTTAGTATTTCACATTATCAAGTATGATACACTGATACAGGATAGCTTTATAAACCTTTTTTAACATCAAATATATTTAACTGCATTTTCATTTGTTTTACAGTGTATTTCTGATGGCATCATGGCTTTTACAAGTAGTTTTAAATAGTGTAAGAAAGAGTGAAAAACTTCGTTCCTTCCCTTATCTTTACAGATAAGATTTTTTTTTTTTTTTTTTCCCCTCACCCCTCCTGGTACTTTCCATCTCAAGTACTTAACTTTTTTCTACAGTGAAACTCTGGGAGCACCTTTTACCAACAGAATCCTCCTGAAAATTACACTTCCAGGACAGAGTGACACACTGCTGTCATATGCTTATGCAATCTTGGTGGTATTATTTCACATTTTCCTATCAAAGACTAAAGGAAAGTTTCACTTACGAGTCCTGTAGTTTTCCAGCAATGAAAATAAATGAAAAACAATAGAAACACTGAAGTAAGACAGTAAATTTGATGTGCGCTTATCAAAAAGCTGCATTTATGAGACTTCCAGTCTATCGGGATATACTTCCAATTGCTACAGCCTAACAGGAAATATGGCAAGACTTCTAAGCAATACACGTTTTGTGATTATAATAATAACATGCAAAGAATAAGAAATAAATTGATTTAGTCCTAGAGCTCTGGAAATACATTTTTTTGTTTCCTGAGTTTATACGTTAAGATTAACTTACGTGATGCAGAAAATCTAATTAACTTTCAAAAATTGAATACTAAATAGCAAATATGAGTTACTAGTAAATGTTGGTCTTAAGTCTTTCTTTGAATGCACCATACCATACTACCATATGCTACATTGTATGCAGTATTTATTTTTATGTGTATATTGTCATAAGACATCTGAGTCAGAATTCTGTTGTGTAAGACATTGTGCCATTAGAGAAATAAGAAGTGGCCCTTATTTACTGGAACTTAAAACAAGTGCTAAAGAAGAGACAATGGACAAATAGAAAAGGAATGAGATAGAAGAAAATGCTGGACAGCAAAAATTTCTCTAGTCATAATTACTTGGATTCCAGATATTGTAGAAAATTCTGTAGGTACCACATAAAACAAGTACTGAAATATGCTTAGACCAATAAAGGTGTTTTACCCATAAATGCAAAAATAAGTGGGAGGTCAGCATTTAGGAGCTACCTGAATCACATTGAGCATAATTTATTTTATTTTATATTACTTTTGCAATTCTAAGTGCATATCACATTTCCCAAACCCTGCAGTTTCCTTGATGAGAATCATAGAAATACACTGAGGGGAACATAATTAACATTAATCTATATAGATTTCATTAACTAATTAAGGTAATTTACTTTAGCTGTGCATTCTGATATAATAATAGTAATACCTTATCTTCTTCATAACAGGTAAATATTCCATTTCAACAGACTGTCAAAAGAAACTGCAAAATACTTCAAAGGTAAGGACCTCCTTAAAATAAATACTTCAAATGATCATTCCTTCTGTTTTATCAGTTAGAAAAGAAAATGGAGAAAGTTAATTGTATCTGGCTGATAGCACAGAATTACAGATGGCATTAATCAACATATGCTTCAACTTCCTGTTTCTGAAGCTGTGTTTACACCTAAAAGACAAATTTCCACTGTTCCTTTCTTAGAAAAGATAAATTTTATTAATTTGGTAACTGCAGAAAAAAGGCTTCATGTGTGGAAATAAAATAGTAGAAGCTTGTTACATTTTTCATGTTGTGTTTCGGATTGTATTTTCAGGTATTTCTTTGTGCAAGATTACAAGAATACTGTTAAAGTACTAGAAAATGTCACACAGTTAAGATAGGATACTTTTTTGTCAACATGACAACTTGCTAACTTCATTTTTTAATTTTTCACTGATACAACTTCCTTTCTGAGATTTAGAATACATGGGTTTTTTACTTTCAACTGAGGGAAATAACTCAGTGTCATTTCGTGCCCAGACTGTTCTTTGTGGTTCTTTGTTCTTTAACTATATCTCCTAGCAATA
This sequence comes from Todiramphus chloris collaris, assembly GCA_025345505.1. NCBI lineage: Eukaryota > Metazoa > Chordata > Aves > Coraciiformes > Alcedinidae > Todiramphus > Todiramphus chloris. Next base: position 7,258,390 of record JANVCC010000035.1, read on the forward strand.
GTTGATGAACTTTTAAACTGTACCATCCACCTTTACAGATAATATTCCTGTCTCTCAAGGACACAGGTAATAGGATACAAGGTTTCACAGCAATTGTTATTTGTAAGTCATCAAGTAAGAGGGGATAATATGGACGTTGTTGTCTGCCCTAAACTGGTAACAAGAGAGAAAGCAAGAGCAATAATTTATTTTTCTAGTCATCATGTATGTGCCTACTTTACTATAAAACAGGGGGACTTTAAGAGCCTACTGCATGTCATTTATGCATGCACTTTATTGCATACACTTATAGGGATAGGAGATCTGTGTTCATTAATATTTAGCCATATATTTCAACATTGCCTTTAAAAACATAAAAGTTTCATAATTACCTCAGCCTCCTAAAACATAGTTTCTGAAATATAGATGTTATTTGGTGTAGATTTTTTTCTTGTGTGTTCAGGAAGGAGAGGGGAAGTTCTGAAAAAGTTCCACAAGCTTCTGGGGATTATGCCAGCTGTGAGCTGAATACTGAACGTTTTATGGAACAAAAATATATAGGTGGAGCTTTTCTGAAAAATCCTAGTGGTCAGGGCGGAGTATCTCTTCTAAGCCAAAAAGTTAGAGGCTTGTCTCAGAATATGTTTTATTGGTCTGATGGACCAAGGACTTCAGGTCTGGTCATACGTCCCGGAATGCCTGAAATATTCAACCTTTAGCTATTCTGGCTCTGGTACTCTTATTCATTTTTTATGGTTTTTTTGTAGATGTGTTTCAAAACATCTTTTAGAAGTCCATTTTTTCTCCTAGATTGAAATCCTAGAGTCTTCTGAGACATGGGAAGCCATTCTTACTATATCTCAGTGTGCTTCCTAACTCTCTTTTTGTATTCTTCCAATGCACCTGCAATGCTTAGATTCATCAGTAAACTCCAAATATCCAGTAGTCTTTTATATTTTAGAAAGAATTCATAATATTACAAAAAGGCTGCCTTTTTTTTTGTGTGTGCAGATGTGTTGCCAAGTTTGTTCCATTTTTCACTCTTTCTTTTCAGATCTTGTCTTTATATAAAAATATAATTGATGAGATAATTTGTTACTTTCTCAAGTATATCCTCAGATATACTTTAGTCATGCCAAGATTTAAATAGTAATGGCTAAGTGAAAATATTTCAGTGAAAGCAGAAAAAAAACCACCTTAGAAGTGACAAATATGGGAGAATTACAAAAAAAAAAAAAAAAAAGTAGACTTAGGGAGGGAAAAGGAAGGGTGCCATACTCCAAGGTCCTATTTGAATGCCACTGTTCATACCCAGAAAAAACATCACTAAAGGACACAGAGTATCAAGATGAGAAAAAACATGCCACATTTCTGACAGGTACATCTAACTATGAAAAAAAAAAAAAAAAAAGCCCTATTCAGCATAGGAATTGAAGGGAAGAATAAAACTAATGACATTACAATCCTCTTGAGAAGCCTTGTTTTGTTTATTAAATAAGCCACTCTAGTAAGATAAGTAAGAAGAACTGCTTAGTCTGGCAGTGTTAATTGATGCTGTCCTGGGAGTTTATTGTTATGTATTACTCTTTTTGTCCTTTCATGTAAAGATGTCAGCACATTGTACCTGACAGGATGTATTGTTTATTATAAACCATTCTAACTGGGATAGAAAAATTGCCAACAGTTCTTGCTACCCTGTGTATCTAAGGCATGACTGTAAATTATACATAATATTAATTCCAAGTATGAGGTTTATTTTAGGCTATACTTTAAATTAATGCTGTTCTGTGAAGTCCTCACATTAAAAATAGTTTTATTTCATCCAGTTAATTTTTGACATGTATGGATATATTTCCCCACACAAATACAATGAACACATGTATACAACAAGTATGATAGGAAACGAGGACAAGAGACAGAAGGAATGGAACTTTTCAAGCCTGATACAAAGTGCTTAAAAGAGAGTTAAACACAGTCTTGCACTCTTCCTTGAGCAAGACTTGTATTAACAGCAGTGCTGTAAAGGAAAGATGGGGATAAGACACTTTTATTCTGGTTTTCGTATTATCTCTTGAGTGCATGGAATGCAAGGATGGGCACACTATGTCTTGTAAAGGTGGTTATAGCAATTTGTATTTTCCCCTTTCTTCTGTAATTCTGGGACATGTAAAGTTTTACAGAAATTTTAAGGCAAAATGAATAAATTACATTGCAGTGAACTATTTCATTTTAATCCTGAGAGCAGTTACTTCCAAAGAAGACAGCTCTCTATCCTTATGAATTACATCTGCATAGTGGGGTAGTTTGTAGCCATTCCAATACATAAAACAGATTGAAACAGATTTTTTTACTTCTCACAAAAAAAACCCAAAAACAAACAAACAAAACCAAAACCCCAAACAAAACAACAACAAACAAAAAAACCTGGTGGAGATTATATCTGAATTTCAGTTAAAAAATAATTGAACAATAAAGCTAAGTACTAATTTTAATCCTGTTGTCTGTAGCACAGTTGAGCAATGAAGTGTGTTCTGTTCTGAGCATATAACTCTATTCTGAAAACTTCAAATATTGCTCTTCCTGGTAAAAAGTGATGGAAGTGCCTTGAGGGCAAATATGCTAAATATTTATTTATGACATGGCTTATTGCCTAACTTTTTTTCTGCCTAAAGGCACATATATTAAGTACTTGAGCATTTTATTTACTTGTTATTTACTGCCTATGCATTAGGAAGAATTATGAATTCAAGAATATAACATCCATTTTGTTTAAAACCTCATTTGCCAGACAGGTATGTTTGTAATAGGACAAAAATATGGTTCCCACCACTGCCATTTTCAGTTATGTGAGTAATTCTCTAAGACAGAAATAGCTGTTGTGATGGGAAAGAGATAGAGGGTTTGTGGTTTAGCAAATAAGAATCTCTTCACAGACCTAGGTAGTGGTTTTCAAAAGACTGAAGTTATTTTGGGAGCCTAGTTTCAAGAAAAATCAATGTGACTTAGGAGAGGATGTCATTTGGTAGACAAAAAGACTTTGGGCAAGATCCATAAACACATGCACTGCAATATCTAATATTCAGAAGCAGCTGTAGGGACCTAGATTTCTTACATAGTGCAGTCAAGAATGTTTGGAGCAGAGGTTTACCTATAGTTAATCATTAGGAAATCCTAAGGTATGGTGGAAATGATGGTGAAGTGAGAGGATTTCTAATCTTCTCAGGGTTTAGGCTTAATGCTATGAAGTGATTCAGGTGACTAAACCTTGTTCTTATTTCTTTCTTTAGGAAATAGAACTGGGGTTACCTTTTCTAAAATGTAATAAGTGATTTTATCCTGAAAGGCACAATTAATATGCATTCTGCCTCCTGTACTCCATAATCCTCTGAGTGTATCAGGACCTATTGAAGTTGTATTAGTGAGTTTTTAAAGTATGTTTTTAAAGAGTATGTTTTAAAAATATTTCAAGAGACAATCCCCTTTTATATATTCCTTCATGAGAGGAATATGGTATATCATGAAGAATGCTGGGGGACCTATGTTTAATTCCCTTCCTGTGTCCAAGAAAGTGAAGGCCACAATCATTCGTATTGAGTTATACTGAGCAACAGTTATTTCTTCCTGTGCTGTTGAATTGGAATTCCAAACTCAGTAAATGAAAGAGAAAAAACTGTTTTGGGCTCAGTTGTTAAATTTGGAGAATAGAGTTCAGGTCTGTTGCCATGCATATGGATTCAATCTGCAGTTTACATTAAGTACACACTAAATTACATAAATATTCACTGATTAGAAGAGTGATATGAGACTTCCCTTGACCTGTCTTTATATACTCAATCCTATTTAAAAAAAAAACCCTAGATTTTAAAAAACTCAATTACTTTCTATTTGTGGTGTTCTTACATGCAGACACTACTTGATTTATTGTCATCGGTCGAAAATATTTACAGTTAAATTGTTTTATCTTGACTCATGCAGAGAGGAGAAATACTCAATTTTTGTTTGCCTTTTTTTTCTGAAGTTCACAGAACCAGCATCATTCTAACACTGAGAACTGTGTAAAAATTTGTAAATATCTTCTTATTCCTTATCTAGGAAATAAGGCTTCTTGGTATGAAAATTACTACTTCTTTTTGGATTTTTATAAAATAGGAATAAATCCCAAATCTTCTGCTGCCTTTTCTTTTAGGGAACTTTGGACTTTTTCTAAAATATAAACATCTGCTTTTGGCAAGTTAGTCTCATCAGCTGGATTAACATAAACTCTCTAATAAGAAACAGGGCTTGACTATAGAAATTCTCCTGCTTGACCTCACTTGCCCAATAGCAAGAAAAGACAGGAATCTGTTCTGCCTTTTCATGTTGAAATTTGGCATGTCAGTTGAGAGATTTACATTTACATTTCTACAATGTATTGGGAGAAAAGAAGTAGCAGTCTCTGTCAGTACAAAAGGATATAATATTGGTCTTCTTTTTGTGGGGTTTTGCTTATTTCATCTCTTTCTCTCTCTATATTTCTCACAACTGTCCCTCCTATCTTTCAGTGCATTTTCACATACTTTTGCCTGAATCTTGTTATGCATCTGAGTTCTAGCAAGCATTATGGAGCAGACTGGTTTGGAAATGGCTGCATATTCTAGGAAAAAAAAATATCATAAATCCCCTGGCCTTTCAGTCCTTTCTTCAACAGAAAGGGTTGTCAAGCTCTGGAATATGCTGCCCAGGGAAGTGGTAGAGTCACCATCCTTGGAGGTATTTAAAAGACATGTACATGTGGCACTTGGTGACATGGTTTAGTGGTGGACTTGGCAGGGTTAGGTTTGCAGTTGGACTCAAAGATTTTAAGTGTCTTTCCAACCTCAATAATTTTATGATTCCTATTAAGTCCTACTAAATCAGGAAACACAGAGGGGGGCAAAAACCTGTAGCCTCTCCCAGAAGAATTGTACTCTAACTGCTCTGCTTTCTGCCTCCTTCCCATCTCTTCCCCCCAGTTGAAGACACAAGATTTCAAATTTATTTTTCAGTACAGAATCCCCACCCTGACTGTTCTTTATCTTGTATAGTGGACATTCCTCTTTGAAATGCTCTGCTACTCTCAGTTACGGGTGTGCCTTGGACCTTTCTATTATTTCCAAGTTCAGCCTTCTGGTACACAATTTTAAGATGCCATGTAATAATTGCTAGCACAAAAGGCTTGAGAAAATGACTGTCATATGTTTCAAATTGTTACATGATTTGTGGACTGAAGCTGGCAATAACCTAAGAACACACTCAACGATATATCAGGTATAAAAGCCAAGGTACTCTTATTTTATGGCACATAATTTAACAGTTTAACTGTGGACCCATTTAAAGGTTTTGCACTATTCTACCTGGAAAAAAAGGAAAAGTATTTATATTATTGTTGCCAAATGCTGTGATCCAGTCAAAGTGATTTAAGGAGATAGAATAATATACCCAACTGACAATGTTTACTTCTGGCACTCTCAAAAATGGAGATTGGGATTGTTATTGTCAAAACAGCACTGTATGTAAGTAGATACTGCTTAATAACACAATTAATGAAGCATCTGAAATTTACATAGCTGCATTTCAAAACTTCTACACTTTCCATTTTATTTCTTCCACTTCTTTTTGCAGAATTGAATTCTTTCTTGCATCTCAAATTTTGAATTGGTAAACTAGTTCAAGGAAGGGTTAATATGCATGCCTGAGATTTTTAGTTACAAATTTTTGACATGTCATTCTTATGCTATCTTTTCTTATTCATTCTATCAAGTATTTCAACTGAGCAAAACAAATTAAAGCTGAAAACAAGTTTGCTTTTTCCTCTCTTTAGAGTTGAGCATCAGTTTCAGAAACTGTGCATTTCTCATTCACTGATTGTTGTAAGAGCAATTTGAGATTTTGCATACACACAGCTGACAGGAGTGTCTGTCAGGAAGAAGTGGAGCCATAGTGTATATATAAACAGGAAATTAAAAGTAAAGCAAAGCAAAAATTAATCATTTCCTCTGAAGGAAGTTGTTTATTCCATACATAGGGTGGGATTAAACTTCTCATCATATTTTCTTCAAATGAGGCTTAGTCTAGCATTTTCCTGTTGCTTTTTCCCACCCTTTTTCCCTCCCCCAAGATTCTAATTCTGTAACCTACACAAACAAAATTATCATATCAATCTTTCTAGCTTCTGAAGTGGTCTTTCATACCTCCTGGTATCCCAGACATATTGCTTTGAATTGATATTGGGGTTTGAGATTTGGTCATCAAAGTGCCTATAAAATTTCTTATTTCATTATAATTTACTTCTGACAAGAACTGCTCTCTAATAACTAATGGAAAATGTTGTACATAACATTACAATTTTTGCAGTCTTGATATTTTAATGACCATATTTTCATCTTGTGATCTTCAGGCTCTTCTAACTTTCTGTTAGTTTTTATAACATTCTGTTTTCATTGCTATAATCCAATTATATCACATGCATTACATGCATAGCCTAGCCTAAAGATTGCTTCTTTTCAGCAGTTTGTAAATAGTAAAGGCATAGTTCACCTTTCGTTTTTGTGACTGCTTTCCTTCAGATTATGTATCATCCATGTTCCTATTATGATCTTCCCCTTTAGCATTAAAAGCCTGAGCCTCTCACAGCTGACACATCCTTGCAGTTAGATTGACAATTTCTTCCCTCACTTCTGTACTCAGGCTTTATCCAGAAGTTGATACTTCTTTCCTTATAAAATTTGTCCCTGACAAATTTGTCTAATAAACAAAACCTTTCCAGTATCTACCTCTTTCTCTGTTCACCCGATGTTTGCCTTTCCAGGGCGACTCTGGCTGCTGAGGTCAGTGGCTTCAGTCTAAGAGGAAGGGGTTATAATGAGCTGTCAGCATTCCAAGTCCTCCAGCAGGAGAAGGCTGATGTTCATAGCAGGGAGGTTCATTTCCTCAAGCAGTTATAATGTTTATGATTATGGATTCTTCTTCTCTTCAGGGTCAGCTTGAGGGCATTATGTTTTCATTAGTATGCTCTGCATCTTACTCTTTTGGCGTTAGTTGGCAATATTCACTCTATGTATGTGGTGTGGTTTACATACTTGGGTTCTTGCTCTTTGTTCTCCTTGTTACCCTTGAAACTCGTTTTCCTCTGTCCCAAAGTTTTATTTCCTTAAAACACAGTAATTGACTGTGGTTGATTTGTCTATAACCCTCTGGTATCAATCTGTACCTCTGCACCACGGCTCCTCCTACCATCATCTGTACTTCTCAAAACAGCATTTTAAAGCAGGGCCATATACAGCTCTACAGGGAACAAGTACTTGATACTAGTATTAGTTAGTTATCACACATCACAATTGTGCAAAGCAAAGCAAAAGCTAAATCAAAGTAGGTAACAGCCACTTGGTACTTGATAATTTTGGTTCCAGGTAAACAAGCTAAAACAAGGGTATAGTCAGGTCAGGACACATCCAGGCAAATTCTGACAAGGCCAGTGTGGTCAGGGTATTGCAAATCCTGAAGCCTGTTGTCAGAACACTCTATTAGTGGAACTACAAGACTACACTCTCTTGTTTCATGATGTGGTTGATAAGAATGTAATATATTGACCAAATCCTTTTTTTTTTCTCCACCTCCCCCTTTTTGTTGTTGTTGTTGTTGTGTGTGATTTTATTACATGTTATAATTTGGTTTTGCATTAGGGATTTTAAAACATTTTCAAAGCATGATAATTTAATTTCCCTGGTACAGGATTATGCAGTTCTGCTGTAGGTAGGGTAATCATGAAACCAGCATCTCCTCTGACCCTCTCACCCGTAGTTATGTGATTTTGAGTTTCACTGACTTTTTTTTTTACACATTTCTGAATTGTCACTTCTTTGAAACATGCCCATGAGAAGTTTCATTAAATAAAATCTGGTCATGCTTCTTTGGAAAATTCATGCCATCATAAGGCATTTAAATTCCATGTTAACAAAGGGATAATCTTTCCAGTTAAAAGTACGTGGCAGTTTATTATGGAAGCACTGCTGGGAGGGGAACATATGCTATTTTTTGAGCAGTGGTAATTGCACAATGAGATTTGGATTATGCAGGATTCTTTTCTAAAAAATGGATGCTTAAACCTAAATGCCTACATTTATATTTATGTGTCAGGATAACTGCACATGCGTTTAGAAGCATTAAGCCCTTAGCATCTCCTGCTGAAAGTTGCTGAATGTGTTCTACTAATAATAGCAGCATTGTTGTGATACAGAAGAGTAACAGCATAGTAGTCTGGACTTTAATCATTACTCAGACAACCAATTGCTTCTTAGCACTTTTTTTTACCAATATCCTACTTTTAAAATAGAAGCAGTATTTACTACTCCCAGCCTTACATAGTCTGGAGAAAAAAAAATATTTGGAAAAGAAGAGTTGCATTTTAACACAGGAACCTATAGGGCATTTTTTGCTTCAGGACTCAATAGGGAGTCAATTCTGTTTTTCTCAAATTTTAATTAAATTTTACTTCTGATCAAGTTAGTTGGGGTTTTGTTTCATTTTATTCCTTCCTTTCTCTTCCTTCCTCCCCTCCACTCATGTCTATAATATCCTTGAATGGACCACAGTTCAATTACCCTGGAAGTTCAGCTGATTATGATGAGGGGTTGTTTTTTTTTCACTCTGCTTACAGGAATTTTAACAGTTTGCTCAGCTGTAGAAAAGGACATTTATTGCCTCATGCGGTTTATAAAGTGTTTTTAAAGAAGTCTGATGTGTACATAATGAAAGTGGTGATAATAAAGTTACTTTGGTTTGTGTGAATTTTAAAAAAGTAAACTTCTTAAATTCAGTGTAGAATGTTGATTCTCTGGCATTTATCAATATACTGTAATTCGTGAGCATCATTTACCACCATCATCTGCAGTGCAGATTTTACTCAGTCTTTGAAAATATATTTCAGGGTATAACTTATTTTTCAATATAAAGCATCATACCAAATAATTCATAACTAACTCTGAAGTGCATCATTCTTAAGGTTTACAGTAGGAGTTGGAGTCCATTGCTGTAGATGTTGAAAGTCCTGAAGATGGGACAAGGGCCAAGAACTTACTCTACCTAGTTGAATGCCCTCAGATGCATGTCTTTTTTTGTGTTCTCTTTCTGGCCTACCATAAATTAAACAATGACACAACTTCAGAAGTATAGGTATGTGAGATGAGCCTTACAAAATTACTCTTACACTGATTCAGGAGAGATATAATTGTTTTCTGGACTTTCACAACACACCTACATGTATTAAACCACCATCTCCTCAGTGTGTTCAAAAATTCAGCATTGATATGGAACAATGTGTTTGAGGAACCATAACACTGAAAAGAAGAGCACTTTGGAGTTGGTCAAAAATGGAATTGGAATTTTTTAGGGCACACTTACACCAAATGTTGTTAAAGCTCTGTAGGATTCTTTTTGGCTTTGGCTTTTACTTCATTGTTTCTAGTGTATTCATCCTGATTGTTATGTTTTACTAGGAAGTATTTGGTCAAAATTCAAAATAGTATTATAAGACATAAAATTGATTTGCTAGTGGCTTTGCATTTTCAGCATACACACATTTGTAATATGCATGAGTACCTATGTGAAGGAAATGTCTTCCTGTTTTTGCTTTAAATTCCAGAACTGCTATACCTTTTTCCTGCCCTTTCAAGTTTCATATGAAGTTAATATGTTTAAAAAATATTACATCACTGTATGGGGTATAAGGAAACTATCTACAGACAGGGATGACTCTCCCCATTTCATTACTATTTTTCTTAGTTCAGGAAGGTTGCTATAATGCAGTTGAAGATAAAGGTAGGGTAAAAAAGACCATCACTATTTTATCTGTTCAGTGCAATTGGGAGGGAATGGAGAGCCTGACATAAATGTACTTCCTATGTTGTTTCTAAAATACTGAGGAACTTTATCCTTGCTTCTTTTTGTTTGAATTTTCTCAAAGAACTGTTAAAAAACATTAAGATGCTTTTACTATAACAATAGGAATAAAGAAAATTAAAGATAAGAAAAGCATACTTTTAGACATTTTATTTTCAGGTTTGTAATCGTGGGCTGTTGAAATATTCTTAACCAATGTAAGTTAAACTTTTTCAGGAATAATAAATGAAAGTTATGCAATAGTCTCATATTTCCACGTTGTTATAAACAACGTGGAAATAGATAAATGGACTTGATTTATAGACAAGACTAAGCAAAATATGAAATTTTGAAATGTATGCATGCTGTATTTTCACTCTGTTTTTTTTTAAAAAGATAATATATAAAAGTTGTAATAATTCTACTCTAAGAATTCCACATTAATGTACTGTAACAGTCTCCTATGGTTAGGAAAAAAGAACTGGAAAATACCAGAGATCCATGACAGCAAGTCACCCACGGACAGTAAAAAATTCATCTTTCCATGTAACTTCAATATGTATTATTTTCAATAGTCACTAGTATATCATGATTATTAATTCCTTTATGATCCCTCTTTTATAGTATAATGAGAAATTATGGTTCACTATATATGAAATCATTTCCTTCCCGATACTGAACAGCAAAGATTTATTTTCCTTAGATCTAGAATAATATTATGATATGTAGCAACATAAACTCATAAAATACAACGGGTTTTATCACCTAGTGCTTCTCAAAGAGTATTTTTCAATGACTGAGAACATGAAGTGAACAGAAATTTGTTATCTAAATCTGAGGTTTGTTTAATACTTTAAAGAAACAAAGGATCTGGAATTCACCCAGAATACTGGACTTAAAAACTTGCTGAATTACCACAGTACACAGACAAGAAATTGCTAGAATGAAGCTTGAATTTATACCTCATTACCGTAATGCTCCTCATTCTGTTGTCAGCTTGGGGCACAAGGTTGATAATCACAATCTCTACTTCCTGCAGAGGCTGCAAATGCAATTACAGATTCTCAATGAACTGATTCACCCTGTTTATGCCCAGTGACAATTTATAATGTAGGGCAGCAAGTGATATGATTCCAGGCCTCTTGAATGCAAATATTCTGTATGGACTTCAGTGAGACTGGGGTGAGCAACTGTCTTTTTTATTGCTGAGTAAAGTAAAAAATTAGAGAAAGTATTTCAGTCCCACAAGAACTGAACAATGTTTATTTTTCCTGGCAACATGAAAACCAAACTAAAAATAGATTTATTTTAAGTAAAATATTTATCTTAAACAATCTTTCCCTTAATTTTTTTAATTAAGTTAAAATCTCAGTATAAAGAGACATATATCAAGGGAAACAGTGTAACTTTGGGATATTAATTTTTCAGGATATCTTAACTCATTTTTGTGTTTGAGCTGTAATTTTTTTTCTTTATTTTTTGGGGTCAATGTCTAATAGGAAAGAGAAATATTTCAGCCATCTGAAACTATATTCCTAACAGAACTGATTAACAGACTTGTACCTTCTATGTCTCTATATTTATTTTTTTTTTAATAATAGTCTCTCATACTCGTATTTCTTGGAATTTTTTTCCTTTCTCACTTTTTAATTAGTTTCTCACTTCCATGTCTAAAAACTAAAGTCTCAATTTTTAAGTCTTATTTTTCACTATCTTTAATGGGACATAGAAATAGAATTTGAAATTTTCAACAGTGCTTTTTGTTCTGGAAATGTTTCAAAATTATATTCTGTGTATATGCAAAGTGAGTTGTTTCTTGTCTGAGATAAAAGTCTTTTAAATGTCATATCTTTTTGTATCATTTTTCTCAGTGCCACTTTAACCCCTGTCATTGTTGGAGCCCTTCATGTCCACCATAATACAGGTATGACATGTACCTTATGTACCATGCTTTTCATAAGATATATGGTATCACATCCAGATTATCTACCAATTCACAGACTCAAAAAGTCAGAAAACAGTTGAGGATAGAAGGGACTTCTGAGATTGTCTATTCCAACCTACCTACTCAAAGCATGATCAACTGGAGCAGGTTGCTCAGAGTCATGTCCAGAAAGGTTTTAGATATTCTCCTGGCAACCTGTTCCAGTGTTTGATCAACCTTCCAGTAAAAAAAGACTTTCCTTGTTAAACATAATGGAATTATGTTAAATTATAATAAACATAATGGCATTTTCTGGTTTTCCATCTTTGATCATTATCTCTACTTATAGGAAAGAGTGTGGAAAGCCTTGTTAATGTTAAGATAACCACTGCTCTCCCCTCATCCACTAAGTTGGTAATGTCATTATAGCAAAATACCATGCTGGTCAAGCATGACTTCTCCTTCTTAAATCCATGCTGCCCTGGACTTATTACCTTCTTTTCCTTAATGTGTTTGGACATGTTCTCAAGGGTTATTTGTTACAACACCATGCCATGAACTGAATTGAGGCTGACTAGTCCATACTTCCCTGGATCCTCCTTTCTGTCCTTCTTAAAGACAGGAGTGAAATTTCCTTTATCCCAGTCACTGGGAACATCCTCCAGCTGCCACGACCTTTCAAAGATAATGAAAATTGGTCTTGCAGTGACATCAGCCAGCTTTCTCAGCACTGGTAGGACCATACCATTAGGTTCCATGGACTTGTTATGCCCTGTAATTTAAGTGTTCCCTAACATGATACTTCTCTACTGGGAGTGAGTCTTCGTTACTCCAGACTTTCCCACTGGTCTCAGAAGGATTGAATTTCTGAAGGAAGTTCTTACTATCGAATTCCAAAAATAACACCTTGACCTTTTCCATGTCCCTTGTCAGCATCCTGACTCATTCAGCAGTACGTCCCCATTTTCTTTCTTTTGTTGCTGATCTACCTGTAAAAGCCCAGATATTCACACTTAACATTCCTCACCAACTTTAACTCCATATGGGTTTTGGCTTTCCTCAACTTATCCTACATGCTTGGATAGTGTTTCTACATTGCTTCTGGGTCACCTGTCCCTTTTTCCACCTCTTAGATGCTCTTTCTGTGTTTGAGTTTACTCTGGAGTTGCTTGTTCTTCCATGCAGCCTTCCTACTACTGTTTCTTGTTTTGCTGCGCATCAGAATGAGACATTCTTGAGCCTGGAGAAGGTGATACTTGAAATCAGCCAGCTCTCCTGGACTCCTCTCCAGGACTGTATCCCATGAGATTCTCCCAAGCAGGTCCATGAACAGGCCAAAGTCACCTGAAGTCCAGAGTTGTGATCCTACTTTTTACTATGTTCTCTCAGTATTCTGAACTTCGCCGTTTGATGGTCAGTGCAGCCAAGGCTGCACCTGACCTTCACACTGCTAACCACTTCTTCTGTGTTTGTGTGTACGAGGTCCAGCAAGGTGCTTCCTATATAGTTATATGCATCCAAGATGAAATACAGAATTCTGCACGTGGTAGAGGTCTAAAATTCGAGATTCCAGTCTTGATTCTTGAAAGACAATTTTATTGGATATTTGTGGGAAGTCCTGTTGAAAATAAAGTTAGATTGGACGGGATATAGGTACATGCCTTTTCTGGGAAATATTCATGGAGATAAAAATGCATTTTAAGCATAGATCTGTAAGACCAAAGTAGAGACCAAAGCATGGACTTAAGAAAATTAGGAGATTTGAGTGTAACACATTCATATATAGATAGTTATGACTGTTAGAAATGTGTATGTATATTAAGTGGGTATGTATCTGCAAAAACATTAATTAATACACTCAATAATAAGATCAAATGTGATTTTGGAGTAAGCTAAAATCTTCTTTTTGCATTGCCTTACAAGAGTAACACATTTTATAATGATGGACGGTATTGTAAATTAAAGGAGTTTCTTTCTTTTAGTGAAAGCCTGCCAAATTCTAAATATATGTTTTTAATCTGTCACTCCATCTCCAATAATTTTCTTCAAAATAACAGACAAACAAAGCCATAAGTTTTTCAGACACTAATAAAATACACAATGCTCATCACTTTTCATGTTGGCTTTGCAGCAGCTAGTCTGCTATGTTTGATCTCCATGTGCTAAGATATTTGACAAGATAGGTGCTATACCTAGCTTGATTTTTTTGTTTTTAATCAAAAACATCAATTCTAATGTCAGCTTACTTAAAACACAAGGGTTGGGGAGAGTCTACTATTTGCCAAGTGGAAAAAGACAAAAAAGGTATTGGGAAAATTACTATTTTCAAGCTTCTAGTTAGATACCACAATCAATGGCGGTTTAAAAATAAATAGAGAGCTAGTGAGACATCTGTGTCAAAATACACTAATGCTCCAAATTGGTATGGATTTCACTGGGAAAAATCGTAAAGCTATTTCATACTCCAGCTATGCTAAATAAACTACTCCTCCTCTTCCTTCCTCCAACAGAAGCCTAAATATTCTGAGAGAATATTAGCTGGGAATGGAAGGAAAACGTATCCATGGATTTCTTCTGTTTCCAAATTGACAAATTGATAATGCTCTAATCTTCAGAAATTAGATGGTCATATTTTTGATTGTTACATAGGTGCTATCAGTTTTCAGGGTAGAACTTTTTCACCAGTACTCAAGGTAAACTAAACCAGAGACATTTCAAGAAAATAGTTTTCCCCTTTATATTTGAGTTGTGATGTCTTCAAGCAAAAACATACTTAAGAGGTTTTAGAAATTTTGCCATAATCTTTTACAGTAGTATCAAATAACATCAATAAGAGTATTACACCTCAATTTAACTTTGATACTTACATTGAACATGATGGGAAAAGTAACAGTTGTTGCAAAAAGACTCTCCCACTATCAGAATCCACAACAGTAACCAAAAATTGTGAACTATGAAGTGGCCTAAAGAGACAGTGTACACTGTTTCTGAATCCCCAGTTCATATTCCATTCCTTTGTTTTATGCTAGTAAGTTATGGATCTCTATTTCCTATGCAGAACTTAGTATTTACAGTAATAAGAAATATAGGAAGAAGTAGTATTGTTTGTGTCTGTGGGTAATTTCAGAACTTCATATGAAGAATTTGGGAGTATTTTAAGTTGCCCTGAGAAAGTTTGGTTGGTTGGTATTGGTTTTGTTTTAAACTCCAATACTTGGACAATGACTCTTAAGAGCAAAATTCCTCAAATCTTGTGAGGTATTTATTTATACATGAGTCTAAAGACAAAATAAGTGGGCTTTTTTTTTTTTTTTTTAATTTACAAAAAGAGTTCTCATTATTTTACAGATCTCTTTACAGATATTTACAGGTCTGTTACAAAAACCAATCAAGGGCATGGTGAGAATAAAAGATCAGAGAGGTAATTAAAAAACATCTGGAGTGCAATGTCCAACTGATGTAATTCATATCTTCAAAAGTACACATCACAATTCTTGTTTCCTGGTCATCCAGGTTAGGGGAACAATGATATCACTCACCCTCTGTCCTCACTCCATAAGACAGAGGTGGGTTCTCCAATTTTTGCAAGACCTGCCATAAAACAGGTCTATTATAGGACTACCTTCCTGCAAAATGAAGATTAGCAAAAGAAGTTGGAATTGATTCAAAATGAAAAAAAACACCAAAAGAAGTATTCCAGACATTATCTTCTCTGTGTGCCCATATCCTCAGAAACTAAGGAATATTTCTGGGAATGAAGTGCAGTGCACTGTAGCGTGAAGGGATGGACTCTGACAGCTCAGCCAATATGGCTGTAATCAGAAGTCACTTTATTAAGTGCAACAGGCTGTATTTATACATGAGACAATACTGATCATGCACCCAGATCACTTCTAATTGGCCCCACACTCAAACCCAGAGTCTGTCCACGCGCACTTCAAACACTTTTAATTGTCTGTCAATTCTCTGGGTTTTCTTCCTTCAGCACCTGTTTTTCTCCTCTTATCCTCCTGTTTTGCCGGGTGCTTCTGCTTTTCTCATCCTTAGTCTTATCTCCTCAAGGTTGAGGCAGTGTTGTCTGTTTTTCAGCCTTGCAGGCCTTAGCATAACTACTTCTAGCTAACAACTATTTCTGTCCTACTCTTTTCAATCCCTACAGTGCACATTGAATTTCATGTTTGAGTCTGAGAAAGCTTGTCTTTTAAGTAATATTGTTCAACAAATCCACAATGTATAACACAAAACACTGTATATTGCCAAGATGTTTTATCAGCGAGTTTTCCTAACGGAATGCCCTTACTATATTGATTCAGCCAACCCCAAATGAACTGAAGGTAAGTCTGCCAAAGTGCCCATCCAACATCACACTCTTCTATATACTGAACAGCAAAATATAGTAAGTATCTAAGAGAGAGACTGAAGTCATTTTGATTTTGAAATTTAAATGGATCTGCATGCTTGTCAGCCTCTCAACAGTTCTTTTGTGGGAGCTTAATGCCCCAGCTGAGGAAGTGTCTCAAATCTGTGTGATCTTTCAAATGGGTTGTTGAAGAGAATAAAAGTTATTCGGACTGTGGGCATTCTTCACCTGTGAGTTTCACTTTCTGTTTAAATACTTGTGGATTTGCTGAGCAGCTAATTTGCCTGCAACTGTTAAGTGGGGTTTAGAAAATTCTTTGCTTGGAAGAGTTCTAAATATCAGAGAGTAGAATATAAATTGTTCTTACTTATCACCTGTTTTGATCTAGATTATTCACCAGGTGGCCAATATTTTGAGTAAATCACACTCCTATTTTTGTATTTTTGCTCACCAAACTTTCTCATAGAAAGAGAATAATGTGTATGTAAAGAATTTAGCTTTGAAAGTGGCAGTAGTGTGTTAGTATGACAGGTAATGAGGCAATTTGGCAGAACGTCAGAAACTAATTGAGCTCAGCTCACATCAATGCTTTTTCAGCTGAGGCTGTGTCTTCTAAAATGAACAGCAGAATTGCATAAGACAATATGACATGTACAATTTTAATTGGAAGCTTTAATTTAAAATATTTAAAGCGTGTTTAGAATAATTTGTGAATCTACACAGACACATTCTTTTCCAATTAAGTCTCTTTTGTTGGTTGTATAATGACTTAGAGTCAAAAATACAAATTATGAAAGTCTCTGCACATATAAATATTCAAGCAACTTTTAAAGAGAAGGGATTTAGCTTTAGTAGAAAGAAGGTCTCACAACAGCGCATGAATATACAAAATTAACATGGAATTTTGTAAGATAGCTGTTAAAATCCATTAGGATTGTTAAAAATACTGTTTAATTTAAAAGTAGAGCTTTGATTTGGTCACACAACAAAGGAAGACTGCAAAACATGAAGTCAAAACATTTCAAAGATGATTAAATGATTTTGGTAACAGTCTTTTATATATTAAATATTAATCTCTAGGGGTACTTTATGGTGTTACCAGAGCATTGCCACACATGGTGATTTTCTTTTATACTAGGATTGAAATGGACAATCTGTTAAGATGAAGTTTTAAAGGATAAATGTCTCCCATAAAATGGAATACTAACAAATTTTTGAGAGGATGGGGAGAGACTGTAAATCTATGTCAAATGTTGTTTAAGTCATGTCCATTATGGTTCGTTTTTATACTATTTTTATTTTCCATATTTTTTGACAAGTTGCTTTTTGGGAAACATATACATGAAACAACATTTCCTGCCTGCCAAACTGTTCAAATTACGAATGAAAATATGGATATACTGAGTAATATGTAGCATAATATTATATTAAAACACTGTAGGAAGAAGGGGAAATATTATCTTATGTTTTACGGATAGCACAGCTGTTGCTTCATAGACTGAATTGATTTTGCCTCAAAGTCAGTGGCAACATCAGTGGTAACACCAGAAGCAGAAACAGGACTTCTTACAGGGTAGCATCCTCTTCGGTGGCTCACATTCTTTCTATCATTTCCCTTTTTCTTTTTTTAGTATGTCTTGTTCTACTGTGCAAGTAGTCTGAAGCAATAAAATTCCTTGTGAAAAGCAACCACGCTGACCTAGTCAAAACTTAGTCTTTTGTATTTAACATTTCCAGTTTTTAAACAGTGCTATTTCTTTAATTCATTATGTCAAACATATTTGGAGTAACAGTTATTTTATATATTTTTTGGTTAAAAATGTAAATAAATACATTGCTTCCAAAGTAAGGGCATTTTAACAAATTGAGTATCATGCATTAATTAGCTGAATCCCTTGTAGTATTACTAAAGCTGCAATACATCAATTCTTAACTTAATCTGATTCCATCCTAATCAATACCTGCTGAAAATAAGGTTTTCAGATGGAATCCAGGGTATTTCTGATATTAAGTATGATATGTCAAGTTTATTCTTATAATTAAATAACTGATGTACAGAACAATCTTGTCTCACAACCACATAACATTCTGAAACTGGAAAACCGAAAGTGACTTTTTAATCACAGTTTCTGGATTGAGTCAACTGAGGATGAATTTCAATGGGAGTTGTCAGATATTTCAAACATTTTTGTACACCTCTTCATAATACCAGAGGATTGCATCGTTAATTCTGTCTGGGTTTTATATTGCTGACTTTTTCCCCCCAAAAGAAACATATTTTAGCAAATTCATAATATATAAAATAAATTTATGAACACTTATTAAGAGCACAGACAAATGTGCTTGCACTTGTTTTGATTAGCTTCCTCTGACCATTTTTCAATAACCACTTACTAGTGACTGCTGCTATGAATATCAATACCTCCTTTCATGAACTATCTCTAGCTCATTTCCGTGATTGACTATGAGGGCTTGAATGGCATGGACACTGGAAGTCTGCCTAAAAGCATTGACAACTTGTATGATTATCTTGCATCATTCATGGTAACTCTGTCAGATTGTCTGAGAATAATTGTGAAAGAAATGCAGGTCATTATGGAATGAACATGATGTGTCCATAATGGTTCCCTTGAAGCTGCTGGAGTTTACTTGGTCAATAATCTGTCATGAAAAAAGTAATTCAATATATTTTACTAAAAGGCTGGACAAATCACGTTTATTGTACTCCAGTGTATTTTCAGAAATGTTATCTAGTTTCCTTTTGAAAATTCTTTCCATTATTAAAAATATAATAAAACTATGACATTCTGAGTTGATATTCCTACTCTTCTGAATTGTCTTTTAACTTAAAAGGACTTACAATGATATATAAAATATTGAACATAATATTGTGGGATAAAATTCAGGGTTTCCTTGTATGCAATTATTTTTCCTGGTCAGAATTTCAGTTGTTGAAATAAATGTATTCCATTTTCCAGTATTATTTACAAATGGATTTTTGTCCATTGATTCTACAAAGAGAATTTTTCAGATTATTCTATATAGAAAATTTTGCCATGTGCCTGATGTAGTACTTGTAATTTTCATGTTAAAGCTATTTTTAGATTAATAGTAGTTTTAATAAGGAATTCATTTTCTCAACTCTTTTGTCAACAAGATATATGTAATGATCACTGTAACCTATTTGGCTTATTTTCTGATAAATATATAGTGAAAAGAACTTGTTATTTTTTTCATTTTTTAATACTGCCAACACTTATCCATTTCACTACTAAATCTGAAAAGGCCTGTATATTTCTGACTTTTAAAATTCAGTTGTATTAAAGATAAATACTGATTTTAAAATCAGTAACAATTAAAACTACTCTCTAAATCCAGCGCATCAGGCACGAAGTGAAGAATAATATTTGCTGAACTGTTACTCTTAGAGTTGTAGTAATTCTGATGTGTTTTCATCATTTTAACTAAAATATTTTAACTAGATAAACTCAATCTTATCCTAAATGCTTAAAAACTTGTAGACCAGTATTGCAGATTAATGATAGTTTGTAGTATGAAAGCACTGGCTTTGCTGATAGGTCATTTTATGTTAGAAACCATAAAGTGTGTCCAGTGAAAGATGATTTGTACCAGCTAAAACTGTAGCCTGAAGCAACACTTGGTGGGTTATTACTCTAATCTAGTTATTGCAGCCTTGAAGTGTATGTTAGTAAGTTGAGGGTAAAAATGTCAAAAGCACAGTTGAGACTGATCACTAACAGTTTCTAGGAGCAACAAAAAATTGTCCCATGTATTATTTTTCTGAAGTTGGTTAACTGAAATTGAAGTCATATTGACTGTGGCTTATTTTGAAACTACTGGTTATTTCTAGGAAAAAAAAAAAAAAACAAACAAACCAAAAAAACCCAAAATGCTTTTCTTATGTGAAAACTTCAATAACCATGAATTTACAAGCAAAACAAAAAATGTATTGTCATTCAAAGAATTGAAAGTATGAGAAGTGAAATGTGGCATTGTTATTTGTTTATCAAATGAATTCCAGTGTACTGTGTTTACAGACTGGTAGTACAGCATATTATCAGTTTTTTAGTACATTACTATTATATTAAACAATGCTTAACAAAAAAAATTTAAAAATTTAATTTTGTCAAAAGAGACAATCATGTCTCAGATTACTAATACCTGCACTGAACTGCAGCTTCCAGGCTATGGTTACAAGCAGAATCACAGAATGGATGATATTGGACAAGACCTCTGTAGTTCTTGTGGTCAACTCTCCTGCTCAGGTAGGGTCACCTAGAGCTTGTTGCCCAGGACACTGTCCAGACAGCTTTTGAATATCACCAAGGATGGAGATTCCACAGCCTCCCTGGGCATCCTGTGCCAGCACTCAGTCACCCTCACAGTAAAAAGTTGTTTTCTGATGTTCAGACAAAACTTCCTGCGTTTCAGTGTGCCCATTTGTACTTGTTCAGTCACTGAACAGTACTCTTCCAGGCTGAACTCTCAGCCTTTCCTCACAGGAGAGATACTGCAGTCTTTTAATCATTCTTGTGGCCATTCATTAGATTCTCCAGTATGACCAGGTCTCTCTTGTACTGAGGAGCCCAGAACTGGACACAGTACTCGAGGTGCGGTCTCACCAGTGCTAAGTAGGGCAGTAGGCAACAAGTGAGCAAAGGTACCTGAATTCCTGAGCCACTAAATACTACTCCCCATTCCTGGGGATAGGTTTAGCATAGGACTCTCTCCACCCAAAACAGATGGGGATTACCAATCTGAATAAATGGAGCAGACATGAGAAGAATTCCTTTTTTTTATTTTGCTTTTTAACATGTTCAGAAACATGATTCTATGAATATAGTAAAAAATTACACTTACGGATGGAATCAGAAATTGATTTATACAATTTATACTACACAGTGCTTATCATTTAGAATGTATTGCTTGAAAAACACTAAAATAGGTGAAATATAGGTTTCCTTTATTTTCCTCAATTATAAATTGTGAATGAGTTACATCTGAAAGTAGATTAATGGAACTTTTATGTTGTCTTTATTTTAGAAAAGTTAGAAAATGAACAGTGAATTAAATGTCGGTAAAGGTTTAATACCTAAAAATTAACATATATGTATGTATATTTCTTAGATAGTATTTTTTTCAGTCTTCATCTCAGTGCCATTGCAGACATATTGGGGGAAGGAGTCTGTTATGACTTTCAAAAGCCATTGTATCTAATAGCATACATAAAGAGACAACATGATGTGTGAATTTGCACTTTGAAGTGCTATAAGATACTGAATTTAATGTGCTTCACAGGCTGCAATAATTCTGTCAAATTCATATTTTAAAATCATTATTATGCCAGTCTACATATATCTGTGTGTATTGTTGACGTGGGCTTATTCTAGACATTCAGTAATTATTCTAAATTGGAAATCTGTAGCTGCATTCAAAATTCGTAACTACCCACTAAATTACTGCATTTCATTACTCTGTTTTTTAAAAGGTGTTTGCAGCATTTTTCACACATATATATTGCATTATTTTCTCACAGACTATTTAAAAGGGGAAAAGTTGCATGTTTGCCTTGAACTGACAGTGCCTTTTTTTCTCCTGCTCTACACTTGAGATCTTCATCCAATATGTTACTTCTTTCCACAGATGAAGAACACTCTGTTGCATTCAAAGAAATGATGCTTACCTAATTTGAACTTTTTACTGCTAAACATTGTGAGGCTGTAGTGGAACCTGGAAAATACTATATTGTCCTATTGGTATTGCTAGTGACACATTTTTTAAAATTGCATTCTTTCTGTATAATACTTCTTTACAAGTATAAAGTGGAATCATGAATGCATTACATTTCCTGATAACTCCCTGTTAATTGCCATGGAAGTCATTGCACTGCACAGTTCACTGAACTTACTGAATATGGACATAAGCTTCTGGAATAGAATCTGGAAAGCAAGAGCAGCAAATTGTCAGCAACTGAATGTTTTTTCAGAACTTGTTTTTGTGCTGAAAAACCACACACACTTCTGTATCTTCTTTTCCAGCCCTGAACACTGCCCCTAATTTCAGACACAGTTGTACAATTTATTTGGCTCCATAAATGCATGAGTTCTTTACTGCATATGCTTTGAAATATCTTGTCTAGAAATACAGAAGCTGCTGGTTGATAATGAATGTATCATAGACAAGAAAAAATTAAAAGTATCCTTTATTCATGGTACAAATAGTATACCTTGTCAGGCACATGCAAGTATCTGGTAAGTTTTGTTATTGTTGCTGTAAAAATTTCTGGCTTTAAGCCAATAGTGCTTAAAACTAGTGATACTGTAAAAAAAAAATATGATGCCAAGTTTAAATTTGGCAAGCAAAGCATGCACATGTATGAGAATGCATAACCCAGTCATGCTCCTTCCAAAAAAACCCCAATAATCTGGATTCACATAGTTTTAAAAAACTTGCTTATGTGCAGATTCTTAATGTGCTTTCATGTACGTACAGGTTCATAAATTAATATTTATCCAGTACATAAACAAGTATCTTCTAGGGCTCTGTGTATCTTCAAAAAGAAATACAAAATTTAAAGCACATGGTTTGGCATTAAACACTTGTTACTGTGTTGCTCTTTACATTTGTAAACTCTTTATCACATTCATAGTGATACTACAGATTCACAGTATTGCCCCTTTCTTCATGCTCCAGTTACTATTCTTTTTAGTTTAAATAATTCCATAGAAACATGAAATGTGATATGTCACCTTCTAGCTGGGATTTCCAAATCTGCTATAAATTTATATAACTTGCAGAAATTATAGTTAAGCTTTGGAAACTACTGTGAGATCAAGTGAAAATGAAAAGTGAAGCTCAGGAAGGCTGTATGAATGGATGAATGTAATAAAAGCAAGAAGGTTCCAAAATCCATAGAAGTAAACTGAAAGATATGTATTGGTTTCTTGGGACTTTGGATTAGGATTCATCTTTATGAAGTTGCTCTTACATATTTCCTGCTGTTACAGTTCCTAAATCAAATCCCTTTCTGTATCATGTACATGTAACCAGTACACTGTCTGCTGCAAAGTTGCTTTATATACTTGATGTTTGAAGGATGTCATCACAGCCCTGAAATTTATTTCTCTGATTATTCTGTAGTTCTCTTTTCCCCAGGAGAAAAGCATATCAGCTATTTTCATGTGTCACCCTTTTACCCTCACTCCAAATAAATCCAGCATTTGTTGTCCTGATGACCAGGAGAAAAGGTAAACCCTAATATGTGGGCATTTTAGGTCTATGGCAGAAATAGGCCTAACCTGGAACTTGAGCTTTAATATTTGTTCAGTACTCAAGACATTAAGTTAGGTCAGAATAGACTTATTTTTTCTTAAAAGACAAATTGGACGACGTTTTGATGACCAGAAACAGACACAATTGAAAATTAGCTTCTATCGATTATTTCTAACACAAGGAAGCTTTGTAGAATCAACATGTGTTGATAATGTTCTGTAACTGAACATCATTTCTATTGCAAAATTTGGAAGCAGACCAGGATCCAGGTGATGTACTTAAAACCAACCCCATCTGTTATATATATACGCATCTGGGAAAGATTCTTGCTACAAAATAAGGGGAGGGAGCATTTTTGGTAGTACATAAATAAAAGGCAAATAAAGAGATGAAATGCATGTATTTCAGAATGACACTCAAATTTTATTATTTTTACGTTGTAGTGGAAGTATTCAGTTATGAAGCTGTTATGGATAGTAAGACATGAGGGAAATATAGCCTTACCATAATATGACCAAGATTATATGAAGGTCACCTAGAAATGTAAAAACATCACATACTTCAATGAAGTGCAGTAGAAACTGGACACAGCTTTATTAACTGTAGCAAAACAAATTAAAAACTTTTAACATCTCTCTGAGATTCCAGTAGCTCATTTTTGTTATTTGAGTTCATCTGAGTGCCACCTTGGCCCAGTCTTTTTGGGGATGAGCTGTTTTTGTGCTTCTAGGAGAGCATTCTTGAAAAACTCTGAGTACGTGCTAGCTCCTTTGTCCTCCATGGAAGTTTCCCATGGAATCCCTCCCATCTGAGCTCTGAGTGAGCTTAAGTGTGCTCTTCTAAAATATAAAATTTCTTAGTATTAACCTTCCACATATTCAGCAGGATCCCAAATGCCACAAGGCTACCAAGATATTACAAAGCATGTTTTCTTGGTTTGTGAGTAGCAGGTCCAGCAGTGCCTCATTCCTGGTTGGCCCTTCTAACATTTGTACAAGGAAGCAGTCCACCATGCATTCCAGGAACTTGATGAATGACATGTGAGCTGTTGTACTGTTCTTCCAACAAATGTCTGGGTAGTTGAGGTCACTCATAAGAACCAAGTTCTATTGACCCAAAGCTTGCTTAAGTGACCCACATATTGCTTCATTGCCATCCATCACAATCTTCCAGTCACATGAGTTGTCCCACCATGTTTCAGTTATTTCTATATCATAACTTTCTGACTGGGCATAGAGCTCTGGTTCCTCCTGTTTGTTGCCCAGTCTGCATGCATCGATATACATATACTTGAGCTGGTTGGTCTTGTGGTTAGTATCCTGGAAGGCAGCTAAGGAACATTTGTCACTTCTCCAATTGGTCTGGTTTCTTCCCTAGTTGATTGCAATGGCGGGAGCATTGCCACTTTGGGCTTCACCACCCAAGTCCTTCAGTTTAAAGCCTGCCTCACCAAGTTGGCCAGCCTGCTGTCAAAGATTCCCATGCTTCTTCTAGACAAGTGGATCCCATCTGTCCCTAGCAGGCTATAGTCATTGAAGAACACTCCATTGTCTTAAAAGCCAAAACTCTGACAATGGCAGCAGCCACAAAGCCAGAAGTTGATTTGCATTATATGTCTATTTCTGGCTGCCCCCTGTCCTCTAACTGGTAAAATGGTAAAAAATAAAAAGATAACTTGGGCTCCAGTACTTTTCACTTGCACACCCTGGGCTTTGTAGTTTTCCTTGATTCTGGCCAAGTTCTGGCTTGTGTTGTCATTCATGCCCACATGAAAGAGTGGCAATGGATAGTAGCCTGTGCTTTTGACAAGTTCTGGCACCCTCTCAGCAACATCTTGGACCTTAGCTCCAGGTAGGCAACATATGTCTTGCGTCTCCCTGTCAGCTCAGCAGATAGACTCCTCAGTGCCATTCAAGGGAGAGTCACCCACCGTGAGCACCTGTCACATCCTTTTGCGGTATCCACTGTGTGCTGCTGACACAGCTTCTCCTTGCAGGCCTTGCTTGTGGGTATGCTTTTTTGTTGTAATGCTGGCAGATGAGGGCTGAAGGAGAGTTCTGCTTTCATGGGTCACCAGTTTTCAAGGTGCCTCATTCTCTGTGCTGTCTGACACAGGTGCATGGTTCTGAAACCACTTATCTATCTCCATCTCAGCCTCTCTAATGCTGCTCAACCTCCTAACTGCTTCCTGCAGCCCAGCCACCGACACCAGAGATGCACACCTTTTGCAGGTACTGATCTCTTCTCCAGGAGAAGGGGCTGAGCACTCCTTACAACCCCCTGCCTGTACTGACCTCTCCTGGCTAGTGTTGTCTGGGTGGAAGCATCAGGCACCGCAGAGCCGTTCTCTCCGGACACACCGGGTTTACCTGCGGGGCGGTGCCCGCCACTCTAACAGACCCCTCGGGGGCGGAGGGGGACCGCGCCCCTCGGGCGCAAACCACCGCGCCACGCCCTGGCCGCTGCCCTTCCCCGGGCCGCTCCTTCCGGGCGCGGAGGTGGCTGCTGTTGCCCCGGCACCTCCCTGGCCTCGCCAGCAGGCCCCGCACCGCTGCTGGCTCCCGGCGGGTCTCTGGCTGCTCCGGCTTTGCCCTGTTGCGGGATAACCCGCCCTGGGTCTCGGCCCGCCTCTCAGCCGGAGCAGCTCCCCTCTCGGCGGCTTACGAATACTCTTGAATGCAACGTGAGAGTCTCAGCTGTGTTCAGGTAACGCTCAAGAGAAGTTTTATTACTCTGCCTAGTGTGATGTGGTTTCCAAAGGGAGACAGAAGTTGCATCTGAATCACAGAAATCCCCAGTTTAAAAAAAAAAAATCCTCAGTTTAAAAAAATCCCCAGTTGCAAACAGGGTAATCCCTGCATTTCCCATTGTATCTTGTCCACCTTTATGAGTAACCAACCTCTCAGGCATTGGTGAATCCCAGAAGATGATCTTCTTGCTCCTCGTGTCTATTGACAGTATTTTTTTTTATTTATTTCACAACTGTGAATTTGTGTCTGTAACAAAAATGGATCCAGAAGTGCTTATTCTGGGGAGAGGTTGTTTGGATTGTATTGGTCAATTCAATATAATTAGTGTTTTTGAAGTACGTAGTAATAGAATGTTGCTAGTATTTGTAATGTTAAACAGATGGGGTAGAATAAAGTATTTAACTGTTTATCCTTTGTGGCATAGTGAGTGTTAAACCTAAATAGTTGGTTTATGAGAACACTCAGCCATTAGATGTGTGGTGATGATCATCTTCTGACAATCATTTTCATCACTCTTCTGACTTACTTTTATAGATTTCTAGCTTTCAATTTTAAAGTCTAAAATCTATCATTAGTGACAACTGTGTTCTGTATGAATATGTATTACATGTTTCCGCAAGGGATACAGAAATTGGGGGGGGGGGGGGGGAGCACTATACTGTGAGGAGTGTTAACAATAGATTTTCAACAACTGTGGCAGCCTGAGTAAAATACATTTGGAAGATTCCACTCCTGTCCCTGTTTGCAATAAAGCAGAAACAATCCCAAAGCACAGCAGCTGAGCCTTCCTTTCAAAGCCAAGTAGAAGCAGACCACTACAGCATGTAGAAAGCACTAGAACCCCAATGGCAGTGGTTGGGTCCAAGGTACATTTTGAGACTTTGCAGTGTGAGGAACGAGTTTCAGAAGTACTGCGTGGTTTGTGAACTACATTTGGAAGAGTGCCGACAACAGCTACGCAGAAACTAAAAGCCCCAAAATATCTGAAATACTTATCTGGATACCAGTCAAAGGCAGAACAAGGCTGTTTACAACTGTAGCATGCATTCAGCCAAATTACATTTGCAAATTAGTGTTTTGAAGCTATAAACCTAAAAATAAAATAACTTAATGGCTTCAAATCATTTTTGCAAAGGAAAAATGTATCTATGCCAGGAGCTTGTATATGAAGTTACAGCCTGTTTCAGCCCAGTGCATTTTGAAATGACCAAGATATTAAACTCGCAAACAAGGTTGTCAGACAACAAATCAAGCTGCAAATTAGCCTTCTAATCTTATAATCTGGTTACAGCTGCCAAACTACAACTGACAATTGATTTGCTGTTTGCTGTCCAACACAAAATGTCATATATTCTTTCTGATGAGAGTCAATGAGTGCATTAAGTGTACAGCAGCCCATGTCCTCCCAACTCCACTGCAAATATTTCTAAATTACTAGGGTCATTATCTATACGAATAAATGTAGTACTAGCAAAGTGCAAAGCAGAAGTTAACTATTCTGCATTTACTTACTTGCAGGAAATGTGTATTCTTTTTTTCAGCAGGTATACAGAGTAGGTCTGTTTGAGGTCATTCAATGTGCTAGCTCTCGTGACTGCTGTAAAAGTAAATATTTTCAGTAACTACTTTGGTAGAGTATCATGAATTATTAATACAGTGTTGTGTTTACTTGTAGCATTACCCTTTGTAATTTTCCTTAATTTTCTATCCAGTACCTCTGATACAATTTAAATTCACTTTTTTTAGAGGATATGTGATATATGATTCCTTGCTCAGAAGATTCAGGACATTTACTTGTTTGGAGGTTTTAAACAGAGCAAGGAAATAAAAATATGGAAGGAAAACATTTGCTGGTATAATGACTGAAATGGAAGACTAGTGCTAACAAATCTTAGCAGTTCTTCAATTAATGAAAATAATGTTATGTGGGGGAGTAATTTGCGCTACCTGTCTTGGAAAAAAGCATTAGGAAAATACTTCTGTGGAAGAATGTAGTAAATCTTTGTCCTACTCACAAAAGAAATGTTCTCAGGTGATGACAGGACAAATATAGGAAAAGAGACTTTTTTTTTTTCCTGTATGGGATCAACATTGGATAATTAGCTCTAGGGAGACCAGGTAGAAACCTGTGAAAATTCAGTCTCTCACTGAACTCTACTTCACTGAATTTCCCTAATGGGAAAATTGTCAATAGAAGAGTGTCTGTTAATAGGGACCTGATTAGAAAAAATTGAAACTGAGGTACAGTTCAAATATATGGTTTATCAAAACAAAAATAAGAAGACATCATAAATAAAAGACTATTAAGAAATGTTGCCAGGTTAAATATCTCTTAAATTAATGAATTAATTTTTTTCAAGTGTTCTAAGAATAAATTAACACTTTCAGACTAAATTCTTAATCTCTGTGTATCTAGTTGCTTGTTTGGTTGATTTGTGGGTTTTATTTTGTTTTTATTTAATTAATTTAAATTTTATTTATTAGGGAAAAGTTATAAAACCTTAAAGATGAGGATTTGTGAAAGAAATGCTGACATAATTTTAGGTATTGTAGCATGAACACTCTCATACTAATGGAACAACCAACAGGCAAAATAAGATTTGAAAGGAATGGTATTTTATTGAATATAGAGTAGGAAGAAAAGCTCATTCTCCTATACACAGAAATATTTACCCATTTGTTTTGCACCACTTTTTCAGTGTAAATGTATATAAATATTTAATTTCATTGAAAAAGAGTAGAACATACTATATCATCTCCAAAATGTGTTTCCTTGTTATTACTTCTCTACCAATGCTCATGAAGAATAAATATATTCTGTTGTTATTTGTAATTACCTGCATCAGTACTTGTTCATACAGGCCTTAGGATGGGGCAATATGATGCTTTTATAATAATTACGGCATGAGTGAATGTATGGCTTGTTTAGTGGACAATTGTATAACGATTTTATCACACAAAAGAACAGGAAAACAATTGCTGGTAAACTGACCGTCTGAGATGTCATGCATCCTTCCATGCAAATACAGTTTTAGAAAATCTTGTGAGAAGAGCTTCAAAAGGTCTAGAAGATAATATAAATGTGATATAAGAAACTGTATAGAGGAGATGAAAAGCAAATAGTTGGAATCTGGTGGAGTAATAGAACAGAGATCATGGGATTGAAATTCAAAAGAAACAGGAATGTTACACAGTAAATGGCAAAAGTTGTGCTTATATGTGTAAGCTTAATGCAATCACCTGCCAGTTCATTTAGCTCTAAACAATGGATCATAGAAGAAGGTAATTCACATTTGCCCTTGAAATTTACATCTCAGACCTATCTCTACCTACTATTCACCAATGTTAAAGTTAGGCTAGGATTTATTCTTAGTATCTTCTATTATAGGAATTATGGTAGATCTGGCAAAAACTCATTAAATAGTAAAAAAGTTTTAAAGTGCTGAGAACAGCAACTTGTTTCTAAGTATGTTAGTAGCTGGGTTTGTTTCCAGAGTGGTGTATAAAGAGTATTTTATCAAAGCTAGTGTGAAGTCTAGAGTTCCTTGTGAATCTATGTTAACAGGAAACATTCCCTCTACATTCACCTCGCCCTCAACAGGATTCTGTGGTTTTCTTTTTGATAGTAACGTGGAAAGCTCAGTGGGCTCCCATCTTCCTGCAGTTCTTTCCAGAGCTAACTTTTTACTCTTATCTATTGTATTTCAGAACAGTGCATTGTTTAAAAAGTCATTTTCATTTTCTAAGTGTTTTTCTTCTCCTATTTATAACACTGAAAATAAAATAAAAACAATTGTTCATTGTTTTGAACTGACTTTCAGTCATTAATTTAGTCCCTGGTTCTGCAAGATGCTCTGTGTGAGCACAAGCATTTTGCCTGCATATAGAATTTATATGATCTTGGACAAAACCAAGTAGTATTTTCTATATTATTCTGTCTCTAGTTACTGTAAATACTTAATTGAAGCCAGTCAGCCCAGGTTCTACTTTCAGTTTGAGAATAAATATGTATATATCTTTAATAAAGTATAATTTCAGAACAATCTTATATCTTTCCTTCTTTAAAAAATAATAACACAACCAGAATTAAGTGGGCTTTTTCTTTTCTTAAAGAGTCATCAAATTGTGAAGTCAACTATCACAGGTGAAAATTCTGATGTTTTTAGTGAGTAAATCTACCTAAAACAATAAATGAAAAATGAGATTAGAAAGGACTTTCTGTATTCAAGAGGCAAAATGAGAGTTTAATTGCATATGGTGTGTTTTGACTTACTCAGTAAAGCCAGAATTTGACAGAATAGAATGACATTCCTTTGACGTAAAACTATTCTTAAGTTACTAAATATTCAGTATAGGTAAAAAATACTTTGTTTTGTCTGATGACTAGGAGTACTTAGCATTTGTGTGGATCTTCCTGTGTTCACAGTGAAAGATTAGAGGTAAAAAGTATGTCTTACAAGAAAGATGTGAAGGAATATATTACTATAGATAAGAGAAGATGAAAGACTTGCAAAAAAAAAAAAAAAAGTTTTCAGATACATAAAGAGTTCCTGTAAGGAAGGTAATAAAATTTTGTTTATATTAGGGGTGAGATGACAAATTCTGGTATAGAACTGAAATACAGTTTTGTCTAGGTAATAAGGAAAAATTAAAGATTACTAAGGTCCAGAATAGTTTAGAATGTTCACTATGTGATCTTTGGATGGAAGTTCAGATAAATATTCCTCTGAAATATTTCAAGTTTGACCAAATGTGGTAATGAAAAAAAAAAAAAATCAAGATATGTTGAGACAAATGTAAATTTAAATCCTCTTATTTGGAAACTTTTCTATCTCAGTGACAAACAGATGAATAAAAAGAAGTGATAGCAGGAATGGGGAGGAAATGATTAACTTTCTTTTGCTACAGAGCAATATTCTTAATACTTATCCTGCTATTCCATATTATCTCTATGTATGAAAAATGTTCCCAGTCATAGTCATGTCTGATGTCCTGACCTTGGTGTAAACATAGTTCTCAGATCTCTTTCTTAAGGAGGGCAGCATGACTAACTGTCACTGCATCCAGTGACACCATATGATAAAGAGTGGCCACATCCCCCAAGCTTTGAACATACACACAGTTGATCTGAGTAGAAAAATGGTCTTAAGAAGACCTCTGGTTTAAGAGCAGTGGCACAAAGAGGAATAGCATCCAGTAAAATGTGCATTTTTCATAAAGTAATGTGTTTTGAGGAACAATGCCATAGAGCTGAAAAACAATGCATGTCATCCCCTTTTATGCTTTATATTTGAATAGAAACTTTACAACTCACACTCTATAAAAGAAAAGTAGGTTATTTTAAATTTACAATATACCATAGAGTCAAATGAAAAATATGGAAAAAATCTTTCAACAGTAATTGTGAGTGGTGTATTAATTTCTATAATCAGGATTTTTCTTATCAAGTAAGCACTGAAAATCATTTGCAATATTTATATTCCTATCTATTAAAATAGGTGTTAATAGCAAAATTTGAATATTGTCTTTTGAATTATAATTTTTAAGTTTTACCTTTACAGATCAAAATTTCAAATTTCCTGATATGATCATCTTTATCTTTTCATTACTGCTTGCAATACTAAGCAGTGCATAGAAAGAATTGTGATTAAGTGATTTTTGTCAACTTGGCATAATCAAGAAAGTGCTTACTACTCTTGAACTCTGTGCTTCTCTTATACATTTGCCTTTTGTCTCCAACACTGGTTTCAAGTGAACTGTTCATTCACATCTATGCCATTCTTTCCCTTTTATTGTTTCTTTTTCATTACTCAAGTTTATAATTGAATTTTTGGTGGCACTAATGCTTGTGTTGTAACAACAGCCTTATTCTGACAGTAACAGCCTACAAATAACAATGTATAAGAATTTTTCTGCTATGCAAAAAAGTTATTTTAGTCCAGTACTCTATTACAAACATACACAAGGTAAGAGTGGAAAACCATTGCTTGTAGGCCAGAGAAAATGTCCAAAAAATTAAAACTTAAGCTGCCTTTTACATAGTTCATAGAACTTATTTTATTCCTCATTCTTTATTTTAAGCTCACTGCGAACTTTGCAGTCTGAGACAGGAAAAACTTCTTATGGAGCTAATATCTTTTTATTTAGACGTTGGGTTTATTACAGTATTTTGCCTGTCCTGGAGCAGGGTGAAACCAAATAAATTTCAAATGGATACAAACACAGACACACATTCTAGGATTCTGAGGTGAATTGCCCATGAAAATCAAAGAAGGTATAAACATCTATAACTTTATACATTTTCATTTAAAAAAAAAAAAAACAGACATTTCTTACACACTTTGCAATGGTTTCTGTGGGAGGTTTACATTAAAGATATTCTTAAGCAAATAACCTCTTACATACAGTCAGTCATGACAAAGTTTTTTGAGACTACTCTAGTGGTGGCTAAACCTCTGTTTCGTGGAGAGAAAGGAAAAGGAGGAAAGAATGTTCTCAGAGGTGCCAACCTGCTCTTCACTTTGTCTTCCATCCTTTGAATTTCTTAGTAGAAATATGTACTTCAAGATAAAAGGAGAGCTTTCTCTAATTCTATACCAAGTTTCAAAGGCAGGCCTATGGACTTTAATGACTTTTTGATTCCCAAGCTAAAAGGATCCAGAATACATACCTGAAGATCTAGTAGCCATTTTCCTTATTGCTTTCCTGATCTGAATTTAGTTTTTGTTGAACCATCCAAAACCTAAAAAGAATTCTGGACTGTACTGCTTACTTAAATAAAAAAAAAAAATTAAAAAAAAAAAAAATTACATGATGAGAAAAAGCATCTATTTCTAATTTAGTTTTGTTCTAATGAATGAAGGTTCTATGACTGTTTTTGTCAATGGACTTTTCATTCATTGCTTTTAATTAAATATACATTTTGTAATTTATGACAGGGTTTCCCAAGGAATGTGTATATTGCCTCAAAAAGTATTTTTCAGTTGATTCAGCCAAGTGAGTGAGAAGGATCTCTGTCTCAATAGTGTGCCAAATTTGAACATCTGACAATGTTCTTCTTATCTTAAAGGCTGATGAAGATCCATTATGATTAAATAAAGATGTTTATAACATGGTCTAAGTAAAACAACCTACTAAACAAAACTTAAGTCAGACTTCCAATAATCATTCCAATTTAGACTGTAAGTAGTGGCCACATTCTTATTTCTCAGGTAAATTTGATCTTGCATTTTAGTTTCACCAGCACCAAGAAAGTATTGCCTTGCTCAATTTTTAATATTATTGGTTTGCACATAAAATTGCAAACAATACTGGCAACATTGCAGTCAGTATTTCATTTAATGTCTTATGAATATAGTGCTTTCTGCAATTTGTTATGTCTTTGAATAATTGAAATCTACTATAATGTGTGAAGAGTTAATTTGAAAAGTTTGTGATATCTTATGGACAGTGCCATAACTTATATGCTATGATAGATTCCCTGCTTTTGCTGTCTTGCTTGCAGTTTATCATATGACAATAAATTTTGTACTGGGAGAACAAAACAGAAACTGAAACTCAGGAAGAGGAAAAATATGATGTGTCCTGGCTTGAGTTAGAACAGAACTAATACTGTTCAGTGATTTTACTTTTCAGCTCAGTCTCTTCTAACTGCACTTTCTGAAGTTAAACGTATATATTTGCAGACGATGTCTGCTTTTAGCAGTGATAACACTTGATTTTTATAGTTACTGCCAAGGATTAGTGTGCAGAAAACTGCTTGTGTATATTTACTTCTGTGTAGACCAAGGTCACTGCTAAATCTTTTGTACCACATGAGGGGTGCAGTAACAGGTCACACCTGTGGGGAGGAGTGGACAGGATAGGTGACCCTAAGCTTACCAACAAGGTATTCCATTCCATGTATGTCATATTCACTATAAAGGGATCATGAGTGTCAGGATCTCTTCTTTAATGACCAGTGTCTGAGGAGGGCTGTCTCTGTTCTGCGTTCCCAAATCCAGTTCTAGAATTCCACTCCTGATGCCAGTTCCCATTTGCCACTGAGTCCAGTATGGGAGTTGCCCAGTGTCTGCCTAGAGCATCAGTGGTGACAGTGATGTAATTGCTATCAGAGGGGTTGGGTTTGATGTTCATTTTATATATATTTGTATGTATTTCATTGTGTTGTTTCAGAAAAGCCGTTTTAGTTTCTTTTCCAATCCATAAGTCTCTCTCCCATATTCCCATTCTCTTCCCCTTTGAGAAGGGAGAGGCGTTAATAGAGAGCATTTGTCTAGTGGATAGCCCAATCCTAATCCTTGACAGGGTGTGACCTGAAGTACTGTCATTAGAAATGATGTTTCTTTAAAAAAAAAAAAAAAAAAAGCCCTTTTGAGGGTTCCAAATCTACTTTTTAAACATGTTCTTGTTTTCAACAGTATTTCTAAAAACCTTTCTGTGCTTCACAAAAATTTTTTTATCTACATTTAAAAATCTCTAGAAATGTCCATTTCAGAGGACACTTTCCAAATTCTTTGTTTTCTTCTCTGAGCAGTAGCTAAAATACCTACTCTAGAGTACATCTTTTCTACTTACTAAACATGTTTATTTATCTGCAGAACTAAAATAAATTCTTAATATATAGCAAAATCATGTAAATAACTATTAGCTGAACCAGAGGTCAGACTAGTTGTTGACTATGTTACTTGTTTCTACTTGTTTTCAGCCTATGCCTAGAACTTAGGAGGTGGACCATCAGTGTTACACTGTAGATAAATCTTAATGAGAATATCAGTATTTATTGTCCACTTTATCAAATAACGAGGTAATTTTTCTTGTCCAAGACATTTTATTGCACTATAAAGTTGTTTTGCTTTACTATTCTGTGGTCATTTCCAGCCACATTCAGCCTGCAGGTGTGTGAGCACCATTTTTTAATTGTTAGTTTTGATTTGGCTAGCAATTTACTGTTATATGACAGAAAAATGGCATTTTTTCTAAATACCAGCTTTCTAAGGTAGGTAATCTTGTAGTAACTTTCCAGAATAAATAGTACTTTTATTTCCAGAAGGATAGAATTAATATTTTTTTCTACTAGGAGTGGACAGGGTTAGGTTGAATGAGAGACAGTAGGGGAGAAGCAAACTTCCTCTCCCATATGCAACAAATTGTCAGATTTAGTTCAGTATCTATCCTAAGTGTATGTCTATTCAGTTCTTCACCTTTTTGCCCTACCAAGTCTGTGGGAAACCAGAAAGAAAGAGAGAAAACTGATACAGTAACATAAATCACACATCAGCAACATAGAGAGCTGGACTTTATTTACACTGTTTTTGCAAACAATTTCATAGTAACAGTAATTGCAGTTAAATAATTCACCAGGTCCTGGCTCTGTTTCCAGCTCTGCCAATGGACTATGTGTAATGAATTTTGCAGGACTTTATCTATTCCATCTATATACCAGATAATGAATTTCATCTTTGTACATGTCTTGAGTTGCTTAAAGTAGAAATTGCATAAATTCCTGAACATTATTATTTCATTTTGTATCGCTACGCTTTATATTAATTTAAAACTGTAGTTCAAATCTTCCTTTATTCATCAAATGCAAAGTATGTCCTTATCACTCAAAAGCTTATGTCTTTAAATGATTATTTTGTGAAGTCACATTTCTGATCATTACCACTTTAAACGCATATGTTAAATTGTTTATCATGTAAAACAAGAATAATTCAATTAATCAGAAGGTGTCTTTATTGATTTCAAGTTCTCCAAGCGCATTGATGGAATTTTTATTGCTTCCTTTTCTGAGTGCTTGGATTTGTTGTTTTTTGGTTGGGTTTTTTTTGGATAACACATGTATTTAACATTTACTGACTTGTCACAAGAAGGAAATGGAATTTTAAGTCATTTCTTGTGGAAGTTTGTATAAAACTTGGACACTTCATGTTAAGTTTTCATGCCCTTTGGCACTTTCCTGTTAGCAAATTGTAAACCAGAAAAAAATTAAAAGTGATCAAAAAAGTTATTTTAAATGAAGTCGTTTTGTTGTCCCTTGTTTGCAGCTTGATATGAACCAGCAGAGTGCCCAGGTGGCCATGAAGGCCATATTGGCTTGTATTAGAAATAGCATGGCTGGTAGGACCAGGGAGGTGTTTGTCCCTCTGTACTTGGCATTGGTGAGGCCACACCTCGAGTACTGTGTTCAGTTTTGCGCACCTCAATACAAGAAGGACATTGAGATGCTGGAGCGTGTCCAAAGAAGAGCAAATAATTTGGGGAAGGGCCTGGAGAACAAGCCTTATGAGGAGAGTCTGAGGCAACTGGGGCTATGTAGTCTGAAGAAAATGAGGCTGAGAGGAGACCTTATTGCTCTCTACAACTACCTGAAAGGATGTTGTAGAGAGGCAGATGCTGGTCTCTTCCCACACGCAACTAGTGACAGAACTCAAGCTGCACCACTGCAGGTTTAAAGTGGACATTAGGAAAAAAATTTTCACTGAAAGCGTTGTCAGGCATTGGAACAGGCTGTCTCGGGAGATGGTATAGTCACAATCCCTGCATGTGTTTAAAAGCCATGTAGATGTGGTTCTTGGGGATATGGCTTAGTGGTAGACTTGGTAGAGTAGGGGTAATGGTTGGACTTGGTGATTTTAAAGGTCTTTTCCAACCTAAATGATTCAGTGATTCTACGCTGTCTTGCATCTGGATAAACCTACACTTTGACATTATGATAACAAGCTGGATTGGCAAATGGAAAGATAAGGTATCTCCTTCCATTACATGGCAGTCTCTCAAATTACATTTTTGAATGCAGAAAGTTATTAATTAAATTATGGTCAGCATCCATTATTAAATATTGATTTTCTTTTTTTTCTTGCTGTGTCAGATTACCACTGATAGTAAATTGTGGATGGTTTTTTTCAGATTCTGTTACTGCTATTGGCCTTCTCTGTGTTTTTCTCGACATTTAATTCTCCCTTTTTAATGCGATCTCATTGTTGGTCATTAATTATTTTTGCTATGATGGCAGCACAATGATTTACTTTCAGAAGTATTTTATTGGTAAATATGGTTGTTTTTCCTTTTTGCCCTTTCCTATAACTGATCCCTAAACCTTACACAATTTTAAGGTGGCCGTTTTTTAAGTCACTAGATGCAAAATTATTACACTAGAGAACCATATAGATGCAGGACATTTATGTAACATTATAGCATCTCATTACTTTTAGAACCCTACTTTAATGCTTTTTTAAAGATGGGTTAACAGATGAAGATATTGTAAAACCAGAAATCAGAATTTTGGTAGAACACAACAACATCCAATGTCATCAGCATTAAGTTTCATGCCAAAAAATCAAACTGTTTTAGCTTGTTTTCATGAAAGCGTAATGTGTTTGGTTAAATATTCTTATTTTGAAGTTCGTGCTTTCTATTAAGCTTTCATCAGTGTTTAGCTAGATATCTTGTTGAGAATTATTTCTGCTCAGACTTGGAAAGCTTTATTATTACAGGCATAGATCCCAATAATCACAGTTCCTTAAGACAACTGGTATCTTTGAATTTCATCAAAGAACTGGAACTAGTGGCCAGCACTGTAGAGCAACACACCAGCAGTCCCTGGGGGAATCATGTGGGCTTCTGTCTGACATGAAGACTCCAAGCTGGTGTCCCCAGAAGACATTACGACATTACCTCTGCAGTCCTTCCTCCCTTCCAGTGAAGTCAGAACGGGACAGCAGTTGGATCCCAACCTAAAAATTTTTCCCCCAAGAGCATTTGGAAGCGTACCACTGGCACTGTGTCTTGCAGAAACTATTGTGGTTCTGACGCACCAGTACTGCAGGTCACTCTCTCTGTGCTTTCTGTGCAGGGTTCTCCAAGTGACTGAGAATCTGCATTACCACAACTTACATTTCCAAGAAGACAGTTTTACCCTAATTAGGTTAGTGCCTCTTTGGCATACAGGCAGTATTTGTTAATATTTGAAGGAAAACAGTCTCTATGTTTCTTAATAAGCTGAAGAACTTAGCCCTTTATGTTTCCTGTCTCTCATTCTAAAGCATTTTTTTAACATATTTCAATTTTGTGAGATTTTTTCAGGTTTTCTAGATTTAAAATACTAATATTAGATATGCATACAGTATTGCTGATACAGTGTCAAGAATTTCTTATGCACTGATTAAGTCTAAGCATATCCCTTTATATATACACATTTTTTTTTAAATGCACTTTTTTCTCTGCAGTTTTATGAACATTGATTTGCCTTAGTCTGAACCAAAAAAAATCACTGCTTTCCAGAGCATGGGCACTTATACTTAATATGCATTCTTTCTGTTATTTTCTAATTGTTTCTTTTTCATCCTTAATTTTCATCATTCATTATTTCTTTTCTAGTCTGCTTTAAGCATTGTATTTTATAACAAATTATGGATGAAAAGTGCATATCACGTTGCCTAGATCTGGGAGTTTAATTAAATTTAATCCCTCAAAACTGTGCTAAAGATGCTTTTGATGATGTCAACTCTGATTTGACATCTGCCAGTTCTGAATTCATTCCATGCTTTTATTGCTCAGTGTTGGTTTGTTTTAATGATTAATATTATTAATCTCTATCCTTACAAAGAACTATTGTATATAAATAGTTGGCTTCATCAGAAGATCTGAAATTTTATTTATAAACTTGAAACCAGTTTATAATAGAATTGTCAAATTAAGGATTTTGTATAGAAACCTTTCTGCAGGCCATGTCAGGACTTTGTATAATGTGGATACCATTTATGAAATACAACTTAGAGGATCATGAGGCTGGGTGGGATTCATCTGCTTTTAATTTTGTTTTCATCTGTATTGATTTTTAAAAATCAACATAACTTTAAAGAAAGGCAATACAATTCAAGTTTTGGAGTTTCATTTGATGTTCTTATTGATATTTTGCTCTTATCAGCAGTATACAGTGAACCATTGATTTTTCCAATACATAAAGTTCACAAAAGGTGAACTGCAATGTTATTTCCATAAAAATGTGTACAAAACAAAACTGAAATCCACATAAATATTTTCTTTAGAAATGCTTAGGTA
Source organism: Todiramphus chloris collaris (assembly GCA_025345505.1). NCBI lineage: Eukaryota > Metazoa > Chordata > Aves > Coraciiformes > Alcedinidae > Todiramphus > Todiramphus chloris. The sequence continues at coordinate 7,297,652 of JANVCC010000035.1, forward strand.
CTCATCCATTCGGTGATTAAGCTTTACCCTGTGTGCTATCTCACAGTAAAAAAACAACCAACCATCTCCTGTGTGTAGGACTTGAAGAGATCCCTTCACAATCAATATTTAGTTACAAATATCACATACAATAATTTTGCAAATGGTTTCAGGTAGTGAGAAAATCATGATCTGCTTGTCTGTATTGTGAAAGCAGAAAAATCAGATCCATTTGCTCAATAAATTATTCATCAGAAGATACGCATTCATCACTAACAAAAATACTGTCTTAAAGTGTTTCATCTGTTTGGTGTTTGTATGCAAGACAAAAATGATTTTATAATGTCTCTCATTCCTTCAGCTCTTTTAGATAAAGACTCTAAGAAAAAGTCCTTATAGGAAAAGGAAGCTCCTATTCTTCCATACCACAAATAGAGGAAAAAATATTCCAAATATAATATACAAAACATTTTGGGAAATAAAAAAGGTCCAGGAAAGTGTTCAGAAGCATACAGAAAATACTGAAGTGAACATATTATTTATTCCTGGTGCTTTAGCTTATTTCTTCTCATTTAGTAACTCTTTGAAAATGCAGTTAGCTTTAAGGAAAAACTTTTGGAGTTGGTTAACATACCTTCCTTACTGTGTGAATTTTCCCAACATGGCTTCAAAGAGTATTAGAAGAAAAGTAGCAGGGAGGATTAGCAATTAAAAGACTGTGTTGTCATCACAGCCAGTTGATAGGAGCAGAGTGATGGTAATGATGATTTTTAATTGCATCAGAAAAGAACATCCATTAAAATCTTGCCACCATCAGGGAACTAAAGATTTCACAAGGTAAGTAATTTGAAAACTATAAAATGTCTTCAGTTTTTCTTTATTCCTTCCTATTAACAACCTAGAAAGATACTTACATACGTACTTACTGAGTGCTCTGCCAGTTCTTATTTGGACCTGAAAAATAGGAAAATACATTCATTTTCACAGTGGGACAGTTACTTGAAGTAAGCAGTTCTCAAGTTCCATGTGGTCTGAATGTTAGCTTAGATAAGAAATAGTCTGAGACAAGTAAGGGATAAAAATGTTAATGAGAAGCAAAGCCATTGCTTTCTTGTGTACAGTGCAATGTTATTGCTTTATAGAAAAGTTTTAATCTCTTTAAAAACAGCAGTAAAAAATGCTTCCGTCATGTTAACCTTTGTGCATTTATTGTCTTCTCAGAAGAAAAGTTCACTGATAAGAGCATCCTTTCATGGATTATTTTTAAGTCTGAAGGTCAAAGTGAAGCAGTTTAGGCTGAAACAAAAAGTGGAAAGTTAACTAGTAATAACTTTCATGAACCAATCTATTATAATAGAACAAGATGGGAGTGATTATGCAATAGTGAAGGTAGTAACTGAAAGTCTTCATCTGAACACTCATGAAACTGTATTTACAGTTTCAGAACCTGGAAATTTATAAGATATTCCTTCTTTACAGAAGGATAGTAAGATGGTTCTGATTCCAAGATTACATGTCTTTCAAAAATTGTCATAGAACGTAAATTGCACTTGAATATGACTAGGGAGAGAAGAAGAGCTTATTATAGCAGCTGATGGCCTCTTACTGTCCACCAGTGCCTGATCATAGCAAGCACTGTAAAGGAGTAATTTACTTAGAATGGCTTCTCATCTTTCCTGCTGTTGTCTATGCAGATATTGTTATGCTAAAGCTTTATTAATTTAAGATTTCCTTGAAAAGAGAATCTAAAATTAAAGTATATCTAAGCTCATGGAAAGATAATAAATAATGATTTATGGTATTGGAGGGTTTGTAATATCTGATAATTTGGTGTAGTTGTTCATATAAAATGTTTACCAAATTATCTTTTCATTGAGTATTTGGGAAATACTATTTTTCTGCTAATTATCAGCAGATTTTTAGGTTACTGTTTTGATATATAATAAAGTGAGTTGATTTTGATGCTTAAGTAATAATGATTTAGTCATAACGTTCTACAGATCTTTGAAATACAGCAAAGACTAGTTAGAAGTTACATTTCAAGTGAAAGCCTTATTTTGGTAAGCTTTTAAAATCTAAAATATATGTAGTAACTGAATATTTAAGAGTGTCCAGCTTTGGAGATGGGCAAAAAAAAGCCTGTGCAGAGCCCCAAGCATCCTGCTTTAGCTGACCATGCTCTGAGCAGGTTGGGCCAGGCAATCTCCAAATTCAGCCCTTCTCATCTCAATGATTCTGTTTAAATTTAATACTCAAAATACTTGCTTTTACAGATTGAACTGGTTTTTTTGCACTGTTTTCAAACTTAGTCTTTTTTTCCATAATATCAAAATTTAACAAAAAAAAACAAACAAAAAAAACCCCAAGAAAAAAACAAACCAAAACTATAAACCACTTTTTTTTCTCTCCTCCAGTCTGGTGACAGCAAGGTTGAGGACTAATTTAAGGAAATGCTGTTTCCCAGATTTAGAACAGAATCAAATCAATAACATAGCAACCATTAATGTGGTAATAATAGCGTGGTAATACACGCTTATGCCAAATACATGCCTAAGGTCTCCTGACTGAAGTAAAAAAGTGTACTTTTAATAACTATATTTTTGCTTTAAGTGTAGAATGTTGGAATTATTCTTAGTTACTACAGATTTAAAGGAAATACTATGCACATCTGTGATTTCCCCCAATTTCCATCAATCATTTCAAATATTTGCTATTGCTGTACTTCTAGAATTTCTTTCAGAATAACACTATAAATGCAAAGCATATTAACATATAATATTAAATGAATATTAGTATATAGTCACAGAAAAGCAATGCTCCTGTGCTGTGTGATAAAGTGTGTAACTACAAACAGCTTCAATCGGAGGAAAGTAACTGGGGAAAAGTACATTAGGAGCCTGAATAAAAAAGCTGTTCACAATCAGTTACAGCTGAGTGCAACAAAAATTACTTTCTAGGGATCAAAGGAAATTAATGATTGACCAGTGTAACCAGAACATCCCACAGCATGTTAAATACTTAATACTGTGCTACTACTGCCCAAAAGAGTCTGAGATTTGGCATATATCCACAAAAATAGCTCGTAGATAATTAATTTGGCATGTCATTTTGCAGGAAATTTGTAATTAATACTACTCACCATGCACTATAGTGAACTTTTTTCAGTTTAGGATTCAATCTCAGTAGTTTCAAAAGCTTGATGAAATAGTATTTCTGGGGTTTTTTATTCTTCGAAGAGAACTTGCACATTGAAAAAGGTATTGCATTCAGAAGAAAATTTATATCAAAGTTTATAGACCAAATTTATTTGAGGTTGTTCAAGGTCAATGAATTTTTTTCCTCCACTTGCTTGAAATTATGAGTAATCGAATATGAATAACTGGCACTCCACTTGAACTACAGTGATGTGTAACACTATATTTAGCTGGTTTTTAACTGTTGCAGCCTTGTTTAACAGGCTCCAAACTGAACCTGTGTTCTCTGCCATTTCAGAGGCAACACTTAACCTGAGATTTTGCAAACTGATCTGAAGAATCCTCTGTAATTGCTACTCTGTCATAGTTTAAGCCCAGCCAGCAACTAAAAACCAGGCAGCCACTCTCTTTCTCCTCACCCCACCCCAGTGGAGTGGGGAGGAGAATCAGAAAAAGTAAAATTCCTTGGTTGAGATAAGAGCAGTTTAATAACTAGGATTAAATATAACAATAATAATAATAGTAGTAATAGTAATGCAAATGTATATAGCAAAAAGAGAGAGAGATAAAACCAAAGAAAAGACAAGTGGTGCACAATGCAATTGCAACAACTAAAACATCAGTGTGTTATCAGCATTATTCTCACAATAAATCCAAAACACAGTACTATACCAGCTAGTAGGAAGAAAATTAAATCTCTCCCAGCTGAAACCAGGATATACTCAAAATACAGAAATAACATCATCTTTGAAGAAGAACTTAGTGTAACCATTGTAAGCAGTGGTTTTGAATAACAAAAACTAAAAAAAATAAGTAAAAATTGGAGATTGACTTGTGAAAAAAAGAGATCATTATATTGAAAAAGTGGGGTTTGGAGGGGTCATTTTCCTAATCTGTCCATTCCCCCAAACTCAAGTTTATAACTACAGTAAAATGCAATTTATTCTGAGCAATTATGCTATCCCAAGGCACTGAAATCCTATAGTTATAAAGCCCAGAGAGTCACTGAAAGCTAACGTTATTTTGTGAAGGTTCGCAATCAACATGACCAGTCTTATAGCAGAGAAGCCAGTGACTGGAAGATCAGTAGTAATTAAATTAATAGCAGTGAGCCCAAGGCCATGTTTCTTCATCTTCTGTTTCTCACATTACCTCTGAGTTTTTCTGTGATACTCTTTTCATCTTTCTTATTCCTAATTAGCACTTGTTAACAGTTTGGTTTTTGTTTTTTTTTTCCCCTTGGTTTCTTTTGCTTTTTCTAATTCTTTCATATTGTTTTGTTTTCATTCTTTTTTTGTATGTGTGATTTCCCTGTTAGCTTATCTCTCCATTTATTTTTCTCTCATCCTTTTTTCACTACCTTACTTCTTTCACTGTTACCTACTCCTTTTGTTTTCCGCTTCCTTTTATTCGTTGTACCATGTGTCTAACTTCTCTTTGCTTAACTATATTTGTTTTCTGTCAAAAAGGACTCCTCCAGCACTTCTGTTAGTGCTTCCTCCTTCCATGCGAATCATTTCATCATTGTTATTCAAAAGAATGATTTTTGCTATTTTACCAAAATTTTCACATCCTTTTCAAAACTAGGTAGTTCAGTCTGCTCTGAGCACATATTGTAGGATTGCAGATGCAGTGAAATGTCTTGACAACAGCTTAAACGGTGATGATAGTACCATATAAAGTGTGAATATTATAACATACAGTGTATCTAAATCTCTTAGCATAATTTAGGATCTTGTTAGTAATCCACATGGGCATTCCTCTATAATGAATTTTCTTCTTTAGAGGGGATGATGCAATGTAGCATAGTCATACACAAACAACAGTGTTACCAATTAAGCATACGTTACCATTCAATTCCCAATCTATTAAGACAGGCAGTGCAGACCATTGTATTTGAAAATTGTGACTTCTCACACAGAATGAGTTTACAGTGTGAGGTTATCCACAGTCTGTAAGCATGGAGCATCTGTGTGCCTTTGGATCATTCCTTTAAAAACGAACATGCAGTCTCAGCCTTTCAGGGTTTCCCTCCTTACCATCAAGGGAAATACTGGCATAAATGTTAGTAGGTCTTGACTTCTGTAACTGTGTTGGGAACTTTTTTTTCCTGAGAAATTTGCATGTAAATGCTGTTCTAAGTTCTGAATTTGATTCTTATGGATACCCTGGTTTGAGAGCCGTGGGATAACAGAAGTTCTGTTAGAGCTTTGATTCTAACCAGAATTTTTTAAGACAAAGTAAACTGTGATGCTCTAGGCTTTCATATCAAAATTTGGACAGCAAGCAATAGAGGGAACATAGTATTATTTTTTTTTTACACTTGTCAGAATGTTTTGCACAGGAATATGATATTGTGAAGTGTAATGTTACATGCTGAAAGACTGGAATTTCTGTTAGAACTTGTTATAAGGCTTACATTTTGGAATATAAAAGAAGAAAAAACAACTCATCTTTATAAGTCAGAGGGTATCAATGAACAGCCATGAAAAAAAAGAAATGTAATCACAGCATGAATTGAGAAGGTATTTCCACTAGCAACAGAGAGAAAGAAAATAATCTCTGCATTTAGGAAGAATATTTTGAAAAATAAAGTGTACATTATTTTCAGTTCAAAATTGGAAGTAAGTTTCTAATCTCCGAGGAGAGAGTTTAGAACCCCTTCCATGAAGGTAGGGTAGCTAAAAATTAAGATGAACATGAGTTCGATTTATAAACTGTGGAGATAGACACTTTATTAAGAATTATTCATGTTTTCATTCTCATTATTCCCTGTTATTCGCATTTTAGCTTACTTCTCACAGTTCGCTTTTGGAGAAGGTCTCAGCTCTTTCCATTTACTTGAAGTCCCTGATGCCCTGACGTAAAATCAATGGACACATATTCCCTCTAAACTTAATAACACTCTTTACCACTTGGATGAGGTTAGTGAGAAGCAGCTCATTTTGTCTTGCTGTGTTGCTGAATGGTTTGCAACATTGCCTCCTAGTTCCTGATGGTGCAGGGAAATAAAAAGCCAAATTCTCATATCTCTATAATGTAGAGTTCACTTTAGCACAGCTTGAATTGCCCAGGATATGTGTTTTCTTTGCAAAAGGAGGCATTTTGTTTCTTGAACTTTAAGTGATTAATTATATCATAGTACATTAAGAGAGTGCTTTATTCCTGACTAAGCTACGTTTTCACTGAGACTTTGGGATATATAGACAAGCTTTCCTTAGCTTAAAGCATAATTTAGATACCATGACAATGTAACTATTAGGGAATAAAAGCTTTCTATAGCCTAAAAGTGAGTTTACAAAAACTTATCAAGAAAGAAACTTTTAAGTCAACTTTCCAAGTGAATTGGTGTAGATACGGATTTATACTGAGCTGATAAAACATTTTGCAACTTGTGATTGATTTAAATTCTAGTACTAGGGCTAAATGATTTTCTTTTATCCAAAGGAATAAACTGAATCGAATCTACAAATATAGATGCCACCTACACTTGTTAATGAAAAGATATGAAAAAATTACCATCTTAATTATTGAAACACATGGGTTTATCGAAACATACAATCATTTAGGTTGGAAAAGACCTTTAATACAGAGTCCAACTGTAAACCTAACATTGTCAAGTCTGCCACTAAACCATGGCCCTAAATGCCACAACTACACCTCATTTAAATATATCCAAGGATAGTGACTCTGCTTCCCTGGGCAGCCTGTTCTGGTGCTTGACAACAGATTTGGTGAAGAATTTTTTTCCTATTATCCAATGTTAACCTCCCCTAGCACAATCCTTTCACTTGTTACTTGGAAGAACACACTGACACCCACCTCACTACAGTCTCTTTACAGGTAGTTCTAGAGAGCCATAAGGTCTCCCCTCAGCCTTCTCTTCTCCAGAGAAAAAAGACTCTAATATCTGTCATGTACCTGTCCTGTAGCATAATCCTGAAATATTTGAGTATACATAACTTTCAAAGTCTCCATGATCTAGAAAATAATTTATAATTAGACAAGTAGGGTTTTTTTTCTAACATATAATTCCTATTCTCCTCAAAAAAAAAAAAAAATTATCCAATGATTTAAAAATAGCTCTTTGTTGATGTTCATTAATTCAATGTTTCTTACTTTTCTTAGCTTTCTTAGTTTTATATCAAACATACTCACATGCTTCATTTAGACTGCAAAATAATTTTGAAGCAACTATTAACATGACATTTTTCCCAGCTCATATTTATGAAGTGTATCATCCTTTTTGGTTTCTGTTGTATTACTAATATTGGCCATTAAGAATCCATGGTTCTCCAGGAAGTAATGACTCTATATAAAACCCACAAATTTTCCGTAGGAGGAGTATTTATTCTCCTTCCTGCTTCTAAGTCCCTGGAGAATATTCAGTTCATATTTTCAGTCCTTTCCTTCACAAGATTTATTTGTTTATATTCTTACAGAAATCAAGGTGGCAGCTAGATCAGGGAGAGGTATTTGTGAGAAAGCAAGGCATTATTAGTCTTCTGGTAAAATATGAAAGTTTACTATGATGTTATAGCTTGCTCAAGTAGCAAACAAACATGATGCTATGAAGAATATTGAAATGTATTGGTTTGGCCTTAGATATTGATTGTAACAAAAGGTTTGGAGTCTTTTGCCTATGACAGTAGAAGTAATAGATGACAAAACATTTCTGACCTCACTGCATCTGCTACTTCCACCAGGAAACTGGTGTTCAGAAGAATTAATTAATTGGTTTATTCAGAGTATACACACAGATACTGGAAGTTTCACTCATGACCACCCTTCATCACAGCAATATAGATCAGTTCACAAGCTTTTATTTCAGGAAGGAAGTCACATCAAAATGAAGGCACCAAAGCATAAAATAGGTTTAATCAATACAGGCTTAATATAGAGGCCAAAACCCAAATAAAATCATACTCTGTACAGATCTGTAGGGACAGCAATAGAGAAATTACAATAGAAGCATAATATAGCCATTACCAAGATGTTTAAATGTTATATATCTATGTTTATACATATCTTTAAAGATGTGTCTGTATCTATACATATACATACACATATTCATATACATATACATACACATACACATATACATATGCCTTTAAGTCTTCTTAAAACTCTGGCCCATTTAAGAGTTGGTTTACAACCACGTTTCCACATAGGAAGAAAGGGAGTATCTTGCCCTTAATAATCCTCAGCGCTGACACATCCCCTGGAAGCACTGTGATTGTGCAAAACAGTTTCCAATGCACTTACAGATCTTCTCCAGTGGCCTTGGCATGTGGACAAGGCAGATGCTTCACCTCCCCATATGTGTTTAGTATTACAGTATAAGAACATGGTTTCCAAGACAACTATCTTGGAAAGTATGTTGTACTGAATGTTTTTACTTGAGACTGAAATGGAGAGCTAAAGAGAGATTTTAAACTTTTCTATTATTCTTTCACCTCTGCTTTGAGAATAGGCTTCCATGTGTTGCCCTTTGCTTGTCTTTACTCCAAAGCAGTGTTTGTAGATTAAAGCAATACGAACTAGTCTAAAAAAAAATCTACTTTTCGTTTCTTATAGAAGGAAAGCACAAAATAGATGCCCAATAATTAATTTATATATAGTACTACAAGTAGAAGGAAAAAATGGGGAAAAATAAGCCTATACATAACTACAGCTAATCAGAAGTAGGAATTTTGCCAGGTTCATCATGAATGCTAAGATAGAAACTCCTACCTCACATTTACCACTTCATTCTGAAACCTTCCCTCCCCTAAGAGGCAACAGTTTTTTCTCATAGTTGCAGGATTTCACTTATAAGCTCAGCAATATCTTGCTGCTATGACAGGGAAGACCTCTCAGCTTCCACATCTTGCTGAGTTGTGGGAGTTGGATGACCCTGGGAGATCAATCTTTCCTGAATGGCATGACCTCCAGGCTCCTCATGAGCTCAGAACTCAGGCAGATCTTGCCTTGTGCAATATTTTGCACTGTCAGTGGCAGCTGGATCACAGGCCAAGGAGGAAGGTTTCTTCCTCTTTTGATCTTTTTCTTCTTGTCTTCTGTCTACAAGAAACAGCTAATTTGAAGTAGCTTTGTCTTACTTCTGCAACAAGCTTCAAAGCCATCCATGGTGCTTAAAGCAATTGAATGGAAGCAGAAAATGGAGAGCACAGAGGGAGACACAGCACCTCTGTTTTTCATGAGACTGGTGTTTGTAGAATATAGTGATGCAGTAGAAAATAAGCAAGTGATGTCTCAGTTTTAATAGTGGATATATGTATACATATATGTATGATAAATCTCTCATTTGTTTGAGAGTGTCTAGGACTTCAGTCTGAATTATGATGTTGTTGTCTGTAGGCTAAGTTTTATATAAAAATGACAGTAAATATTTAACAGTGTTCATGAGATCCTGATAACACCAAATTTGTTAATAGTCCCATTCTTTATATTTTTCAACTGCAAACCCTCCATAAGGACTCTGTAAGGTTTGTCTGTTTTACATGAAGCTTCCAATATTTGGCCAAAAATTGAAAAGTTCATTTCTGCAAGGTACTGAATGTGTTTCTTAATTAGCAAAGTTCTTCAACATGTACTAAAACTGATGCATGCATTTAGTGCTTTTGGCTTTAATTTATGTGTTTCAGTAACTTAAATCCAACATACTATTGCCAGAGAGCAGTGAAGGGACATATTGAAAACATACCTTGTGTTTAACTGAAGACTCATGAACATTATTACAATGCAATGAAAACTTCACAGCATAAGCAAAATTCAAAACCAGATGTGTGTAGAGCTAGATTATGAGCTGGAATGCATCTCTATTAACTTACAAATATTTTTTGTAAAACAGATTAGGAAAAGATGTTTGATAAATCAATACACAAATAAATATTGTCCAGGTTTTAATCTGAAATTACACCATTTTTCTTTAAAGTTTTGTGGGTTATTATTTTTGGGAAGTATATATTACATCACTGCAAGATCCTTTACCTGTTTATTTCCCTTTTTGAGGTTGGGCACCCTCACTGAGTAATTGCTAGAAAGTAAGCAGTCTGTGTGCAGTTTGAGTTCTTGTATCACAAGAAATACAAGGAATGACTTGTAAATGACTTGCAGAATTTCCATGGCAGTTTTGTTGTACATAGGACTTGAATACCCAGTCTTACTGCATGATTTAAATAAATGGATTAAAGTGTTTTAATAGTGTTTTATAATGGCTAAATAACTGAAAACATGATTAACTTGTTTCCTTTTTGCCTTTCACATGTTTGGAATCAGACATTTTATGTAGTTTCTGAGAGGCCTTTTTTCTTTGTAGTTGTTAAGCACGAGCTTGCAAAAGGAAGAAAAAATAAATATTCCCATCTTAATGATTTCATGTAGGGTTCCTTGCATCAAAAGTAGAATGCTGAATGAGAGGGAGAAAATTTGGTAGCACCTTAGCTGCCACCATGCTGTGCTACCCTTAAAGCCATGTAAAAAAACCTCCCCATTGTGCACACCACAATCAAGCAAGCCTTTCAGCTCCCTAGGAGGGACTTGAATTTCTTATAGGTTTACAATAAACAAAGCTTTATTGTAAAGAGCTTCTCAGTGTTTGCTTAATATAAATTATCTCGAAGTTTTTTTCAGAACTAAGGCTGCAAAGCACAGAGGATTTTGACTTGAACTTTCAGGGAGTCATGAGAGGACTGGCTGGCCTCTCTTAGAAAGAGCACATAATGAAAGGAGTTATGGGCAAGAGCATGAGTGAACTAGGATGTGTGTACATTTCAAAAATAAAACTGTAAGGAAGGATATACATGTGGATATTGACTGCAGGTAATTGCATGTCCAAGCTGAGCATTAAGGCTTCTGAAAGGATATTGACAACATTCGTTCAAAATAATAATTTGTTAATTAAAACTCAGGTTTTGTCTTGAAACAAAAACCACACATTTCATGCTTGAGTTTCCCAGCATACATGCTTCCTCTGTCTGTTACTTTATTTAAAGTGTATTATCATTTTCCCCTACATTGTGTACATAATCAGAGTTACCTAACTAGACTCAAGAAATTGCACAGAAGATATAAATGAATCTTTAGGAAGTATCCCTGTCTTCACTGCAGACATACAACTGTTCTAACTTTTTTTGTTTGTTTTTTAAATCTCATTTAGGACTAAAACTAGTGATTTTCTAGAGTTAGTTCATAAATGACAGAAAGATAAGGAAATTATTTAATTGTAAATGGAGGTTTCTTAGTATAAAACTTAGTGACCTAAATTAATTTCTATTTGTCATGGAGAGCATTTCGTAGCTGCTCTGTGCGCATTTTTACTTTAAATGAAAATCGAATTTTCAGCGTACAAGAACAATATACTGATGTAGATGAGCTACTTTCCAGTAGAAGACTTGTGTCTGTGTAGTAGGAAATAGCCAAGAGTTGTATATGTCTGAACAGCTTATAGCATCCTATGCTGAATTAACTAATGAAGGCAAATATCATTTACATACTTAATCAAATTTTCCTTGTTTTCTGTGAAAGCTGTGAATTTTGTTTCAGAAGAAAAAAATATATCGCTCAGCCTGGATACTGCAGACTAAAACTCTAAACAAAATCATGTGGAACCCTGTTGGCCTCAAAAAATGTAACTACTATTTGCTGAAGTTGTTAGAATTCAGAATTTGTATCTTAGGTATATGTCAGGCCTCCTATAGGCCGATGACATTTAGAAGAAGTGTCTTGATGCAGGTTGTAATGACTGCTAAAATAAAATCTAAGAGTGATAAATGAACAGATTGCTACTGTGAAAGTGTTTAAAGGTTTAGGACTCCTACTGATAAAATCACCAGAGAGAAATTTGTATACAATTACTCTCTTCTCACCTTTAATTGCATTATTTAAGTTGAACATTTTCTCTGCTGAATGGAGTGCAAATAATAAAACCTTTTCATTTATTATGCAAAGTCCATTACAAACAAAGTATAGAGAGTATAGGAGTTAGGTTTGCTTTATTGAATTAAGTAACTGACCATCTGCAACAAAGTGGAAAGGAAAAAATTGAAATTTAACTAAACCAATGATGTATTAAGACTTGATCAAGTGGACATGTTGCAAATATCTTTGGGGATATGATTAACTAATACTTTGTAATGCAAAAATAAGCATTTTCAGTGGAGAAGCCAAAGAAATTTGTCTTACAGAATGAACTATCTAGAAATAATTTAAGATATTTCTGCTAAGGAAAGGACTGAAATTCTTAAAGTCTTCTTTTCTGCATCATTAATATAACTTTCTCTCCACCAGCTTTTTTTTTTTTTTAAGTTTGTCTTTTTGAAGTATGAAAATTATTTTCAATGGAAAAGATTGATTATGGAAGAATGTAAAATACTGTCAAGGAGAACCACACGGCAAAAGAAAAAATGTAATTCCTATGTACTGATAGCCTTATTTCTGTCTGTTACCTTGTTAGTAATAGACATAAACTGGGGGATAGTTCTTTAATTGGTTCCAATTACTTCAGAAAAATAAGATGCAATAATGACACTTTTAAAGCCAGAGAAAACATACAAATTAGGTTGAATGTGCATTGCATTTTTCAGATTTGCTTACATGTGAATCTCATTCCATTAAGAACAGTTGAGCACAGGAAAATGAACTACATTAACAGACCAGGGATAGAAGGATGAAATATACCTTACATGTGCATATGTAGAAGTTCCTCTGAGAAATGGCCTGTGAAAATTCTTGACGTGTGTAGACAGAGTATATAATACAGAACATGGTTTATTTTTTTCATTGGTTATAGCTATTTCATTTTTTTAGCCTTATTTACTGGCTATTCAACCTTCAGGGGAAAAAAAAAAACAAAACAGAGGAAAAAAAAAAAGTTTTTTTTTGGTGTTTTTTTTTTTTTTTTTTACTTTTGTCAATACTGCTTTCTTAATCTTGCAGGAGAAAGGAGAAACTGATAGGAGATTACTTTGTGAGGAAACAGAAATTCTTATTGGACACAGAGGGGTGAAAATCCTGGAAAATTGTAACAATATATATGGAATTCTCCATAAGTTGATTAGTCACACTTTTATGTGCCATAGCTTGCACAGCACAGATTCAGTTTCATTGATTTCTCTGTAATTGACATAAAATGGTACACTTATTCTTTCAAGTTATTACTTCTCAACATCACCGTTTTTTCCATTATGTGACGTACATTCTGTTCTATTTCATGACCAGATATTCTTTTTCTGATGATACAAATAGTCAGAGATTATATTTTTGGAGTAAAATATGTTTTGCCATCTAGATAAATGACAGTAGCATAAAAATAGAGAATGCTGCAGAATTTAAATGTACTCAAACAGAAATTTAGCATCAATCTCTTATTATGAATAACACCATAAAAGGCCAGTAACTCTGAAATCAAAGGTTTCTAAGTCTGAAAGGGGCAATATCACGTAGCTGTGAAGTATAACAATTTTCTGTTGATGTAGAAAATGGTTAAACATGGGTATTCTTGTCATATACTTGTTTTCTTTAGTTAAGAACTCAGTGCCTCCACTCTGCAGCTTCTGCTAGCCAAGATTCTGTGGTCCTACTAGTCTTTCTTAGAATTAAAAGTGAAACAAATAGGAAAAACATTGCTTATTTTCAAAACTTGTAATAAATCTATCCTCTAATAGAGTATGTATGGCTTAATTTCATTTGATTGTGCTGTGTAATTTCACAACCTGGTACATACATTCCATGTATTGTTCAGCTTTATCTGTCCCAATAAATTACCTATTCCCTGTACATTTGTCAGATACAGGTAGAAAGGGATCAGCAGAATTAATGGGTTTGAATTTTGATGTTTTTGAATAGAGTTTTGTTTCTTGGGACACACAAAGATTTATGGTTTACATTCATTAAGGAAGGTTGTGCTATCTATATGGAAGGCATCACATTGTAGCATGCTAAAAGTCATCTTGCTATATTTTTTCATTAGTCAACAAGGTGCAACATGTGGGGCAGTTCAGTGTATTTTTTGTAACAATCAATGAATGTTATTTTAGTCTTTAAAAAGTTTATTCTGAAGACAGCTTGGCTCACAAGCCAAGATCCCAGACAGAACTCCGTGTCTGGTAATAAAGCATGTGCCCTCTTTGCCCTGACGCCATCACCAGCTGATGAGCCAGCTCACATCACAGGCTGTGGTGCTGTGTTAGTGGAAGACTTCACTGAGTGTGAGGCTTATTAATGGGGCACGATATGTACAGATTCCTAGCTGTAGTTGAGGGTGGGTGTCAAAATTTGCTGATGAAATGTAATAGGCTGTAATTTAATTTTACTGGGATATTTTAATCTTTTAATGAGTTAGTAATGCAACAGATATACTTGTTCTCTTTTGGGTTATTTTTTTTTTAACCCCATGCAAAGATGGAATCACTGGTTATATACTAGTAGTAATTATGGAATACCCAGACCTACCAAGAATAGTGCTTCATTTTCCAGGCTTCTGTGTACTTTTACAGAGTAAATAGATACATTGTCATTGAAAGTTCCTGACAGAATGAACTATTTTTAACAGAGGTCCAAGATCCTTTCAGCAAGTAGTGTAAAATGTGTGAGGAAAGTAATCTTCAAATGCTTACATTCTTTAAAAGAAAAGCCCATTTATTTTATTCGGTATATTTTCAAAGAAGGCCATTTAAGCCAGTTATTGTACAACTAGAGGCAAAAGAATGGTAAAAGACTGTAAATCTTCTCTAGTCACAAAACTGTGGTTTTTTTCTACTTTGAGAATTTCTGGGCACTACAAAGAAGGTATGGTTATGTCCATACAGCCTTGGTGTGTGTTCTGGGTGCAATGGAGCTTCAGCTTGGAGACACTTGGATGATATAAATAGCCTCTTGAAAGCCATGAAAGTTTCTGAACTTGCAACTAGTGTCACATCTGAATGAGATAACTGGTCATCAGGATCTAGGATATAAAGCCACTGATACTTCAATGCACAAGAAATTACTGATCACACATTGTTCATATCTTTCCAGCACCTCCATTTAATTTACCCTTCAGTATAACTTTTTGAGGCTCTTAGTAAGATGTTGAGTACAGCCTCCAATCAGTGAAGAAGAAGGCTTAGCTTTAAGTTGTTGTGCTCTTTTACATCAAGAAGTAGCCTCTCATGAGGGAAGCAGAGGAACATAAGACCATTTTATGCATGCTGATATTGTCACTTGTCGGAGCTCTAACAAATCATGTGATTTCTATAACAGTATTTCTGTATGATTCAGTATAATTGACAGTGCCAGAAACTAGCCCTAAGCAAATGAAACGCAACACAAAATCTGCTGTAAGCAAATTAATCACAGTCTAAGTGATAGAAAAGTTACACTTCATTTCTTTTTCAGGAGACATTTGTAATGGAAAAATAATTTCCTTTTCTCTCAAAAGACTAGGAAGGCTGTCAGGTGCTCTGGGGCCATAGAAATAAGTAGTTTATGCCTCCTGTAAATAAAGTTATGAAATGTTTGTATTTGTGAACAAGGCCAGAGTAACATCATAAATTTGATGTTCTAATCTTTGACTCATGAGCTTTGACCACCGATAAATGGGTCACTGCCCCTAATGCCTGCCTTTGCACTTTTTATGCAGGCACTTACTCTAATATTCTGTGCTATAATTTAAGGCTACCTCACTAGAACCAATTTTAAAGACATCTGCTTAAAAGATTGTTCTGTTCTTTTTGCCTGAAAGCTTATCTAATTAATTATCTGTGTTTCTCAATATTTTTATAAAGAATGAAGTCTATTGGACTTTATACAGCAGTGCCTCTGGGCTTGCTGTTTAAGAAAGGAGGGGTTTTTTGTTTTTTTTTAATTTTTTCTGGATATTTCAACATCCTCTGGCTAGGTATTTCATATCCTCACCAGCCCTTATTTTTTCATCACTCAGCAATGTCTGTTTCTAGTGCATCCTACCAATATACTTTGCACTTTAAATATCTTCCTTTAAGTTTTAGCGAATGCAATTAATGGGTTTATTAGCTTATTTTTATTCTGATGGCTTTTCTTTTTTCACAAAACTGTCCAAGTCATCTGATTACTGTGGTGGCCAGAGCTGGCTTGCTTTTTTTCATCAGATAAAAACTTTATCTAGGAAGGTTGTCAAAAATATGGTTCCCAGTAAAAAACACAGGCAAAAGCACATGACAAATGGAAGTCTATGAAAACCATACTTTGCAAAATTAGTATTCACTCTGCATAAACCATGCATATTTTTCTAAGGGTGCTGGTGAGAAACCTGAGAGGAGTTTTTCCTGAGCATCAAGCCCAGTTGCACTACCATGCAAACTCCAAGACATTTTGGTTTTAATTAAAAGCTTGAAAAAACTCTTTTTTTTAAAAACACATGAAAATTAGGATGGTTGTATGTTTTCACATTTTCCGTGGCATGTGTTCTAAAGCTCTTCTTCACTTGGATTAATTCCCTTCTCTTCAATAACTATGTTCTTTGCCTTTAACCTATAGCTGGACAGACTTTTAAACCAAAATGGGTACCCTGTTTCATGATACCATTACAGATTTTATCTTTTCCAATTCTCTGTTACCTAAGTATCGTATGTCTTCAGAGGAAATAAGGTCATAGTCCTAATTATTTGCCTTTCAATATCTCTTGCTTTCATTTAGCGGCTCTAATGTTGTTTCTGGTACTGTAAAAGCTCATATGCTTAGTATCCAGTGAAAAAAGCCAATAAATATGCCATTAGCTTTAAGGCTGACAGTATAAATCACCTTTTATTATGACCTTATCCTTTGCTTTTGTTGAGAAATTATTACAAAGTAGTCATTAATACAAACTAGTCATTGAGGGTGGTGGTGGTGGTGTCTTTTCCCATATTTGCAAACTATTTACCACTTATATTTTGCATTGAAAGGTGTAAGGTTGTTTTTCAGAGCAGATCTGTCATAAACTTAGGGATAGTTTCACATTTTCTTTTCTAAATCTCATCAAAACCAACATTTTTCCTCTTTCTGCTTGTTTAGTGTCATGGAGACACCCACAAACAGGACAGCAGAGTTATTCAAAAGAGTGGATTTACTGTAACTAAAATTCTCTGGCACTCCTTCTAACAAAATTAAGTTACAAGTTTGGATGTCAGTTGGGAGTATGACTGCTACACAACTAATTCCTAAACTTGAAGGAATATTCTTTCCGGAAAGATGAACCAAAATGGGCACACACTCATAAAAGGAAAACCTCCCACACAAGGGTACCCAGAAAAGTGCCACTCACCCGAACAGGGAGGGTGAGGCTCACTCAATCCACAGAGACTCAATCTGCAAATGAGTCTTTGGATGGTGTACAGCCAAGGGGAGTGTCCAACTGCCAGGCCTACTGCCCTGAGAAAAACCAACTCAGCTCAGCTTAGCTCTTTGGTGGGGCTGCATTTATACCCTAGTGTACACACCCTGTGTACTGTGGTCATTCTAATTGGTTGGGGGACAAGACCACAACAAAAATAGGATAGGCATCTAGACCCTGAGGCACCATTTAATCAGCGTGAGGTGCAATTTAATGCCTGTGAGGCACCAAACACTCTTGTACATCTGGGGTTTTGTCAGCTTTCTGTCAGGGAGGCTGCAGTTGGCACATGTAGGATACAGTAGTTGACAAAATTTTATGATTTGGTTTTAATGTTTTATTCTGTGTCTAAACAAATTTCTTGAAACTATAAAGTAGATCAGAATCACTTGTTATAAAAAAAGCAACTTTATAAAGCATGGCTTTCCTGCTAGGGACATGTTGCATGCAGTTTTAAATTGAGGCCTAGTTTAAATTTCATCCAGTTGTCTTGAGAGTTGGAGCTAAAAGAGCTGTTCTACTCATTACTTATATTGTTCTTATTTCTTAACTAATTTTGGTATGCTAATGGCTAGTGTTCAGTAATCACACCAGAATTAGAGATAAATGGAGAGCTGTTCCATTCAGTGTCTCATTTCCAATTTTTCTATTGCATGACTTAAGATTCATGTACCTACCGCCCTGGTCAGCCCTATGGTGGACATACTCTGCTTGTCCAAGATGGAGTAGAGGCTGGACTTTAAGAATTGCTAGGGAGCAGCAATGCTACACAGTAGCAATAATGAATTTAGACATTCAGTTTATTGTCACAGTGTTTACTTTGATCTAATTCACTAATTTTCCTTTCCTTTTAAAACTGAAGTATCTATCAAATGACAAATGATTACAAATCTTCAGAATATTCCAAAACAAAAGTCCAGAGATTCTTTGCTGTATTTATTTCAGATTTTAGGTCGGAGTTTATGTTTTAATCAACTCCAATATATAAGACATTAATAAAATATAGTGAAAGATTGACATTTCCAGATCTGCTGTAACATCCCAAATGAGGAGGAGCTAATTAAATTTAGTATTTAACTCCTTCTTATCAATTCAGGGGCTGTAGGCAGGATGTTTTTTCCTTGTATAAACACAATAAATCCCACCTTGGCACTTTAGTAGCAGAATAGCTTTGTAGGCAGCCCTGTGCAGGGTTCAGTGAGTAATCCAATCTCAGAGTAGTAAAGGCAGAGCACTCAATCTGCAGGTCAGGATGCAACAGGAAAGGCTACAGTTTAGCAAGAATCTATAAAAGATAAAAGCTCTCCTTTGACCACAGGCTACTTACATTGACTGAAATTCACCATAGTCCCAGATATATTAAAACAATATAAAGACATAGTTTAACTCTAAATAAATTGAACTATTACAAGTGATTAACTTTCTACATTAGAATTTTTTTATCATTATTTTTACTTCTGCAGATTTGTCTCCTCTTTTTCTTTATCAAGGTTCTTTAATGTGAAGAAAGCTGTATACTTTGGTAATGGTCAGACTAAACAGAATTCCTGATTTGCTCTGAACAATTGCTTTCTCTTCCTCTCAAAAGTAATATAAATACATGGGGCAGGTATTGCTACTCAAATCTTTTATTTGAAAGCTATTTTTAATTGTTTGAACTTCATATTTGGCATTTTCCCTAGTTATTTGGGCTTTTGTTTCTTCTGTTGCGATTAGTGGGTGCTGAAAAAATAATTTCCTGAGGGAGAAAGCAACAGTTGTTTTAACTTCAGGTATCATAAAGAACTTCATGCCATTATTCATTACTTTCGTTATTGCCCTATAAAATTACCTTAATCTTAAAAACATAATTTGACATCCTGACTACCTGAAATGAAGCTATCAATGGAATTCTGTATTCATTTAAAAATATATATTTATCCATGACAGATAAGAAACTTCATGTTTTCTTTACTGAAATGATAGTGGTGGAGCTTGAAAGGAGCTCAGAAAAAGTTTTCTTGCTGTTCTCAGAAGCAGTAAAGAAAAAGTCAGGTGTTAAATTCAGGCTAAATCATATCAAAGTGGTAACACAGCAGTAAACAACAAAAATAATAGCTTGTGAGTTCAAAAGTGATATTGCAGCTCATATGTCCCTGCTATTATCTGTTTCCTCTGTCTAGCTACTTATTGCTCCTTGAACATAGTACTGAAATACTTAAAAACTCCTCACAATGTCTTGAATTAGGGGGGCAGAGGAAATGGGTGGTAGGGATATCTTGCACTAACATTTTCAGAGCTATCATTCTACCCATGGAAGTTAGAGTAGTACAATCTTCTCCCACTTACGACTAACTTAGAGAAATACTCCATGCGTGTGCATCATTGAGGGTTACCCTCAAAGCAGTTACACTTGGTCCCAAATACCCATGAACACCTTCTAAACTGTCTGATGGGCCCTGGGAGATATATATATCATATATATATGTAGATATAGAGCGTGAGGAAAAACTTCTTCACTGTGAGAGAGACAGAGCACTGGAACAGGCTGCCCAGAGGGCTTGTGGAGTCTCCTTCTCTGAAGACTTTCAAGAGCCACCTGGATCTGTTCCTGTATGGCCTTCCCTAGGTGTTCCTGAGTTGGCAGGGGGGTTGGACTCGATGATCTACAGAGATCCCTTCCAATCCCTACCATGCTGTGATTCTGTGTGATCCAGAAACACACAAGGCTTTTTTTTTTTCTGCAAATGGGGCAATATGCACATGCAGGAGACTGGGAACATACTGGCAGGCAGTCCTTATGGACATTTATAACTAGGACTCAGGTGCCAAAGTTTGGTGTGTCCATACAGATGAGTTTGTAAAGATGAGGAAATACTCATTTCCCTCTCCTAACATAAGATGGCTGTTGAGTAAGACAGAAGAATTTAGTAAATGACAAAAGGTGAAATATGTCAAGGTACGAGACAAAGTGCCTTTCAGAGTGAATGGGAAGCAGAGAAAGAGTTCTAAGTTAGCTACATCTTAGCATCTTCCCAGGGAAATGAGCTTATATCCAGTATTTCATCCTGGGCAGACTGAATAATCTGTATAGTCATTGGGAGGAAACAATAATATAACAGTAGACATTGCAGTAAGTCCTGCCTGAAAATTTCAAAGTATCTTCTATTGAGGATATAAATCTAAAAAAG
The DNA here is from genome assembly GCA_025345505.1 of Todiramphus chloris collaris. Lineage (NCBI taxonomy): Eukaryota > Metazoa > Chordata > Aves > Coraciiformes > Alcedinidae > Todiramphus > Todiramphus chloris. The sequence goes on from JANVCC010000035.1 coordinate 7,318,327, forward strand.
CTATCTTTCTTTTCTAATGCCTTAGGTCTAAATATATTCTGTTTTCCATAGAGAGCATCTATAATTTAAATGATTTACTCTGTGCATAAAGAGTGTGAATTCTCCAAGTGTTCCTGCTTTTATTTCTCAGAGAGAGCCCTTAGAAAAAAACCTTAAATATACAATAATTCAAGATGCGGGTACAATCTCTGAAGTACTGCTTCACCTTAAAACTATCAACATAGAAACACATTTTGAAAACAACAAAGTGACTGCTGAGTATATGAACAATATTGAGATGGCAGTGTAAGATCAGTCACTTTTCCCAGATCTTTAATATCAAACCAAAGACAGAGTTTGACTGAGATTGAGGTTACCACAAATAGCAAGATGCAAACATTTGTATTTTGAAGTGGTGACTAAATCAGTGTGTAAGGGTTTTATTTTATATGCACACTATGTTAGAGCAGTATTTCCTTCTGGCATTGTGCTGCACTCATCATTACTGTGACACAGGTTTTTTTAGGATATGTGCAAATGTTTCCCATTACCTATAGCAGAACCTCACTAATTGATGCAAAATACACAGATGCTATAAATTACTGACTTCCAGCTATAAATTCACTAGTAACTGGGGGGAAGGGTGGAATAAGTGAGCTATAAGCAGATCTCTACTAAATGCTTCTTACTGTATTATACTCTCTTCTCTTTCACCTTTTATAATGGGACTGCATGGACATCTGCAGTTTTCTGAGAGTTAATTACAACACTCCCATAAAAGAAAGATTGTTTCATCATTAATTATATACTAGATGACTTACAGAATGCAAATTTTTTTGTTATTTTTCCCATTCTTTTGGCTACATGCTCGTATCTTCTTTAAAAAGAGTGTTCTGAGAATAAGTAGGTAAATATTTCAAAGCATTTCAGAAGAGTCCTGAGGATACTAAATTAAAACAAACAGCAATAATGAAAACCAACTCCTCTCCTGATGCAAGTCTCAAATAGAATACAATTTGATCCAGAAAAAAAACCTTCACTAAATTGGGGACAGATGAACATAGGTTAACAGAATCATAAGATCTAGTTTAATGAACATAGGTTAACAGAATCATAAGATCTAGTTTAAGAGCCTCAGTAGTATGAGAGATATTTTTTCCTTTTTCTCCATTTCAGTTTACACCACCATGTAATAATAAAAAGCAGTTTGATTTCTAATACCCAGAGTTGCAATGGACTCTATATTATTTTCCAAGTATTTTCTCATGGGTGTATCTGCTAGCTTGCACAAGTTTCCTGCATTTAGGGAATTTTTGTTAACCAAGACATAAATATTGCAATACCTATTTCTTCCCTTACACTTCCCAAGAGGTTATTAGCCCAATGTATATGCACTCTAGAGCGGATGCCTTTACTTGTTTTCTTCATCCCCTGTGGAACTGGTATGTATACAAAATCCTTTCCTGCTAAAACCAATTGCAGCAAATTTCATAGAAATCTGAATGGAGAAAATGATAACATTTTGTACGTGAGTGAAGGTTTTTTACTATGCAGTAGATGTGTTCTGTGTTGAAAGGAGATCCATCTTTTGTCTCATTTCTCTTCTGATAGTATGCATGCAAATGCTTACTTTTTGACAGATTGACTATTTCTTACATGTACAGTACATAAATCTGAGCAAAATTGATAAAACTTTTTTACTCTTTGCACTAAAAAGGACTTAAAATTGGCTTTCTTTTAGGAGTAAAGTATCTAAAGCATGCTTTTGAAATGTACATGCAAACTTTGCAAATGAACATGCAAACCAGAATATTGCTCAGGACAATATGGGAGCAACCAATGACCTCAGGTAGTTGCATTAATTAACTATTTTAAATTTTTATTTTAACTTCTGAGGCCAAACTATTATGTGTTATCTTTTAATTAAAAATATTCTTTTATTTTGTAGTTTCACCATGAGGTGGTCTGTAAAGTTTTTAAATAAAAATGAAAGCAATTAGGTGACATCCTAATGACATCGATGTAATTCAGAGCCAGTCTGTCACAGAAGTGAGAGGCCTCCTTCACAGGTTAGGTTTTATGTGCAAGTTATGTTCCAAGTTATGAACTAAAAAAAAATTAGAAGTATCTTCATCTATTAAAGTTTTGTTATTTTGTTGGTTTGTGTGTGTGTGTATTTGGTGGTTTTGCAAGGTTTTTTTTTGTTTGGTTTGTGTTTGTCTTTTTGTTTGTGTTTTGCTTCATTGGTTTTTTTTCTACTTTTGTTGGGTTTGTTTTTTTTTACTTCATCTCTACTTTTCTGTGATCAATGGGCTCTAAACATTTTTCTTTTAATAAGAAGATGAAACTTTCCTCTGTTATGGCTGTCTCATACAATGAAGCAGACTAACTTCAACATTTTTCTCTTGCTAGTCATACATATTTAGCTACTGATATTTAGTCCAACTGATTGACTTCCTGACTATCCTAATTCATTCCTTTGAATAACAACAGTTTGCTTATTTATCATATATTTTCTTTATTTCTAAAGGCTTTCTCATTTGCATTTACTGAATAAATTTAGTTATCTATGATGCCTGATAGCATCTGTGACTTCTAAAAAATTTCTTCAGAGACAACGGCCAAGTATCTGTGTAGGTACACCATAGATTATTCCAGGTTATCTCAGGAAAATCTAACTGAATGGTGGGCAATTTCCCTCATTTATTTATGTCAGTGAAAGCATTTCAAATATAAAATCTGATCAAAATCTGCAGAATCTAATGAAAAAAATATTGATATTAGTGTGTTTGAATTTTATATGGAGTTTATATGCCAAGGGAGATTAAAGGAAGACTATAATCATGATGTTTAGATGCAGTGAAACAATCATTGCATATTCATTTTTACTATTAACTTGTGGGGAGCACTACCATAAGCTTGGTGATGTCTCATTTTCTGTTTGGTTTTGCATTTTTTGGCGTTTACGTGATGCTATGCCTTTAATTTCACTGCCTTCATAAAGTATTCTAAGTAGACCATTAGTATGAAGTGTGCCATATAGCTAAAACCATTACTAACTGTCATGTTTTTACAAAGTATTTTTCTCTCATTAGAGAGAAAAGACTGAAAAGAGTGTGACAGTAAAAAATTATATCTTATGGTAGTAAATTCCTAATACCATCAATCACAGTAGTTTCCTATTATTTCATTGGTGAAAAACTTGATATTTTCTTTAAGATAATTTAGTTAAGTGCTAAATCACAGTGTACACATTTACATAAGATACTTGAATAAAAAATACATAATTTATTCCACAATCTCTTATATGCTTCAGACTTTCTCAAAATAGTTGTGCATATGAGTGGGATTGCATTTTAGGAGTCCTACATCTGGGAACACTGTGTGAAAAGATAATTATGGGTAAATGGTGCATTTTTGAGCTTCAGAAGATATTCTTAGAATGAGGAAGAATAAAGAGATATCCTATATTTAGTATCTTCACATGAATATTCCATTCTATAAAGTAAAATGATGATTTGAAATTATAGTTTTAAAATTACTTTGAAAAGTCCTTGATTATGAATACCAATTTTATTCAAAATTGCAGTCTCAAACAAGGCTGTTGATATCTTTAAATTGTAATATATAATATCACATATATATTTATATAATATAAAGATATCACTTTACATTTTAATACATAAAAAATTAATTCTATTTTGTATATGTCAACTTTGGATGACAGGAAACATACATAGTAAACTTCAGCAACCATAAAGCATAAAAGCTTTCATCACAGAACTCAAACTTTGTGAAAAGGTATTTTAAAGAAAACTTCTTTTCTGTCTTGGTCTTTGATTTGTTAACCATGAGATTTCTCAAATGTTTTTTTGTTGCTGCTACAAAGGTTAATATAACTTTAACTCCTAAATGTAGAATGGTGTTTTCCTGATGATGTCAAAGCCTTTGGATAGGCTGTCTGTCTTGAATGGGCATTTATAGCTGTCAAATCACAACTGAAAAAATGAATTTATTCACGTCCAATTTTTCTGAAACAATTCTTTTTCAATAATTTACAAAAAATGAATAATCTATTTATGCCACATGTTAGTAGTGTTCCAAAATATATTTAAAATGCATAATAAATGTTAGTATATTTTATATTAATTTTTATAATATTATAACAGATAATGGTAAGAATCAATAATTCCACAGGTATATTGATATTTCCTGTGCTTCGAGGAAAAAATTATTATAGCTAAAAAGTTGTAAATGTGTATGGGGAGTAGGGGTGTTATCATCATGGCTGAAGTTTGTTGGTATATTTCACAAGCCATTTAGAAGAACAGAGTAGATAACCTAACCCATTAGGACAAACACTATTATTAGTGACTGTACTAATTATTTTACATAGATATATTTAAGATTTTAAAACACAGTAAAAACTGTTAATTTATATGCAGTAGGTCTTTTGAAAGAATAATATCTAAGTATTTGAGTCAAATACAGAAAAAAACACTAAGGAATAACACATTTTCCTGGAAAAAAAAAAAAGCCCTAAACTGCTGGTGTTTTGAGGTTCTTCAATATGTACAAGTGATACCAGTGCTGACAGCTGGCACAGACACATTGGCAGAAACATACAAGCCTGATCACCAAAGACAGTGAAACCAGTGTCTGTAAGTCTTCAGTTACAGTCACACTTTTGCTAAGGTGCTTTGAATGATCAGTAATTCTTGTATCCTTCAAATAAAGCCTTGCTGTGGTTTTAGGGTGACAGCATCCTTTGGCAGGTGTGCAGATCTCAGAGATGCCAAATGTGTTCCAAGCCTGCAGCTAATGTGAAAATCTTGTGTCTCATTTGTTTTTCAATCACTGGAGCTTGCAGTCAAACAACTGAATTAATTTCAACTGTTTACTGACCAGGAATCTATAGTTCAAATAATATTTAAAACAGAGGATAATCAACTGCCTTTTTTAAGTTAATTTGACTATGATTTATCAATTGCTTAAAAAGTTCATGAGTGCAAAGTACCTTTTCTATAATTGATATAAAACATTATGAAAGAAATACTTGTGTAAATTTGTCAGTGAAAATTTTTGTATAAGCTGTTTTGACTTAATTTCTCTTTAGCAATTACAGTCTAACGGTATTAGCATAAAAAAGGAACGTCTTTTTTAGTGACCTTTTAAATTCATTGCATTGAGGTTTGTACTTTTTTCTTTCTACAGTAAGTGTAACATTGCAGTTACTAAAGTCAGCAGTTTCAGTGGAAACACCGGTGAGCTCATTAAGAGCTCTGCCAGGTGTTGTCAGCCCCAGGTGTCAGCCTATTGGAGAGTGAGATATAAATAACTTTTTATGGAAAAACTGCTGTCTAACAAATAACCCATCTTAGGCAAAGCTAAACTAGTATCCTGTGATTTGGTTTGCTACTTACTAGCTGCTAACGTGTAGGCCAAATGAGAGAAGCATATGCCCCTTCTTAGAAGGTATAAATCAGATTAATGACTGCCTCATTACCAAAAAGCTGTTTCACAGGTATCCATGCAAAATAGAACTTAAGTGCAAGGATGCACTCCAATACTGCCTTTCTAGTATATTTATTTATTTGTTTATTTATTTTTATTCCTCTTCATAGCTAAGCTAATTACAAAAGGTGGAATTCCTTGACTACTAAATTTTTACATCCTCTGAACTTTCTATATTATTTTCTGTGCATTTTAAGGGACATCTAGGGGAGAAACAATTCAGAAAAACAACAGCGGATTGTCCACATACAGTAAGAACAATAACAAAATGGGGGAGGATAGGGGAAAAGAGACAGGCAGAGTTTTACTGTTCTCCCCTTTTTCTTATGAGTCAGTATTTTGGAACTCAAAAGTGTAGGAAATATTATTGTCAGCCAAGGGACTACAATTTTAAGAAAGTAAATGACATTTGATAAGCTTTGCAAAACACTTTGGAGACTACAGCCTTTATGAGGTTCAATATTCTTTTATGTAGTACATACCTTTTATTTACCACAAGCCCTATATTTTTGCTTGAAGGTTGAAATATATTTCCTGTATGTGTATTTTTCTTACAACTAAAGTCTAAATCTTACCATGACTGGCACAGCCCTGCCTTAGATGTAATGCAAGAGCACTGTGTTTCAGGAAAAGAACGTGTTTTAAATGTACTGTGTGATAGATAAATGTGAATGTTCTTGGCAAACATGATCTTGTAGCAGAAAGAAGCATGAACAGCAGCCAGTAGAGTTTTGAGCTTTGTAGAAAGGTGAAAGAGGCAATGTTTCAAATAGCCAGATAGTTCAGTTATGAAATGTCTCACAATGTTGTCACAATTAAATACATAGATTAAAGACCCATCTAATCTCTATCCTGCCTCAGAAGTATGTCTCCTTTAATAGAACACATTGCCTTTAGAGGACTGTGGTCATTGCAAATTATTTTTCAACAACTTGTTTCTGCAGTGCTGTGATGTTAGCCTCCTTTCCAAGTCGAATAAAAGAGTTACAGATCTTCTTTAAAGACTGCAAATGACTTAGACATGCAACGTGCTTGAGGGAAGAGGTTCTTAAAGGGATAACTCTGAAATGGATGCTGGTATGGGCTTTGGCTCAGCATAACCTCTGCAGTATTAGTATAACCTATGCTCATGTGGCTGCAACACGATGCTTGGGGTCTATTGTCTAAGGGATGAACCACAAAAAGAAGAAAGGGGGCAAAGTAGATCCAGTGTAAGTGGTTTTGATGCAGGAAAAAAAAAAAATTTACAAAGTATAAAATGAGTAATCCTTAAAAAAGAAAAAAATCCGTATCAGCATGATTACATTTAGCCTGTATTCATGTCTAAACTATAGCAGTTGCTCTATGACCCAATGACAACTCCCCAGCCAAGAAGCAAGATGAGGAAAAGGAGAGGAGACACACTCTGAAATGAGAACAGATTTAATGAAATAGCAAAACTATACCAATACCAATATAAACAAAGTTATACCTGGCCCAACAAATATTCAGTGGTCACAATAAACAGGAAGGCAGTCCTCAGGAGCAGGATGAGGAGGAGCCCAAGCAGGAGACTGGAGTTGTAAGGAAACTGAAGCTCTTTCCTCTGTGAGAATTAGTTTTGATCAGTATTATCAATATTGTCTGAACCTCAAAATGTTCAATGCCTACTGCAGGCTCGCTATCTTAAAATTGATAACATACTTGCTTTTACAATATGTTGTCACGACTAGTAAATAGAAGTAAAAATTTATGTATTTTCACACCTCTACCTCAGAGTTAAGTTATTTTCTAGACTGGCTTTTCATTTCTCAGATCTTAGTTTGTCTATGATTTCTAAATGATTTAGAAATATATTGAAAATTTGTACCATTTTCTTTATCTTTGTTCTTACTGAGACTAGTCCTCTTTAATGGCAGTTGCCTCCCCCAAGAAAGCTGTGGAGCTCTAAATCCTTATGTCTAACCATTACTGCATTGTCTTTTCTAGGAGTGATGTTCTGGTCACAAATAATGTTTGCCTCTTTCTTAAAAACTAGTTTCTGCCTGTTTCAATCAACCATCCATCATTAACTTTATGAATGACCCCAACAGTACTTGTACACTGAAGAAATAATGAGGTTTTAAAGAAATTAATCCAAAATAAATACTATGTGGCATTAACATAGCAAAAATGTTTTCCTCTTGGATTCTCAGTTTCAGTAATTTCTGGGAAATGCTTTATTTGGTTTTCCATACCTAGTGTTTTCAAAGTAATTGCACAGCTTTGGTGAATGTTTTCCAGTAAGTCTCATTACAGATGTGACAAAATTTTATGTCCTGGATTTGAACTAGGTTTTTAACAGGTGCATTATTTTTAAGGAATAAAATGTGCAGTTAATGGTTAATTAAATATATAGTTTCAGATTTATTACATTTTTTCAGCATCATCATAACCTTCTAAACTTTACCAAAAATGCATGGGTTTTGGTTATTCCAATTAGCAATGTCATGTGAACTGTTTATACATTGTCTAGTAAAATACAGTTTCAATTAACAGGAAGACATTAGTGAAGGGGTAAAATAAACTTACTTATTTTCGTATTTGTAGAAAATCTTACACTTTCTGGCTTGCAGACACTGTGACTCCTAAACCAAATCACAGAGACTAGAAAAAGTAATTTTGCATCCCTGACTAGTTTCTGCAGCCTGTCTCAAAGTAACGTACCAGAATACTTATACACTGTGCAGGGAGACATAGGAAGTCAGGAAATGCTCAGCACAGGGATGCGTTTGAATTGTTACACCTGACCAGCATTTAGTGACTTGTCTCATGCAGAATCTGTAACCTGTAGCATCTTACTGGGGACAAGCAGCTGTGCATATTCCTTGAAAGAACAAAGTAAGTCTCATTAGTTTATTTTAAGAAATAGTCAGTAAGACAGAGGTGATACTGATTTACATTTGTGTTATATTTCAGAGATTCCAGCATTTACCTAGGATGTAGGAAACCCAGATTCAGCATCTTCTTAAGGTTAAAATTTGTATTTTTCATCTCTGTAGACATAGATAGCATCTCTGTATTGAATGCTGGTGGTTAACAGATACTTAAATTTAAGTTTGAAATAAACAAGTAACCAAAACATGGAAAATTACTTTCATCTCTCTATCAGAAGATTACGTTATAAAATAGTATCCAGGGGAGCTAGTTAATTATTTAAAAGCTTATATGGTGAATTTCATGGAGTACAAAGACAAGTTTTACATACCAATTAGATTAGCGGTGCTGGCAGTGATGATAGAGCAATTAGCATTATATATTGACTTACCAGATGTGATGGACTTCACCTGGAGAGATGGAATTTTCACTACCCAGCAGGCTACTGTATTTTTTTTGGTTCAGGATAGAATACCTATAATATCTACAGTTGTAGCTTTGACTGTTTCACAAATGGTTTCAAAATTATTTTGGCAACAGCTGTATTGGTTTTCCAGGAGTTCTAATAGTCTAATACCAATAGAGATAACTGTTTCATTTACATGTAACTTAAAAAAAACCCAGAACAACAAAACCCCACAAACTCAGAGAATGTATTTAATTATATTTTTTCTTGAGACTAAAAAGAATGTAAGATAGTTCACAAATTAGCAACTCCTTTTTGCCTGTCATAACTTGATGTTATTGAAGATAGTAACAACTCCATCTCTGAAAAAGTTTTTTCATATGTATTTGCAGCTCAAGCCTAGCAGTGTTGCTTTCAAGTAAATAAAAGTCTAAAAGACACTAAAACTTTTAATATAGTTTGTTTGTATAATTGTGTAAGGTGTTACATACTGTGCTGATAAAAGCTGGTGATGTGTTGATAGTTTGACTTCTGTCTGTAACGAAAGATATTTCTTTTCTCTGTATGTTGTTTTTATATCCATCTTTTTCTTTTCTGTTTTACGCATTCCTTTCCTTGGAGAATTGATCCTTAGCTGTTTATCTAGACAGCAAGGAGAGATAAAATTAGACCTTCTATTTTGAAATTCTGCCATGTAGGGTTAGTCCACTCTTAGATGGGTTCTCCCATTTCAGAGAAGCCAGAAGAGAAGACCTTTTGACCCAAAGAGCATGTATATATTCTGCATACTTAGTCTGTGTTACAGAAATAAGTAGGTATAGTATCTTTTCTTTAATGAGCTATGGTCCTTCTTATCTTTCTTTAAATCTACATGACTTCATAAATCTCAATTTTTGAAATCTACTTAAAATATTTGTTAGAAAGTGTGTCTATAGTGCACATACATTACTGCAGGTGAAGAGACGTGAACTTTTTGCTTCTTTTTCAACTGACTACAGATATCTCAGAGGAGATACAGAATAGTTCCCAAAACCAGCAAAGGCACCCTCCTCCATGTTCAGAGAGCGACCGGCATTCCCCATGCTGCTGAAGGGCAGCATGAATTCACACCTTTCCTTAGCTTGGTCTCTACTGGTGTGTTTGATCTCTTATGTAGAATTCAAAGCAGCTTTTGTCCAAATTTTGGCATGAAAAAACAGCATTCACTGTAATTGGTTATTATAATGCAGAAATACAAAATATCTGGTCATTCTGTATATCAGTTGCATTTAAATCAAACTAAGCTTTCTTATGTTAGACTGCTATTTGTAGACATGACATGGTGTAGATTGTGGTAAGGCAATACCTCCTCATAATGTTAAATATAAACTCTGGGAATATCTCAACTGACACAAATTTGTCAGTATCTTTATGTGACATACACAGAGCAGTGTCCTGTTTGAATTATTAAGCAGCTGTGTGCACTGTCAGTGACAGTGTTTAAAAGACAAAGAATTAAATGATATACCTCATTTAGGAAGTTTCTGCTTGCAGTAATGAAATGACACATACGTATTTTGAAATCACCTCTCAAAATACTAGTCTCAGGAAGATATTTTGTATCTATGTGTTTGGAAAAGATACCTGATATAAAAATGTAATGTCACCCTTTATTGTTTAACAAATCTTACGAAGTAAGATAAAGCAATAAAACTATAATCTGTGTATTTTTATGCCATTTTGACATTTTTTTCTTGGCCACTGATATTTTAGAACACATCTCTTGATTTTGTTATTGAACATTGCTCTTTTATTTTCAGTATGATTTCACTTGTTCTGAATTAAATCTTTTCTTACAATACAAAAGCAGATGTATTGCCTTCCCCATGGAGAAAAACTTGTGTATCATGTTTCCCTCTATTGATTTGTATCTAAGCCTTTTTCAATGCATTTTGCTTTAACTTTTATTATAACAGCTTACAGTGCACTCATGAGACATACTTTTAAGATGTTTTAACCCAGATTTGAGACAGTCCAAATAACCCATCAATAAATAACACTAACTTCACTTGGACCACAGAATGTTGTGGGAAAATATGCATCATGGTTTTCACATTTTGCTTACAAAAGAATTATGTAAATCTAAAGCAACAGCAGCAGAAAAGAAAAAGAACAAGACTGCAAGAAGATAATAACTTTAACATTCTACAGTTCTGAAATTAGCTGAATTTAATAAAAAGCTTTAAAAAGCTTCACAAAGCTTCAGATCTAAGAACTCTGATCCTTCCACTTCAAAAACATGGGCCTGTAGCACTTCATATAAAGGGAGAGCTTGTTAGCTGTTGGCAACAGAAGTCCTTTCCTATCTGCAGCCAGTCAACAGAGGACAATTTATACAGCCTGGCATTGTGCGTAAGCCTTGTGCCACAATAGCAAAACAGAGTTGTGACATTATGGTGATCAGCATAGGGCACAACATGATTCACAGAAGTGGTTCCTAAGCAATTACCTGTTTTCATTATTTTTCTTTGTTTATAAAATGAGAACATGTGAACAGATGGTAATATCCTGTGTGTGAACTCCAACAAAACAAAACCATGTTTGACCAAGCTAGAATATCAGTTCACGTTTGTGTGAATTTTCTTCATATATAGATATTACCATCAAATAACTCTCTTAGATTCTAACACAAGTTTTTCAGCCCAAACATAACTATTGCTAATACAGGATACCTTTATGGGTACGTGGAAATGTTATTTTAGACAAAAACAGTCAATCAGGTTGTATAAGCATTATGGCTAGAGTTCTTTGTCAAAACAAAATAAAAATCATACCAATGTTAACATATACCCTCTTATCAAAATAATATATTTACAGTCTATATATAACTATTTGTATCATTGGGTGCAAATGAAAAAATTGCATTTGTGTTATCAGAGGTAATTAACACTTTTAGTTTAAAGGGGAATATTCATACCTCTCAATTTGTATGTATCTATTTACTGATAAAGCATCCAAACACTATTCTAGATTTTAGGCAAAAGCAATCATGAATGGATAAAAGTCCCCACAGTTTCCTGTGAAGAGATTATTTCTGTTTACAAGCCATATTTGAGTTAACCCATGTTAAGAGAGTATGCTTCACAGCCATAGGTACTTGCTTTCCTAAATAAAAGCTTTAAATACATTCAGCGAAAAATAGATAGAAAAGCAGATTGGCATTTCATACTGTGTTTGCTAGCTATTTTTTTTTTTCCATTACTACAAAATAAATTTCATAGCCACCAATTAGTATCTTTAATTTTCATAAAACATACTTTGAGAGATCAAATGTCATGTTCTTTTGTTGTGTTCTATATGTTTAGATAAAATCTAAAAAGATATAGGGAGAAGTTGCTTATTTTGTCTCATAGGAGAAATTTATACTTTTTTTTTAAAATTTTTGAGCTTTTAGATGTCTTTTATATAATTTTGAATTTCCAGTTCAAAATTATCCTTTAGCTATATTGTTAATAAACTCTGCAGTGATGCTTTTTGAATAGTGAAGCTCTTTTTGTTATTTCATTGAGAAGCCAGTGATAGGTTTGACTGCTATTTTCACTACTGCTTTTAAAAAATCAGTTTAAGAAATGAATGAATGACATGACAAGGAAATTGAAAATCATTTCAATACCTAAAAAGTGAACTTACATGTTTTGAGTATATATTGTAACTTTAAAAATACAGAGTATGTTGGACACAGAATTGCTGATAATGCTGTGTAGGTAAGAAAAAGAAAAGCCATCGCTCTTTGGTTCTGCCTATTGAGCATGTCTAACACAGCCAGGGATCCAGCCATTTGATAGTGTTCAAGGATTTCACAATCTATCAGGTTTAAAGTGCTTGAAGCAGATTGGGATCAGACCACAGACAGATCCAACTGCCTAGATCCTGAAAGAGGTAGAAGAGCCCCAGGGACTGGACCTGGGCCGGTGGCTGGCAGTGCAGGGGCCTGGGAGCTGGACTTTTTCACAGGGCTAAATCAGAGAAAAAAGCTGTGGAGAAGGAACTGAAAAGAGAGCAGTCTAGTTTTATCCACCTTTCTGCTTAGTCAGCATTATTGAGTCAGAAAGTTTCTTCTCAGTATGCCTTCTTTTGTCACAACTTAAAATCTTACTGTAAGTTGCATGGAGACTGAGTATTCACAGTAGCTAGAAGGCTGAAGAGGAGGTACATAAACCATACAAATTGCTGGAGAACGGTGCTTTTCCTGAATCCTGCTTGGACATGAAACTAGGCTGTAGCTTATTTAGACACATCTAAATAAGCGCTCATGGGCCTGAAAACCTTTCTAGGATTCAGATGGAGATGATGAAATCACTTTTTTCTGCTTTAAGTCTAATTCCACATTTTACTGATGACAAATGCAGAAATTGTCACAGGTGTCTTAAGATTCATGAGAGCAAAGAGGGAGATAGACTATATATCTTCCTGATTAGGACAAAAGTAGGATATTTGGTTTTATTTTGTGTTTATATGTTTTACATTCAAGAGAAACTGAATAAAAAGAGTCAGTAATTATTACTGAGTGCAAGGGTCAAAATCTTTCTACGGCTACAGTCATACTTCTTTCTTCTCCTCATCCTATTTCTGCATTTTCAGATCCATAATTTTAGTGAAAAATACGGGCAACTGTTTTCATAGATTTGTAAAATAATTGAGGCTGGATGGGACCCCCAGAAGTTTAGTTCAAGTGCCTGCTCAGAGCAGGTCTTAATAAATCAGATTTCTCAGGGCCATGCCCACTTGAGTCTTCAACACTTTCAAGGAGACTCAAAAGCTGCTCTGAGCAAATTGTTCTAGTATTTCACACACACACACCCACACCCACACCCTCCTTAGTGGTATAACTTTTTTCCCTAATCCATCTTAGATCTGTTGCCTTTTCTCCTATGTATGTCAATGGACCAAAAAAAAAAAAAAATTCTTCAGAAAAGCTTTAAGAAACACAAAAAATGTGTACAATTAAACAAAAAAACCCCATAATTGAGCAAAAAAAAAAAAAGATTAGGTATGCATGTGCTTGTGCATGTTGTTTTGATAGCTTCATACAGATGGTATGGGGAAGAGGTAAATTCTAGATATAACCAGCCAGATGCTTCTGTTTGCTGTTGCTGGGAAAAAGAGTAATGGGAAAAGTCTGAGACTAGGTTTTTAAAAAATATAGTTCTTAAATAATATCAACATGGACTTTCCATAGCTTTGTGCCCCACTAACACACTGACCCCAAGCAAAAGCTTGGTTTGTTTGGGATTTTTTTCTTTTTACAGAGATGGTGTTTGGGTGCCTGCTGATGTTCCCCAAGCCAGAGATAGATAGGTGGAATGAACAAAGGGCAGTTAACACCTTGCAAAGTTATCAGGCATTCTTAGTGCTCATTAAAAACCAAAAGAATAAACTGTAGATGCTGATAATTTGAAATTCACTTTCCACTCACTTTATAATATAACACGTGATAACCCAGTGATGCTAAACTGGCTTTAATTAATTTAGGGACTTTGTTCAAAGCCCCAGAATTAGTAGGCTAGAAGAATAAGTTCCTTTAGCAGTTAACAAGAAAGTGCATATTTGCAAAAATATTTTAAAGCAATAATGATTCTGTATCTTCTTTAATTTAAAAATTGCTTATGAGGTATATTTCCTAATTACTTTTAAGTATTTAAAATTATGCATACAAAGAAATTAGCTTTTATAGAGGAATAATTCCCAAGCAACATATTTTTTCCTGCAATTTACCCAATAAAAAAATGCTATTGCATTTAATTGTCTGGGTTTTTTAAAGGTATGACATGAAGATTGTATTCATAGATTTGCTCTGTGTAGATGCTAGTCTCATTCTTTTCTGAGGACAAAGAATCTTCATACCATCTATAGAAAGGCAAAAATTTGATGATTTTACTACCACAAATTTTTCAGGAAAGAAAATCCAAATATCCTTCTAATGATAGCTCCTTAGCCAGAGGATAAGGCTTCTCCTTCCTTTGGCTTGTAGGTAATCCTCACAACCAGGGCAAAGCAAACTTAGAATGTCCAAACAGCTAGAGTGCTTGCTGGAGTCCTTCTTCCAAGGCAAGTCATTCAACCCTGCAGTGTACCCAGTCTCTCTATTCCCTCTAAAGAGAGGGGTAACATCCCACCCACCCCAGTGGGCAGTGGGAGAGGGTGAGCGGCATCCTACACACTCTAGAAACCAGGGCTCTGGGAACAGTGGAGCTACTCAATTTAAATGCTGAAGAAGATCACTGATTGTAGTTTTTATACAAAAATCATTATTTTTCTATATAAAATATATAGATACATAACTTACTGGAAACTATAGCAAATCAGTGTGACAAAAAATATCTTTTCAGCAGTGTGCTGTATGTAGAAGCAGAATAAGTATTTGAAGGGATCATAAAACACCACATCAGACACAGCTGATGCTTTCAAATATGAAAAATAAAAAGAATATATATGACTGCAAGCACTGAAAATAACTGATGTATCAAGTATATTATCTTTTTAAATATTTGTAAGTAAAATCTGCTCTGGTATGAGGACAACTTCCTGATGAGAACTTGTAAGATAAAAAGCAGAAAGGATGGGAAGCAGCCAGCTGGAGAGGTAGTTCTGGGAGCTGGGAGAGCTAATAAGGGCATACTTCTTTTAGAAGGCCATTCCTTAGCTGCAATAGAAGACCAAAACAAAACAAAGCAAAAAAAAAAAACAAAACCAAAAAAAAAACCAAAAAAAAACCCCAAAAAAATCAAAGATTGGAGGCTTTTGAGACTACAGAAGATGGACAATGTGACAGGTATTTTCAGCGAAAAAGCTAAATACGTAATTAACTTTGTTCTTTGTGACTCAATAACAACAAGGCTTGTTACATGTTTTATATTGATTAGTACATCTAAGTTTAAAAGCTGCTGGCTTTCTATTGCTTTTTCAGTAATCCGTTTCTCACAAAACTGAATTTTCTTTATGTCAGCTGGAATTAGGGAGACTGATATCATCAGGTTAGGATATTTACTTCTGCAGCACCTGAAATGATGTAAACTGGCATGGTCAGTATAAGAGGGAAAACTGGAATAAAAGTGATTGCACAAGACTTTTCTCAAGAGAAGGGAAGCCAGTTACTATGCTACTACCTTGTAAATCTACTGGGACACAGCAACTGTCTGCGTGTACAATCTTAAGCAGAAGCAATGCAAGGAAAAGAGTTATTTTGCTGCCCTTAGTTGCCATCTAATTTAACTGGATTTGCTTCTCATCTGCTGTGCACACAGTTCCCACAGCTCAACTGATCTGTCATGTGTCGTTAAACCGGTAAATTATTTATGTACGTAAGCCTGCAGGCTAATGTAGACCAGTTAAAAAAGAGTTGAATCTACCCAAGACAGATTTAATTACAAAATAATGTAAATGTTTTGAATTCTTAGCATAAGGCAGATGATTTTGAGGCTGAGCTAACATTTTGAAGAACACACATGTAGATTATTAAAAATTATCCTGTAGACTTCTTGTAGAAGTTTGTCTTGCATTTGATTTTAATTTCATTACATGACAATTTTCGAAAAGATTTGTAGAGAAGAGGAAAGAGCAATGTTTGATACTAATATAAAGTCTTAATAGTCTAAGTGTGTTGTGGGAGAGATCCATCCTCACTGTCAGGAGAAAAGAATTTAAATTATATTTAAATTACAAATGACTGTGTACTTGATCAGCTTTTAGAAAATTCATTACCATCAGAACACATGCAGAATATTCACAAAGAAAAAGACACAAAGTCCTCATGTTACCCAGTGGGGTATATGTACATATATTTACCTGTCAGGTGACTTACAGACTTCTGTGGCAGCACCACAACCCTTTGTTCTGAATCTTACAGGTTAATTCAGCAATTGAGAATACTTAGAGAAATCTAAGGAAGAGTCACCCTATATTTTTTTTTTTTTGGCCTGATTAGTATGTGAGCATTGTCAAACAAAGCCCAAAGTAATATTTCTGTTACTTTTTGCCTTTCTGGACACCATTTGTATCAATGTATCATACAGCAGTTGAACATAGCCTTTTTCACAGGCTATAAATGCCATCAATTTACATATATATATATATATTCAGAGGGTTTTTTTTTTCATCAGTTCCTAAGAAGCTTAACTTATCAATGTTACTACAATTGGGAAAAGCAAAAAAGTGAACTGGACTTACAAGAACTTTTCTGGCTTTCAAATATCTCAGAATAGATTATATAGACAAGTCCAAAAGAACACCTAGCTTTAAAGAAAATAAAATACAGGGAAGAACTTTTCTTTGTTGACACAGTGGCTCGATATTATTATATCACATTTTGCATTCTCAAATGAGATCAGTAAGCACAGATATAACTGGTGAACTACACCATTGGCTTGTGCAAATAGAAGTTCTTCCATTGCTAGGTACTGTACACATACATTTAATATAAAAATAGTATTGACATTGTCACATACGTTTTTTTAATTAATTTTTTCCTTTCAGTTAATTTAGTAATTATTTTTGTACTGAGAACAAATTTTCTGTATTTTTTTGTATGTTTTCATATTCTTACCTAGTGTCTTTGATCTCTGTTCTTAAGTGAATTTTCAGTGCAGTTGGCAATTCTCATCATTTTCTGAACTGTACAGTTTGATTCTTGAAATTGAGAAACTATCTATACTATTGTATTTTGAATTAAAGATTACTATGTATAATGGTATTGGAACATCTTCTATATTATTCTCCATAATGTTTTGCACACATTTGTACATCTTGTTTGCTGCTGTGGCTGGATCTGCATAGTGGATTAAGATAATCATTCAACTCTTGTAGTCTTTCCAAACACTAAATTGTTTGGATAGTTTATTTTCCTTTCAATTATGCATTAATTGAAAGATTAATTAAATATAATTTTTTATTAACCTTATAATGCACCTTCCATTTTTGTGTCTGATATTCTTTATGGTACACTTCTTTTGAGTAATTAAAACAAGCAGTTAAAAGAAACAGATGCAGAACAGTTGTATATAGCTTTCTGGGGTTTTCAATCATTTTATTTATGACCAGTTGAAATCCATTTTCTTCAAAGACTGTATTTGAAGTACCCATATTTTTTTCCAGTGGTAGCATAATTCTGTAAGCCTCCTCACAGCTTTGCACATAACTTTTAATTAGAGAAACTGCTATTTCCAAATACTATAGTATGTCTTGAGAATTTATGCGGTTTCTGAATTTTGCTGGGTTTCTTCATTTAAACATTATTCCCATTCTTTACTTATTGCCAGCACTCTATTTCCATTCTGCTTAAAACTAAAGCCATCTCCTTTGAATTACAAAGAATAGGGAGAGAAAAACTGTTACCAAATGGACTGATGAAATGTAGAAAAGGGATGATTATCTGCAAAACCATCTCGTTTATGGGGTGGGCAGCTAAAAGATCCTGGGAAACCTTTGCAATAGAGCATCATTCACCTGGTGTACCACAGTGACTCAGTTAATGATTTTATGGAAACAAATAAGCCCCAGCCTGCTGTTAGCCTTGTTAAAAACAGCTAAATGTTATTCTGACATTCTTCAGAAAAAAAAAATCGATATATATTCTCACAGAATGCGGACTCTCAAATGCAAACTCACTAATTATCTTTGTATGTCTAATTCTATTTGAAGCAATAAGAATTATTAAATTTTATTTGGCTTTTTTTTTGTAAAGGAGAAAAAAAGATGTCTACTAAAACCTCACAACGTTGAATGTAGAAAATACCACTTTTCTAGATAGAAGCTGCTATTTTCTTCAAGGAAACATTGGATGTTAGCATAAACTGTTGTTATTAGAACCGGATAAGGAAAAAAATAAAGAAATCATTAAGGTCTAATTGGTGTGTGTAACAGATCAAAGATAAGTACAGGATTCTTGATGTGTATTTCTTTCTGAATTGCCTGATTTCAATTAATTTATTTTCATTTTCTTTCATATTGTGAGATGTATACAACTCAGGAACAATTAGTAATAAAGAAACATTAAGTAGCAGAAATTAATCTCTTCAATGGTTCCTGAAAACTTTCTTTTAGCCTGGAGGGTTAATTTTATAGCTTTAGAGTAATCATTATTTATCATCTCTTGGTTTACAGGAAAGAATTAGAGTTATTAGCTATTAAATTATCCATGAAAATTTGACACTATACTAGACCAAACAAACCCTGGGGCTTGCTGATTTTCCCAGTATGAAACATCTGTGACTTCAGCTAGAGAGAACTTAACATTGTCTAATTAGATTTCTACGATTTATAAGACTCAAATACACCATTATTAGAAACCTGAAAATTGTGGAAAAAGTTGAAACTTACATTTACTGATGATTATTTTAAAACATTATTAACAGCACTGTGTGTTGCTAAATACTACCAGCTTCTAATTGGTGAAAATTGCCAGGTAATGTATTGCCAGTCTGTAACAACAGGAGTTCAGGAAAAAAATGTGCATCCTACTGTTGTAGTAAGTTGCAGATTTCAACTTCAGTAATTAAAAATACTTCATTGAAAATGCTGCACTGATTATGTGTTAATTTTTATATTGTAATTTAAATATAGTTTATGTTTTCTCATGGTGTCTGCTGAAATAAATCAAGCTGGGGTGTTTTCTGTTCTGCAGTATTATAATTCAAGGACAGTGAATGGTAGTCATCTCTCATCAGCATAGAAGTGGTTTTGTATTGGCTCTGATCTGAAGTCTGACAGACAGTGAATTAGCCACTCTTCCATTCTCTTTCTTTGGAGTCAATATTGCTTTTTAACATGGTAATTAGATATTTCACTGCATCTTCTTTTACTGGATCTCAAAATGCTTCAGAAATTTCAATCTGTTAAAAATAATATAGCATTTTAAGATAAAAATTATTGCTGTATTAAAAAGTAAGATAAAATTATTATGTTTGAATAGAACTCAGAAGTTAGGAAGGCAATCAGAATCATTCCTCTGCTGTTAGTTTGTACCTTTTGCATTTGGAATACAGCAGTCTTTAGTTACAGTATCCCTTTCTTATTAAGTACACAACAGAAATACTGCTCAGCTAATAAGCAGATTTTCAATATTTTGTCTTTTCCCCATTGTTCATTGCATTGTCCTATATATAATTTACTGTAGTCTATTCAGTTCCTCCTCCATAGAATAAGAAATTATTTATTTCCTGCAGAGTTCTTTGGTGGTATGCATCACTATATTATCTGATTTTTTCACAAACACTAACTACTCTTCATAATATCCATGTGGGTGAGGGGTGGAATTAACTCTAGTTTGTAGAAAGGAAATAGAAATACTGAGAGGATAAGGTCACAGAACTCTGTAATGTGGGTAACACAACTTAGTTTCTTGAAGTCCTAAGTACTGCATAAGGCTTTATTCATAAAAAAAATTCTATCCATTTCATTTGTGACACATAAACATTGCTGCTAACAGGACCACATCACTAAGTCAGGTAATAAGGAAGAAAAAAGACCATGCAGTATTAATTAAGCATGAGAAATCTGCTTTCCTCAATTACTGAAATCTCAGGAAGAAAAACTATTTCCGTAGGATAAAATTCAACAATCCAAGCCAGGAAGCCATTTTTTCTCTCTGCAAGATTATATTTTGTGTGTTTTCCATTTCTGTAACAAATTAGAGATCCTACAGTGAACAATCTCCTTATTACTGTGCTTTGATTCCATGGGACTTCTGTTCAGTGTCCTGGAAGACATAAAGTGTTTAAGAAATAATGTATGTGATGTTTTAGTTAAGGAGTACACTATAATCTGAGCACTGTAGGTTAGTTAGTTTTGTGGTAGCAATGAAAGCCTCAGCCTGAGTGTTTTACTCGGATTTCAGTAATATCCTTGCTACTTCTGACTTCTTTGTGTACATCCCTTGATTTGGAAACAAAATAAAAACCAACAAATTAAAAAGGCCCCAGAATTCTGACATGGGAATATTTTCTTCTGAAACTGTGTATTTTATCAATGTGGTGGTAAACTTGAGATTCACAAATTTCCAGTACTCAATCGGAGTAGCTTGGGAAGACTATTGTAGGAAGAGTCATGAGCTTGGCTGGATCATTCCTCAGCACTCTGTGGGATTATTTGGATACACTCTTGTTTGTCTGTGGAAGGATTTAGTGGGAATCTGAAAACATATCAACAATGAACTCTTCTGAAATTTTAACCTAAATATTCCTATTTATGAACATGATTTTTATAAAAGTGTGTGACATAGGTATATTCTGTAAGAATTTTGCAGCCCATACAACCAACATGTAGATAAGTTCACATGGAGAACCTTAGAACAGAAGTTATGTTCTGAGTTTTAAGTCCTTGATTGAAACCTTAGGGGCCTTAATTTGAATAACATCTTTTAGCATGGGCACAATGTCATGTTTGTACCTCATTTTTCTTTGGGAACATTTTTAAACCCTTATGGCTAAATATTTCCAGAAATTTTAGTTTTAACAAAATACTTACTATATAGCATTTTCAGACAGACTGAATTATGCTGGTAAAGCTTGAAGGGATTGAAGAGGCACTCTTATTAAAGGGAATTGCCATTGACAATTGATAATACCAGGCTTGTTTACTATTACATTAATGATAATTTAAAATATGACAGAAGATATGCAATTTTGCCAGTACTGTATAGTGAGTCTTTCATGGTGATTCTCAAGCGAGAAACAGCCTTAATCAGATCTTATTCTAAAATGTAACCCCACTGCTTAAACCAAGATTTTTTTATATGCAAAATGTTTTTGTCAAAGTATACTTCCCAACCAGTTTATGTTCCATTCAGACCTTGTGTACTTATAGTACTCTTTGTCTATCTCCATCAGTCGCAAAAAATCCCATTATTTGGGTTCAACTGTGTACAGGGTAAATCCAATTTGACAGTGGCCTTTGACATTTGGGTCACATTTGCAGTACCTAGACATTTTTCCTGACCACGTTAGAGGATACTTGAGAGTGAGTAACACTGAGACCTGTATATTTAATTCAGAATTCATTTTCCAGCAATGTTTGTAAGCTTGCAAGTAGGAAACAGCAAATATAAAACGTATCTTTCTCCATAAAATCTCAGTTTCCATCAACTTTCAATTTGCAGGATTCCTTGAGAATTATGTGGTTTTACAGTAACTAAGAAGATCCTAATATGACCATTACTAAGCCATTTGAATGTTATCCATGCCAGTCCATGATTACTTTTTTTTTTACATGCTAATGTTTTGCTATTGCCTTCTAGATTTTATATGCAAATATCTGTAAAATTACTTTATTGCTTTCCCTTTTTTAAAGTAAAATTAAATAATACAATTTAACATAATTTCAAAATTCTGTTGCTAGCCTGTAGTCAAGTGTGGTCTAGTCTAGGAAGGAGATTTTGAGTTGAAGTAGTATTTTCCATCTTCATAAAAAAAAAAAAAATTAAAAGCACAGGTGCTAAATCTGTTTTCCATTGTTACCTTTCTGCTCACTTCTGATATATCCACTTTAAGGCAGAAAATAATAAGGCCAAAATTACTGTATATCTCTTTGCTTGCATCACTCTGTCATTTACTCTTAGATCTCCGGTGTCTTGTTATATGTTTATGCTGTGTGGTGTCTGATTTCCCAAATTTTTTATCAAATTTCTTTTCATGTTAAATATGCTAGTTCTGCTGCAGTTGAAGTTCTTGAAGTGATGAAGCAATGTTTAGGTTATGTATAGATCTTAAAGAGACACAATAAAATGAGCAGGTAATATGACAAGCAGCAGAATATGAACAGATGTAATAAATACAAGTGAACAGTAGGTTTTTAAATTTTGCTTTATGAATATGTTTTAAGACTGTCTATCATCTAGAATATAATAACTTGCATTTATTATTCAAAAAAATATTATTGAACACCTGTTGTGCATGATTTCAACAAAATAATTGAGACATTATTTTAAATTAATTAGTATAACCCATTGCCCTTGATGCCTGTGTCCTTTGAGAACCTGTTAAAGTATTCATTTTTAAATTCTGAATCAAATTTACTTTTAAGCATTACTGATATTCTGTTTGATTAGAACTGCTAAATTATTAGCATCTTGATTCTGCCACCTTCAGGGCCAGAGAAGGGCAATAGAAAGCAAAACCAGATCCTTAGTTCCAACTGAAGCTGAACTTCTGTTATATGTAGTAGGGAACACTTCCCCCCTGCCTTCCCTTCCACCCCCTTTCTAGATGAATGCTGCTTCAGCAAGATCTCTAATTTCATAGCTTGTGTGTTTACTGAATGTCTTGAAGAAACATGTATTCAGGCGTATCCTTAATAAAAGTGACATAGAGGCTTTTCTTTATCCATAATGGAGCTCTTACTGGACTCTGTAGGGTGGGCATGCATGGTTACAAACTTCCAGTAGTAAAAAAGCAGTGGAAAAGTGTACTTAAAATGGAACTAAGATTTCATAGGTTCTGATATTGTCTGTTTAACTCTACAGAATCATATAAAACAGATGCTTCCTTAAGTAAGGTCAAAAATCAGTATTGTCAAGTATCCTTTCTCTGGCAGCAACCAGTTGCCTAATGAAGAGGGCAATCACATAATGATACAGCCCTAGAAAACTGCCCCATTCTAAAGTCTTTGAAACTCAGGATCCAGAATGCATAACTTGCATGAGATTTTACTCCATAAGATTTACATAGATGCTTTTGAGATCATATACACTTTTAGCATTTACCTTTCCAGCTGCTCTTGTTTTTCTAGCTGGTTCCATACCTTGGCTCATGCCTGTCACCCCTCTGTTTCTTTACTGTTGAAGTGTATCTCCTTGGCACTGGAAGGAGCACAACTTGAATAGCATGTCTGTGAAATTATGTGAAGGCATAATGATGTTTTCTGTTTCATTATCTATTTTTTTCCTAATAATTCCTAACATTTTGGGTTCTTTCTTTTTACTAAGTACTAAGAAGTGTACGAAAACAATCTATAAAGATCTCAATATCATTCTGGAGTAGTAATAGTTGAGAGCCCATGTTGGTTTTTTGGGTTTTTTTCCCCTCTCTGTTACATTGCATTTCTCTGCTTTTAATTGGATATGACATTTTATACTTACTCAGTGTTGTAAGGCTCTTAACATATAGTATTTGGTATTATGATCCTTGTAACCTCACTAGTCATTTCTTAGGTCATTCATGGTCTGAATCTCTTGAATAGCATAGGTCTTATTCTTGACTTTTCTGCAACTCAATTAGTAATCCTCTTTGCTGTAATTCACCATTACTCCATACTCTCTCTTGTCACACATACATCAAATTATTCCTTTGTGTAAGAGACTTCTTTTGTCTAACAAGAGCCCGATTTCTTTAACAAACTGTGGTTGATGGAACTTACCATATGTCATATGGAAATCTAAGTAAACCAGATTGGATGGATCCTATGGCATGTTCATTCCTTAAAAAAAACCCTAGGGCATCTGCAAGCCTTGTCTTGCTTCACAAAAGCTGACTCTAGCCTGTAACATCTAATTTATCTGGGTGCCTGCCCAATTACTTCAGAGTAATTTGCACTAGTTTGGTACAGATGTCAACTTAATGGTCTGCAGTTTTCTAGATCTTTCTTGGATCTAGTACCAGGTTATTCTCAAAGCCTTTGATATGAAGACAGTGTTACGTGAGAGTTTACACACCACCATTTGTAGTTAAGATCTTTCATCCCTGAGTTCTTTTAAAACTCTTGGATAAATACTGTCTGGTGTTACTGATTTGTTACTTCTTATTTTGTTCATTTATTCTATGATCTCTTGTGTTGACCCTTAGTTTCACTTTTCTACCTTCTAAGTCCTGTATAAAAGGAGTTGCAGTATGGGCAGCTCCCCAGACTGTGTTGGTCACTATGGATGCAAAACATTAATTTGGTTGTTTGTGCTTCTTTTATACCATTGAGCTTTTGTTGACCTTAAAGGCACTGTGATGAGCTTCCTGCTTCTGATGTGCTTTAAAAAGGATTAATTACAAGGTTTTGTGCTTTTTGCACGTTTTCCCAGAACTTTTTAATGGTCTGTCTTATTCGCATTTCTTCACTTAAAGTGACAGAGCTTATGGTCATACCCATTTTCTTAACTCAGGCACAGCTTTACTTTTTCTTCTAATTTCTGATTGCCATTTTTATTCTTACTCTTTAGCCACACTGGTTTCTCTTTGGACCTTCCTCATTTCTTTGTGACTCTTTCTTTTGTTCCGAGTCTCAAGAATTTCCTACTTAACACATTTTCTACAACATCTTTAAAGATTCAACTTTTAAATTACATTTTTTCTTCCTTCTGAATAAAGTCTCACATTTTACTGTAGTACTCCTTTTGAAAATGAAGTATAACCATAATGATTTTTTAATTATTACCTTTTTTTTTTTGCACATGCAAGGATCTCTTGAATATGTGCGCACTATGATTACTGATAAAAAGCATCTGTTCAATAGTAACATCCTATTCTGTCTTCCCTATAATACTGTACAGCCTAGAATTAATGTTCCATTGATTTTCATCCTTACCTCCACCTGCTGATCTGATTATTATGTCAATAGCCTTATTTAAGAACAGGCATTCTTGTTTTATCATTTTATTTCTTAGATTGCACATGTATCGTTGCTTCACTGTCCTCTGTTTCACTGACAGTGGATTCTGACAATTCTGTGTTCACAGTATTTCACAGTATTCACAACTCAAAATATTTCTGACCTCTGTCCTATCCTTCAGAAAAGGAAAATAGAGGACATTTTGACTGTGGTAGTTGAGTGCATCATGATCACAGCAAATTTCAGCACATCTTAGTTGAGGGCATTCTGTAATACCTATTGATATTCCTCATTTTTAGCTTTAAAAGTCTTCTATGACCCTCTTCACATGAAAATCCAGCAAGTTGATTTTATTAAATTAATAAATACTATTAAATTATTTATTAATTATTAGATAAACACTCAATTATTTGTTATTAAATTGTTATTATTAAAATGTAATAATTTTTGTTCCTTGGGTCTCAGTATTAGTACCACTTCTGTTTAATATCTTTATCATTTATGTTGATGGGGTGATAGAATGCACCCTCAGTAAGTTTGTAGATGACACCAAGTTGGGTGGGACTGTTGATCTGCTTGAGGATAGGGAGGCTTTACAGAGGTATCTGGATAGGCCAAGGCCAATGGTATGAGGTTCAAAAAGGCCAGCTGCTGGGTCCTGAACTTGAGCCACAAACCCCTGCAATGATACAGGCTTGGGAAAGAGTGGCTGGAAAGCTGTGTGGTAGAAAGGGACCTGGGGGTATTGATGGACAGCTGGCCGAACATGAGCTGGCAGTGTGCCCAGGTGGCCAAGAAGGCCAACAACATCCTGGCCTGTATCAGAAATAGTGTGGCCAGCAGGACTAGGGAAGTGATTGTACCTCTGTACTTGTTAGTGGTGAGGCCTCATCTCGGGTACTGTGTTCAGTTTTGGGCCCCTCGCTACAAAAAATACATGGAGATGCTGAAGCCAGGCCATAGAAGGGCAGTTAAGTTCACGATGGGTCTAGAGAACAAGACTTATGAGGAGTGGCTGAGGTAACAGGGGCTATTTAGTCTAAAGAAAAGGAGTCTGAGGGGAGCCTTTACCCCTAGTATTATGTCTGCGTTTATTTTGTTTGATATAAGAGTGAAGGTGGTTGTTTTATTTTGTCTTGTATCTGCACTTATCTGTTGACTTTTCCTTGGGTAGTTTGTCCCTTCAGTGCTGCCCATAGCTGAGCTTGCAGTATAGTCAGACTTCTTTCCCTCTCTTTGCTTACTCACATGGTTCAGGAGCTTTGGTGACCTACTTTGCAGTAAGTACCCAGAGCCTCAGGTGAAACTGTAATGAACAGGTCCAAGGAAGAAAGCAAAAGATGTTCTTCCAGATGTTTATGGACTACCTAAAATATAATTCTGAATTTTTTTTTTTACTTCTCAGGCATGTAAATGGATTTGAACAAAACCAAAGTGGAAAGTGGCATATAATGTTGGGGTTTCTGAAAAAGAAGTAGGAAAATAAGTACTTTTGAACCTACTTTTTTGCCTTTTTTATCTTCTAAGAATGCTTGCCAAAACACTAAACACCATGAGGTGAAGGTACTAAGAGAGTATGTAAAGAAAGGCGTGTAGCATTCAGTTGTCAAAATGTAGCCAACTAATGCCATTTAAAATTCCTTGTATCTTTTCTGGCCTCCAGCTTCTGCTCCAGAGGCATTTGAAAATACAATTGCTAAAGTTTGTTCCCATTGACATAGAAACACCTTTAGTAGTTGTAATAATATCCCCTCCATCTTCTCACATGTTAAGTATTTCAAGCCTTTACTTTATAAACCTCCTTAGCGTTTGAGTCATCAGTACTGTTGCGATTTTTTTCTTACTGTAATGTTAGCCTCAGCTTTTCACCTTCTTTGATGTCTATCTCAGTTGTTTCCTGTTTGGATTTAGGTATATACTTATGACAGCATTTAATCTAGACCAAACATGTATGACAGTCTAGAAAAAGCAAAAAGACGACACTAAGCAGAATGATAGACCTGGAATTTCTGCAGTCCAAAACTGGATCATGATTTTCTAAACTTTCTCTATCTCACTTGATATTTCGGAGTGCAACCAATAAAAGTT
Source organism: Todiramphus chloris collaris (assembly GCA_025345505.1). NCBI lineage: Eukaryota > Metazoa > Chordata > Aves > Coraciiformes > Alcedinidae > Todiramphus > Todiramphus chloris. Next base: position 7,345,772 of record JANVCC010000035.1, read on the forward strand.
TGGAGCATGATGATTCTTATTTTCTAAACTTCATGCTGTTTCTTCCAATGCTTATACTTCAACTTATAACATGATGATAGCAGTTGATAAGTTGTGAGAATTGCTTTACATTTTCTGTTCTTTGGCTGTCATGTGTGATTCATTTGTTCAATTGCACTGTGATGCTGTCTCTCATGTTTTAGAACAGGGATGCTTTTTTGGGAAGTACCCACAAAACAAAGGTTTTGAAGATCAAGAATGTTAATTAATAAACCTAAACGTAATACTCATTAAAGCTCTTTATTTTCTCTGGTGTTTACTACCAACCATTGTTTCAATGGTATGTTTAAACAATAATAAACAACATGTTCTTTATGAACAGATGTCATCAGTTATTTTTATTTAGATGAGGTGAATGAAGTAGATTAACTTTTTTCCCCCTTTACATGTCATAGTACTGCTGAATGGGTTTTGTTTTCCTTTTGCTTTTGTGTATTCGTGCTGTACATATAATCCCTGTGGTGAAAATTGATAAATTAGTTGTTAACATAAAATCATTTGTGAAGTTGAATGTAGTTAGATATAGGTCTTTTCAACATGTAGGAAAAATTTAATTAAAGTTAAATTAAATTCTAAATTAAGTTCATGTAGTAAATGGATATTATCCAATATAGTAAGCTATTCTCATAAGAAATTAACACTGTCCAGTAAATTGATTTTAGGTCTTGAGGCTAAGTTTTCCAGAAAATAATTGTATAATTATATAAGAAAGGAAACTAAATCTAGGAGATTTTAGATGCCTTTCTTTAGGAGTGCAAAGTGCCACAATACAGAAAAATTAAATTCTTCTCACACATTCTTCAGGAATGCTAAAAATCTTTATTTCTTGTAAAATAAATTTGATTAAAAATTGTAGCTGTAGAGAAAAACACTGTCCATATTAGTGGACAGCTAAATTTTCAATCTATTTATGGTGCATTTGCTTCTTATAGCCATCCTGTTGTATTTCTTTCCAGTCATGATTTTATTTAGAAATAACAAGTAGCCTAAAATCTATTAAATATGAAGAATAAATAATATATTACATATATTTTACATCTGAATCCTTTTATAGTTAAAATGAGTAAGCAAGAGAGAAGTTGGATTCTAATTCAGTTAAGTCATGCAGAAAAACCTCTACCTTTTTAGTCTTTTCATATGTGATAATTAAGGAATAAAGTTGGACAAACAATACATTTTCTAGACCTCACTGTATTTGCTGTGAAGTCAGTAAGTGTGCTGTAGTTAGACGACTGACAGGATTTGATTTGAAACCAACTTGCTAAAGTGCTACAAACACATCTGCTTTAATCTGGAAGTAATAAAACTATTGCATCCTACTTTTGTTCTGCAAGTAAAGATATATTTACACAGCATTGTTTTATCCTTCAGAAAGGAGTGGAAAAATCATTAGACAGAAAATAACATTATGCATTTGAGTTTATTATCATCAGCATGCTTTACTTCAATGTAGACTGTAAAGTGGAATTTTGTAGGAGATATGATGTTCAACTTAGATTTATTTCTTCTTAATACAGTGGAGTTTGAATTGCTACTATTTTTTTTTTCTTTTTGGGTGAATAACAGGTCTTGTTCTAAATAACAGAAAGCATTGCAGAAGAAGAAAAAAAAAAAAGACTGGAAAAATTAGGTAGATTAGTTAAAACATTTTTTTTACCTTTTGGGTCTTTCAGTATTTCGGTAGTTTTTCTCACGTTATCTGATACACATTAGGAATGCATTCAGCTCTGTGAGAAATATTTCAATTGAATAAATAACAGTCAAAATGTATGCATGCTTTCCTAAGTAATCCTCTACAGAGATATTTTTTTCCTCTTGATAAACATGTATTTTTAAAATGTTGGTTTTTTAATAAGTAGGTATTTGCTATGGTGCCTTGAGGGATCAAATTTGGGCTGTTAGACACTAAGATTAGATGAATTCAAGTCAGGGAGTTCCACATCCCATGTTTAATGTTCCAAAATCTTGAAAATAATATGAAATCATGAAGCTGTCTGTCTTAGCAAACAGAAATGCACTAGTTCAAATGGGTGTGACTAGTTTAACTACTGAAATATTACAAAAATTACGCTTCAGCAATGTACTCCTTCGTGAAAGGGACCAGAGGGTCCAATGGATGGAAGAGCATCTCTGTCATGATTCTCAAGCCCCCCTCCCTGCTAAACAAAACAAAGCAAAATAAACAATCAACATAAGTTGATTATGAATGCTTGTTTCCTGCAAGACACATTTTTAGATAGTATCTTTACTGCATCTTTTTCTTCCAAATATTTTTTTTTCTATATGATGCAACTAGAATTGTGAAACCGCAGGCTATTTCTGTTCATCAAATAATACATGGTATCTACTCAGTTTAGAATATTTACCAAAGATAACTTCATAGAATTGGTATCAGTCATCCAAAGGCCAGCCCTTAGGCTGACAGTTAGCTGATTTCTTCACAAGTAGTTTGATAGATTTTATTCATCTTCAAAGGTCATCATGGTAGTTTATAATGACAATAAAGGGAAAAAAAACAAACCAAAAACATACACTTGAATTTCTATTTTTCTAGAAAAACTAATTTTGGGATGCAGTTTTTATAGTCATCAGCTTTAATCTGTAATAAGTAATGTCAGCTCTATGTTTAAGACGTAACTGCTGATACCTAACTATATATCACTTGAGCAATAGTCTGACTACAAAGTCTACTAAATACAAAATAGCCACATTTTAACTGTTTATGTCAGAACCAAGGCCATAATTAGCTTTTTAATCCAAAATTGATTGTTGAAAATTTTCAACACATACAAAGCTTGCTGACGTCATAGGACTTGGTGATTGTGACATCTGTTGGTAGTTAGGTGTCTAAATGAGTTGATGTCTTCAGGTGACTTGTCCTACTTTACACTTGTAAGATACTTCTTCCTTTTGCAGATGTGTAAGAGAAATAGGTTTTCCATTTAAAAACAAAGAAAGGGATACGTTTTAAAGAAAATTATTTACCACAATGATAGATTTATTTTGGTGCAATTCTAGGAAGTTATGCCTATGGTGGTAAGAAGTGAAAGTGCATATGCATCTTAAAGGGATAAAAGAAAAATAAAATTTCTTTGAGCATTATTACTATTTTTAATTCATTGTGTTTTCTGCTTAGTGGTGCAACTAGTCCTGATTTCAAACATGAACTTTAAACGATCACTTACACCTACAAATGAATATTAAGTCTAAAAAGTAGCCTCTAAAATATAAGAAAATAACTGCCTTGTAACCAGAATGAACCTTAAATGAACCTTCATTAAGAATATTAAGCCAGCTTCTAATAGACACAAGTATTGATCTATTTAATAGGAAGTGCATAGCTGAACAGAAAGGTAGAATAGAATAAATCTTGTCTTACTGACACAGTGTTGGCACAGAATTTAGGCAATGGGAAACTTCTCAATAATATCTCTGGTCTGTTTTCCCCTCCCCCACCCCCAGATACTCTCATTTATGATCAAATCAACTAGGATTGCCTTTCAGCATACACATGGTACGCTGTGCTTTCATTGCAAAGAGTAATTTAGCAGAAAAAAGAAAAAAAAGAAAAAAACCCTGCAGGTTTTAGGTTGCCTTATATTTTGAAAATGAGAAGTAAAATGTGTTGTTGCTGTTATTATTATTATTATTATTATTATGGATATTATATGATACACTTAAATATCTTCTGAGTAACTGAAGCTCTAGCAGGCCAATAATATTACCAAAAGCCAGAAGGTAAGTGTATATGTCAGTCTCCTTTATTACTCAAAGCTAGCTCAAGAGTATTGAAGGCTAAAGATCTTACTAAGGTGAACAGGACTCAAGGTTTTGCTAACTTAAGCAGATTTGATCCTAAATTTTTAACAGCTTAGCCATAAGAATTTTTAAAAGTATGTTTATTTGCATCTTACACAGTTTCCCTATACTGTATTAACTTAAACCTGTTGTGATAATTACATTAAACAGAAACCTAACTGTATAGTTTAATCAAAGTTAAGATAGAAATGGTCACTATGGGCACAGTCTCAATAGTAAATAGGAAGAAAGTGTCTGATAAAGAAAAGAAAAATCTATTTAAACACATATTTTGAAAGTAGGAGTATATGAGACAGTATTACCATTTCTTCTCATGGAGCCATGGAGATTTTAGTTTTAGAGCATACATTTACATTTTTTACCTCAGTAAGTCATCAGAGAAGTAGGCTAGCTGAGGTATTTCAAGTTTTACCAAGTCTGTTTTCATTAGATGAACAGGAAAATTAAATGCAAGTGCCACCAATTTTATACCATTTCAGAACAGCCTTAAGATTTTCATAAATTCATATTTCATTCTTTTTATTTTGAAAAAATTTGAGAGATGAATACAAAATATATTTTTCCTCCACTTTAAGTATAAAAAAAAGGAGAAAATGGCTAGATTTTTATGCTAATGTAAATCATGGCAACACCATCCATTTCAGTGAAATTGCACTAGTTCTGCTAAAGAGAACATTTGACCAAACAGCTTATTCATCTCTGAGCCAATATGCATTTTATTCATCTACCAGATATTGTAAGGACTGGAAGACTATAATATGCTACTTGTAATACACTACTATTCTCTTCCTTGAGTCTCCAGAGAGTGAAGAAGCAGTAACAGCAGAGGTAAGTCCTCTAGCCAAGTGCTGGATTAAGGCCAAAAAGGGGTTCCCATAGCCAGGGGTCACCGGACAAGAGCAGTGAGACCCAGCAGGAGCTGGCAGCTCTCATGTGAGCAAGGCTGAGAGGGTGACATGGCTGGGGGTGTTACCAGAATAACCGCAGGCTTTTTAAACACAGTGAAATGGGAGCCTCCTCTCAACCACCAGAGCACAAAGTAGACATTTTGCTTTCTCACTGCAAAGCGCAAGTAGGGCAAGTGCCAGGGCTCAGCCATGATCTCCACCATGGTCTCCACCCGGCAGGAGGCAGCGATCTCTGCACTCACCACCACAATGGATGTGGGAACCCAGAGAGAGCTCCCACGGAATCATGTGGCTGTCCAGGTTGCAGACTGTGGGGATTGCCCAAGCCTTGCCCTGGCAGTGAGTGGCAGCTCTGATAATGGCTGTGTCCATTGTGAGCAGGTGGGCAATCTGCTCAGCATGGTGACAGAACCATGTGAGAAGGTAGAGAGGAGTGTAAGAGGGAATGTAAGAGGGAGATAGATTGGTGGAGCCACTCCCTGTGACAAAGACAGAGTGTGGAGGCCTCACAAGAAGCAGAGGATCCCCTCCTCTCTTGCCACCAGGCAGAAGGAGGGGACACAAGTGATGGGGGCAAACGGAAGCAGGTGTCTGCTCAGGGAGGTAGGCAAATCCCCTCCCAGGCTTGAGGAGGAGTGGCTGGAGAGCTGCCAGGCAGAGAAGGACCTGGGGTGTTGATGGACAGCCGCCTGAACATGAGGCAGCAGTGTGCCCAGATGGCCAAGAAAGCCAATGGCATCCTGGCCTGGATCAGGAATAGTGTAGTCATCAGGAGCAGGGAAGTGATCATTCCTCTGTACTCAGCTTTGGTGAGGCCACACCTTGAATACTATGTCCAGTTTTGGGCCCCTCTCTACAAGAAGGACATTGAGGTGCTGGAGAGGGTCCAGAGGTGGGCTACAAAGCTAGTAAAGGGTTTGGAGCATGTGTCTTATGAGGAAAGGCTGAGGGATCTGGGGCTGTTTAGCCATGAGAAAAGAAGGCTGAGGGGAGACCTTACTGCCCTCTACATCTACCTGAAGGGAAGTTGTAGCAAGGTGGGAGTTGGTCTGTTCTCCTTGGTGGCAAGTGACAGAACAAGAGGAAATGGCCTGAAGTTGAACCAGAGGAGGTTCAGGCTGGATATTAGGAAGCATTTCTTTATTGAAAGGGTTGTCAGGCATCAGAATGGCCTGCCCAAAGAGGTGGTGGAGTCACCATCCCTGAAAGTGTTGAAGAGGCAGTCGGATATTGTGCTTAGTGACATGGTTTGGTGGTTTTTGATAGGGCTAGGAATAAGGCTGGACTTGATGATCTTGAAGGTCTCTTCCAGCCAGAACTGTTCTATGATTCTTATGATTCCTCTTAATATTGATTGGAAAATCTCTATATTCTTACAAGGCAAAGGATTAAACAGCACTATATTTTTAAACTGTTACTTTTTGTGATAAGAAGGTGAAATGTGCTTTACTGGTTTTCTTTTTTTCTTGTCTCTCACATTCATATTTAGTTTTCCTATCTTATATTGAGTTTCAAAAGAGTAATTTATGTTACAGATGGAAGATACTTGTTTTAAAAGTTTATCTGATATTTGACTATAGATACAAGAAAGCTGTAGGTTCTGACACTGAAAAGTACATACTTTTATATCCCACCTACCTACATAGAATCATAGAATCATAATGGTTCGAAAGGACCTCCAGGGTCATCAAGTCCAACCTTTGTCCTAGCATTTCTCTAACCACTACACCTTATCCTTAAGCTCCACATCTAATCGTTCTTTAAACATCTCCAGGGATTGTGACTCCACCACCTCCCTGGGCAGCCTGTTCCAGTGCCTAACCACCCTCTCAGTGAAGACTTTCCTCCTAATATCTAATCTAAACCTCCCCTGATGCAACTTGAGTCCATTTCCCCTCATCCTATCATTACTAATTTGAGAGAAGAGACCAACACCAGCCTCTCTACGACCTCCTTTTAGGTAGTTGTAGAGGGCAATAAGATCTCCTCTCAGCCTCCTCTTCTCCAGACTAAACAAACCCAGTTCCCTCAGCTGCTCTTCACAAGGCATGCTTTCCAGCCCTTTCACCAGCTTTGTTGCCCTCCTCTGCACTCACTCAGCACCTCGATGTCCCTCCTGTACTGTGGTGACCAAAACTGGACACAGTACTCAAGGTGCAGTCTCACAAGTGCCAAGTACAGGGGTACGATCCCCTCCCTACTCCTACTGGCCACACCATTTCTGATACAGGCCAGGATGCCATTGGCCTTCTTGGCCACCTGGGCACACTGCTGGCTCATGTTCAGACGGCTATTGACCAACACCCCCAGGTCCTTTTCTGCCAGGCAGCTCTCCAGCCACTCCTCCCCAAGCCTGTAGCGTTGCTGGGGGTTGTTGTGACTGAAGTGCATGACCCGGCACTTGGCTTTGTTAAACTCCATACAGTTGAGCTCAGCCCATGTCTCCAGCCTGTCCAGATCCTGCTGCAGAGCCTTCCTACCCTCAAGCAGATCGACACGTACTTAATTTTGTGTCATCTGCAAATTTACTGAGGGTACATTCAATTCCCGCATCCAGGTCATTGATGAATATATTAAACAAGACGGGTCCCAAAACTGAGCCCTGAGGGACACCGCTTGTGACTGGTTGCCAACTGGATTTTACTCCGTTCACCAGCACCCTCTGGGCTCGGCCATCCAGCCAGTTTCTAACCCAGCGAAGAGTCCTCCTGTCTATGCCATGACCTGCCAGCTTCTCCAGCACAATGCTGTGGGAAACGGTGTCAAATGCCTTCCTGAAGTCCAGGTAGACAACATCCACCGCCTTGCCCTCATCCACTAGGCGGGTCACCTGGTCATAGAAGGAGATCAGGTTGGTTAAACAGGACTTGCCCTTCATGAACCCATGTTGGCTGGGCCTGATCCCCCCATTGTCCCGCACTTGCTGTGTGATCACCCCCAAGATGAACTGTTCCGTAATCTTTCCCGGGACCAAGGTCAGGCTGACAGCCCTGTAGTTCCCTGGATCATCCTTCCTGCCCTTCTTATAGATGGGTGCCACATTGGCAAGTTTCCAGTCATCTGGGACCTCCCCAGTTGACCAGGGTCAACTCAGTGGCTGGTGCCACTGTCTACACACATGTATGCACACATACATGCACACATATATGTACACTCTAGAGTTTACGGGAGATAGCCACATATATGTGGAGTGTGTACAGAACTCAGTAAATTCTCTGAAAATGAGAACAAATTATTTTTAAGAGATAGACAAAAGTAATTCCAAAGTCTCTAAGCCTATAAAATGCTTTCAAAAATTTTGGGAATCATTCCTTACAACAGGAAGTAATTGCTGCTCCTAGTCCAAATGAGGTTTGCTCAGAAAAATGTATAAAGAAAATATTGAAGCCTAATCAACATCAGTAGATAAGACCCATCTCTTCTTTTTTTACACAAACCTATGTGTGAACTCACAAAACACATATAAGACACTGAGACGGTGTCTGAAAATGAACCTACATTGACCTATGTCAAACCACCTACATTTTTGACTATTTGTACCAAAAACTTTCAAGAGCAACCAGTATAACTGTGTGCTCTATGTAGGTAACGTAACAGTGCATGCATTATTTTTAACTTTGACTACAGAATTAACAGTAAAAAGGTCACGTAGCAGTTTACAGGAAAATGCTGTAGAATTAATATTAAAAAACCCCAAAACAAACAAACCAACAAAAAAAAACAACCCCAAAAAAAACCCCAAGACCAAACAAAGGAAAAAAACCCAAACCCAAAACCCCTGAAACAAAACAAACAAACAAAAAACCCCACAATAAACACATGAGTAAAGAGATTCTTGTTTGTTTGCTGTATTGTAGTCCCCAAACTACATTTTCTTTGAGATAAATTTTGTAGCTTTATTTGATACACTTTCCTACCTTTTTGTAGATATTTCCTCAAAATTGTGTATGCTCAGTATTACTGGAATAACAGGTTTTGGCTGATCTGCAGTGTAGATGCAGGTTTCCACAAATCAGTTGCATCTTCATTACATTTTATTAGTAATCATGGATTTTTCAGCTTTCACCTTTAATTCTTAGTACTGCTGAATATCCTTCTTACACAAGAATAATTCCACCCAGAGTGAGGTAATTCCTTCCTTCAGTGAATATTTTGTAGCTTTGATTTCTATCAAGAAAAGAAAAAAAGAAGTTTTTGTTATCTGTATGCATATTTTTGGCTATTCCACCACTCCACATTGCTGATGGATAATAGTGATAATAGTAATTATATCACATTTGCAATCATTGTAATTTATTCATAGCTAGACATTACTACCCACAAAGAAAACTTCCATGTCTAATGAACTCAGTTTGTTTACTCCCCCTTAGCAAACCTCATTTCAATCTCATTTGAAACTTAAGAACGTTCTTTCCATTATTTTAGGGAAAATGGGAAAACATCTGTGAAGTAAATATTAATTGTAGAATTCCTATCTGAAAAAGTTGATTCCTCTGTCTTCTTTACATTTGAGAATAAATAGTGTCTTACTTACAAAACTGTATGTCTTCCTGCATAACATTGAAGGGTTATAATCCCTTAACGTGTTTTAGGCCTAGAGTATGAAAACTACTAGCTGCGTATACATAAATATTTTATGTATAGCTGTTTCATATATAAATGAAACCAACAGATTTTGTCTCAGTATATGAAGATTTTTACTGAGTGTATTAACTGTCTGATTACAATCTCAACCAAATTATGGATACATAATTCTACTCTTATTTCTGTCAAGTGAGTCAGTGGCCAACCTTTCCATCTTGTTGAGAAGTGCCTCCATCTAGGGTATTTGAGGTATTTTTGTAGTTTATTAAACTGAGATAAAATATGAAATATCTTGAAAGTCAACTAAGATACAGCTTTCTACATAGAGTATTCTGTTTCTGCCAGGATCACGCACAGAAATACAGGCAATATAAAGTCATAATTTAAGATACTGAGATATCATTAATTGTGCATTTATGACTATATCCAGTAAGAAAATTGTCAGTAAAAGACAAACCTTTCTGTACCTAGATACTGTCCTAGCTTTCCTAGATACTGAAAAACTCATAACAGAATTTCCAAGGATTTTTTTCTGAACTGTTAAAATTGCTTTGAGTCACCTCCCTGGGTGATGCTGAATCAGTGTGAATGCTGTAAATAGATCAGTTATTTTTGCTGTGTGTTGAAAATATATAATGCGTCTTCTGTTCAGTTTCATAATTTGTATAGTTCATGAAAAAGAGGATGGCAAAATTCAAATTTCCTCACTGATTCTGACAGATGTACTGACCTTGGGCAGGCTTTGAAGATTACTTCTCTGTTAACTGCTTTGAACTTTTCTAGGGAAATAGAAAATAGAGGAGAGGGAACCTTCCAGTTTCTCACTTAAAGGGATACTAGTCATTGTGACCTCTGGTGCCTCTTCCCGTTTCTACTTACAAGGTGGAAGCTCACTTCCTGAGTATTTACATTAGTAAGCATAGCCTATCACTTAAATCCACCTCTTCCTATCCATTAGAATCACGGAAACATAGTTTAGGCCAGAAAAGGGCTTATCTGAGACACTATTCAGAGCAGGGCCAATGTCAATGTTTAGTCACATAGCTTAGAGGCTTTCCCAGTAAAGTTTAAGTGTCTTCAACAGTGGAGGTGGCAGACCCTCTTGGGCACCCATGATTAAGGACCCTTAGGGGTGTATTTTGTTTCCTTTTATCTAGTCAGAATTTCCTTTGGTCTTGAGCTGCAGAAGCTGAATTGCTGAATATTACTTTCAAGTTGTTTTTTAAGTAAAGGCTTATTATAGTATTCTTGCAGTATTGGCTTCTCAGATATTATCCTGTATTTTTCAGATACTGTTTGACAATCCTGATTGAAACATATTGCTTCTTACCTTGTTGTGTTCTAGTTAATTGTGTTCCTTTAAATCATAACTCTGAGACTACACTAGTGGCAATTTTACACTGATCATAAAATAGTTTCTAAGGCCAAGAACATGCAAGGGAAAAACTGTATATTAAAAACCACACATAAGTGTTAAGATAATGCAGTCTATACTAGTAACTGTCTATAGATAAGTAACCTGTACATCAGACAGAAATAAGTTCTGAGAGAAATAAGTGAAAGCTCTATCAAGTTGTGAAAGCTCTATCAAGTTGTGAAAGATCAAATTCATACACTGGAAAATTAAGAAGAATAAATGTGAATGTTCTATTTATGATCCAGGAAGACAGCTGTTCTTCTTCTGTTTGATTTTACTGATTCATTTACTAATCAGAAATATTGTTGGCCAAGCCTAGACCTTAAAGTATTGTAAATTGGTATAAGCATAATAATTTTATAGATATAGGCTCTTTCTTTAACAACACTGATTACAGATGTCTTAGAAGCAGATTTTCCACTTCTCTAAGTCCCTCTGTGCCATTTGGGTCATGAGTTTTCTGTAACACCTGAGCTGGTGCAGGCAGAAACATTCCTAGTCAAGGGAGCTAAACTGGCTTTTCAGTCTACCTCAACCAGTTTGTCTTGTCAACAGGTATAGAGCTTTTATGACTACAAAAGCACAGAGAAAGGGAAAAAAAAAAAAAAAAAGATTCAACTGTTGCCAAAGAAAGCCAGACACCTTAAGAGATTAAAGTGAAATGTGAGGCTTTTCTTCACCTGAATTTTTAACATTTCAAGTTGCATACCTTCCATGATACACAGCACCAGTAACCAGTGGGGAAAAGATAATGCAGCACAACATGACGCAAACTGTCTAATATCCTGAATCCCTCTTATTAATGAGAACAGGGATTTGAGCTACAGCTCATGTAAGTCAATCCACTGGCAGGCTAAGGAATATGTTTTATTGGTTTAAGAACTACACTGATTCGTGTCAAACTGATTAAAAAAAAGGCAATATTTTAAAGTCCTGATGAAAATAAAATGTTTTGGATAGGTTATAGCTTTCATATAAAAACAAGAAACAAACAAAGCCACCACCACCAACAACAACAACAAAAAAACAAGCAAAGAAAATCCCCACAAAGTAAATTTTCTTAATTTCTTCATAGCAACTTCAAGGTGGTTTCTCTTTACAGTGCTGAAAATTAGCTTCAGCTGGCCTTGGGCCACTTGAGTTGTTGCTGAAAGTGTGTGTTTCTCTTCTTCACAGAGTGTACAAAAGTCCTGAAAACTCTTCTTGTTCTCCTCCTGTTTTCCTTCAGTCATTATTGGTCTCAGTATCAGGCATCCCCTACAACATCTAATATACTTTTATGAACTGGTGGAACTGTTTTTGTATCTCTACTTTAAATTAGATTACAAGTATGAGAGATCATATGTGAATAAGATATATTTGATGTTTTAGACATTTTTTGTATGCAACCCCTCTGCTGTGGGCAGGGACATCTTTCACTAGATCAGGTTGCTCAAAGTCCTGTCCAACCAGGCCTCGAACACTTCCAATGATGGGCCATCCACAACTTCTCTGGGCACCCCTTGTCTTCCTCCTCAAAAATACTATATATTGAAGAAACATTTTAACTGAACTGAGAAATGCAAAGGAAGAATGAGAGCACAGATATGTGATATCGTATGTGATGTTCTCTCACCTTCTTTTGAAAGGAGAAGAGGAATTGTGTGTGTGGGCATCCTCATTCATATATTGCATGAGGGTCATATCTGAATGTTTTTAAGCATGATTTGTAAAGGTCTGGGTTGAGAAATAGGCAAAATAGGGCACATGATTTTTTCTGAAGAACTGAGAGAGGTGTCTGTATTTTTGGATAGTATAGTTTTATTTGAAACTGAAAAGGGAGAGGAAAAAAAGGTTTTGTTTGTTTGCCTTTTGCAAGGAAAAGTCAGAACTGAGCACATCTGAAATGGTGGGTTTGTGTACTCATCCTCCGCTTTTTTCCTTGTTTAGCTAATGTTTGCAGCTTTCCATCCAACCATGTTTAAGGATGAGAATCTCCCAAGTCAGGTTTATACATATGTGTTTAATTAGTTTTGGACAATGTCTCAGTTACCTGTATTTTACATTTCATTTTATGTTAATTAATTTTAAAGCTTATGGGAGATAGCCTTAGAAATTATCAACCTGTACATTAAAATAAGAAGGCAGATATTATTTTTATTATCATTATTATTTGATATCCCTCATAGTAACATTTCACTATTATGAAGAAATTGTTCAACAGGCTGAGTTTTTAGAAACTTACTGGAATCCAGCCAACTAGGAAATTTTTTAAGCCTGGCCTTCAACAGATGTTTTTTCACCTCTTATCTACAGGTAGAACCTGATAGCAGGTATTAGACTGTCAGCACATCTCTAAATTTACTTTGATGCGGGCTGGCAGAAGCAATAGGTATTGCAAAACTAATCTTTCCAATAACATATGTCTCCTAGAAAGAGACAGGACTGTATGTATTAAAAATAGCTTGACTGAAGGAAAAAATATATTGACTAGGATTTTCTTATCTGATTTTTAGTTTTATATACTAGCAGTCTTTTCTCTGTTCTATAGTCCCATGAGGAATAAAAAGAGGCCTGTGCTTCTAGTAGATATACTGCTATTTTTTTTTTTTACTTTTCATTTTTTTATTAATAGTGTAAGTAATATGTTTTGAAAAGGAAAGAAGATCTTTGGTTTTGCTGTCCTCTTCCAGGTTTTTTTGATGAAAAAGTGAGTTATACCTACTATTGAAACAATCATACTTCTTTCAATCTCATTGATAACTTGTATCTATGTCCAGAGTAATAGGGTGAATAGTTCTGTAGAACAAATACTTGAGTTACTGCAAGTGTTCCTTTTAACAAGCCTATAAAATATGTAGTGTAGCTTCTGGATACTGTCATATTCATTGAGGGTTTTTTCTCATTTAGTGGTATGAATAAAAATCTATTTGAGTTTATATTTTTGAATGGGAAAAACTTGCTTATGTATGTGTAGAGGAGGAGTTTCCTGGATCTTTTTTTATTTTAATACCAAATTTGGCTTGACTAATACCAAATTATACATAATATATTAATTAAAATGTAATAATGGAGAGAAGTGAAATTTTGGATTATTAGGAGGTCATCTATTTAGTTATATTGTTGTGTTATAGTAATCGAAATTGTAAGCAGGATGTTCTTGTATGGATGTGTAATGACCAGATAGAGATCTTTCCAATTTCCATACCACCCAGATTCTTGAACTGTCTGAACAGGAAGGTATCTGTCTCCTTGATAGTACTTCTGGTATATCCAGGTTCCCGCTTAACTGTTAAAAAGCTGGGGCTCATGCTTAGCAGGCAGACAGCTGTCTGACCTTCCCCTACAACTCTGCCTACCTTTCCTTAAAATTTCATCAAGCCTTTTCTTTTCTTGTCAGATGGCTCTCACCTGCTCCAGATATACCATCAGTTGTACAGCTGAGATTCCTATTTCCATTACTGCAGAAAACAATAAGTACATAAAACTGGCACTTCTTAAAAATTACTTCCAGAATTTAATTGCTTTTGTGCTTTTGCATCTATTTTATGTGCTGTAAATATTGCTGCTGCAGTAGCTGCTGCTTTTTTTGCTCTGAAGCAATATAACAGACTTAAACAATGCCAGAATACTTCAATGCAGTGACCTCATTAATTCAGCTTCTAAAAATGTCTGTGAAGTAGCAAAATATTATTCACATATTTAGAGATGAGCACAAGGGAGATGAAGTGACTTGTCATAACATTTGAAGTGGGAAAGAAACAAGCTCCTGTATTTTTTTTCTGGTGTTGGTTGGTTGGTTGGTATTTAAGCTGGGCTGTCCCCCTTTATCCTGAAGAAATATTTCTATTTAAAAGCAAGTGTCTGTCTGGCACAGACTCCTGCTGTTGTTTAAGACCTTTACCAGGTAAAAGTATAGATATAAGATTGTTTTTCCATTTACGGTTTCTCCAAAGTAGCCTACTTCTCCAAACTAGAAACCAAACTGGGAGGAAATGTCTCAGAGTTTAATACAAAATAGGCATTTTTCCCTTCTTCTCTCTGTAGCACTGTTTTAAAGGATAACGTAAAAATATGTAAGAGCATTATTCATGCTTCAGGGTGAGTCTGGCTGAAAGTTCAGAATAAAAGCCAACTCACTTCTTGACTCTTAGCTCATGAGTATAATATTCTTAAAATGTCACCTTTTATTGCAATTAGTGAAAGTGTCAGTGTAAGTGATATTCCAGGCCAGTACGTAAGTGACCATCATAGGTGAAATACTTTCCCTCTAACTCAGGCAACACTTCACTGGAATGTCAGAAACAGAGTCAGATGCTCATGGTTTGTAATCTGTTTAAACTCCTTACCGAGTTAATGGAGGAAGGAACAGACTCGGAAAACCTGTGAATTTTCAGAGGAATCAAGTCCACCTAAATTTAAATGCTTCCCTTCTCTAGTTTATGCTGAAAAGAGTCACAGACAAAAAGCAACTTCCTCTTCCACTGGAAATAGGTGGAGGTAGCAGGAGATGTCAAGCTCTTTCCACTCTGCATTTAGACATCCGTTGAGACTGCAACAGGAGTTGTGTTCACTTTTCATAATAACATAGCAGCTCAAGCAGAATAACCTGACATGGAGACCTGAGCTCTGAATGCTTCATAACCCAAAGCAGACTGAATCCAAATTGTGGGGGAATAGCAGGGAGTGTTCTGGTTAAAAGCATTTCTGTCCTCTTGCTTAAGCTCAGGCAAATTTATGAGTCAGGAAGAGAATAAGCAATTCAGAATGTGATTCTTACCTAACTCATCTGGGAAAAAAAAAAACAAATATGTGTACTACTTTTAGAAGGGCTTGTTTGTATAGTGTAACTGTTTGCTTTGCTTAAACAGTAGTGTAATGCTAAACTTACCAGAAATCTGGATCTGAAGCTTTGCTTTTACCCTTCTCTTAGTTAAGTATCCCAAGTTAATCCAGAATTGCAGTAATACCATGGTCATCATCATCATGCTGCATTTTGCTGTACAAGAACCCATTCTAATGGTATCATCAGTCCTGTCAGCTGTACAATAGGATGTAAAGCTGTGGGAGAGGAGCATCAAGTTGCAGCTGAGGAACATGGGAAGGCTTCAGCAGCTGGCTGATGCTAATTGACTGTCCTCAGCTGTATGCTGGGTATGCCAGAATTCACTAAATCACAATTTCCTGGAAGTGGAGATGGAAGAAGAGTAACCATGTCTGGGAGGTTAGCAATTATGTCTCAGCTTCCTGGAAGAAAGAATAAAGACAACTGAAGAGTACAGGTTTGATCATTGTGTCTGCAACTTACATGAGGTTTAGTAACTATGAGGTCTATATGATAAGATAGGGTCAGTCACACTGTCATGAAGATTTTATCTACACAAACTATCTTAGCAAAGCTGCTTTGTAGTATACAATAATGAGAAAATGTAGGGTAGGTGAGTCCCTTATCTTCTAAAATCTGTACTTTAGGACGAAGTTCAAGGATTACATCAAAAACTACCTGAACACTGTTCACTTACAGCTTCTGAACAAAGCAGATTTTAGTGATTTTGAACACCAGGAGTGGATAGGGACTTTTCACCTAAAGGATTTCTCTGACATGGAATTTGTACCCATAGGCAGGTCTTTTAGCTTATATGCTTTTACTTGCTTCTCTGAGAGAAGAATTATGAGATGAGCCTCGCTTCACTGAATATTTAGGATTTTATAAAATGATTGAAGTAATTGTAAAATTTAGAGTGTTTCAAATATATTTGCTCTTATTAAGTTAATGTAAAAAACAAATACAGATTAAATAGCATGAAAGTAATTTTTTAACAAAAAGGAGTTGTACATTCAGCTAGTTGAAAAATACCTATTTTGATACTTAGACTATTTGCTTTATTGCTTTGTTATATCCAGAGGACCTGGATAAGCTGGAGAGGTGGGCCCAGATGAACCTCATGAGGTTCATCAGACAGGGTCAGAACAACCCTCACTATCAATACAGGCTGGGAGTAGAGGTGCTGGAAAAGAGCTCTGCGGGAAAGGACTTGGGGGTGTTGGTGGATGAGAAGCTGGACATGAGCCAACAGTGTGTGCTTACAGCCCAGAAGGCCAGTTGCATCCTGGGCTGCATCAAGAGAAGTGTGGCCAGCAGATCGAGGGAGGTGATTCTGCCCCTCTGCTCTGGTGAGACCACACCTAGAGCACTGTGTCCAGCTCTGGAGGAGCTCAACAACAGGAAAGACATGGACCTGATGGAACAGGTCCAGAAGAGGGCCACAAAGATGATCAGAGGGCTGGAACACCGTTCCTATGAGGACAGGCTGAGGGAGCTGGGGTTGTTCAGCCTGGAGAAGGCTCTGGGGAGACCTACTAGCGACCTTCCAGTACCTGAAGGGGGCCTCCAGGAAGTCTGGGGAGGGGCTGTTTACTAGGGCCTGTAGTGAAAGGACAAGGGGTAATGGGTTTAAATTACAGAAGAGTAGATTTAGATTGGATATGAGGAAGACGTTCTTTACATTGAGGGTGGTAGAACAGTGGAATAGGCTACCCAGAGAGGTGGTTGAGGCCCCATTCCTGGAGATAATCGAGGTGAGGTTGGACAAGGCTCCGAGCAGCCTGGTCTAGTTGAGGGTATCCCTGCTCACTGCAGGGGGGCTGAATAGATGACCTTCGGAGGTCCCTTCCAGCCCTAGCTATTCTATGATTCTATATTCTGTATTACAATAATACCTTCTATACATTAATACAAGTGCAAATCAGGCTATCTGGCAATCTAGCAGAAATATCATCTTCCTCACTAAGTTGTTGCTCATAACCTTCTAGTAGCAAAACTGAGTACTATATCAATGCATGTTTATAAAATCACATAAAGGCATATGTCAAAATTCCTGTATTTAATTGTCCCTTTTTCTTTCAAGTCAGTTATTAAAAACATTATTTTGTGACACTCAAATCTTATTAACTTGATGTTCACATTTTTTAATCTTTCCCCTCAGAAAGCAAGTACTAGTGTTTGCACAAAGCCCTTCTGACACCATTACTTAGGCTACACTGAAAAATCTGGTTATTCTGCTTCTTTCTCCCTCCTCTCCTTTCAGGAGGCTTTAGAGCATGTAAAAGGAACAATTTTATGGGTATTTTTTTCCTCAATTGATGCAGCAATATATTATTAGCTTAGTGTAACTCTCTCAAATTTTATGAGGCCTCACAGAGTAGCTGAAGTGAACATAGGGTTTATGTTCCATACCTAACAGATCACACAGGTTTCTGTCATTATCAGTTAGGATATGCTTGATCAAGTTCAGACACTTCACAAATGATGGGGTATTTTTCTTCTCTGTGTGATACATCTGAAAGCCACTGGATTATTAAGGGAACTGCCTCATAGTTTTAAAATACAGAATTGTTATTGTTACCAAACCTATATTTGATTAAATAGTAGCAAAAAAAAAATGTGTGGTTTTGTGGTTTTTTTTCAATTCACTCACATCTGAGCAGCTGTTTGATGTATGTATCTATCTGATCCTCCCTCTTTGACTGCTATGGATCAATCCATTTCCCAGAGCAATAAATATTTTTTATTTATTTATAGGAATGAAACCCCATCCTCCCAGAAAAACAAAACTTACGGTAACTTAAATGGTATTTGGCAAAGATATTTCTACTGGAGCTGCATAAATCTCTGTACCATGTTTGCTTGTGAACAAAAGTATTACTGTGCAAAATAATAATCTTTCCCATTCTTCTTCTGCTCTGTAATGTCTGTCCTTCTAAAAAAATATAAAAAAGATACACAATTATCTGTTAGGATTAATTCAGGCACTGAATGGAGAAACAGTAACAGAATTTTAAAAGTGCTGTAATCATAATGTAAATATTTTAGATGCATATGAAATATAGGTAGCAGAATAGATTATTAATAAGATATAATTTGTTTTTTCTGGAAAATTTAACATATGGACAATGAATACTACTATAACTGAAGATTTTAGCAATTCAAAATTTAATCTTGCTATTTAATTTATAACCCCAGTTTTGAAATGTTGCCATGCGGGTGTTCTTTGTGGGACTACTAGAAGAATAATTATGTAAAGAAGTGACAGAATGTAGCTGAAAACAGTTCTCCATTTTCAGCTCATGGATGTTCTTTCACTCAGGATGAAAGCTTACTTTCTAACAAGGAACAAGCAAATACCAACTATGTTTCAAACATAAGACATTAAGGAAGAGAAAACTATCAGAGAAGGATAAAATCTTACACCAAAACTCTAAATACAGAGGTAAAAAATGCCATAAAGCTATAATTCTTTATCTGTGCAAACACCCAAATGTAGGCAGTTGCATTTATGTTAGTTTCAGTGAAGGAGAATTAACAACATTTGTTTGATCCTTATTTTCGTCAAGGTGTGTTTAGTATACAACTGCTTCCCAGGAAGACTCATTATGTTTTAAAATAAAGTTATTTCACTTTTCTGAGAGTACGTGTGCTACATTGTTGATAGCAATAAGCATTATAAAGCCATTTAGACAGCAGAACATGTCTTTTTTATTCTTCCCATCATTCTCCATTACATGTTTCTGAAATTATGTTTCAGTTTTCCTATGAAAAGCATGGTGGAATCCCCATGATCAATATGAGTCTACCAAAGAAATAATTTTGAGTTACTGACTGTGAGTCTGGAGGAAATAAACCTGCAGCCGAGGGTACCATGCTACACTGTGGTTTCCTCCTCCTTTCCCAAGTACGCTACTGTTACTAAGGCTGGTGTATGTACTAATAACCAAGTATCATCATGTGAAAATTGAACTGGTGGCATGTTTCCTTTTCTTTCTTAAAAAGATTTTGTGCTTGAAATTTTACCAGAAATTTCACCAGAAATTTCATCATGTTATGACAACAGGAATAACTGCAAAATAAACACATACAAGTCAGTGTACAGAAAAAGAGTGAGAGCATTGACAAAAAAAACCCAACCCAATATCTTAATGTATGCTATTCTGAATATGAAGTGTTAAGTATAAAAGGTTAGTATACAAATATGTACATTTTCAAGAAATAAATATTAAAAAATATTAAATAATTTAATGGTGAACCTGCATGTAAAATCTAAGATAAGACTTCTGAAAGCACTGTGCAATATTAGTGTGTTGAAAGGGAAGCTGTGAATTTGTCCTGCAGTAATTATACAAAGTTTATTACTCTGTTGCTACCACAAGCAGAGTACAGTGTTTGCCAGGTGGATTCACGATTGTTGAATTTCAGCAGGACCTATCTTCAGTGGCTCTCACCTCATTGAAACTAACAGAAACACTACTTAATTAAACATTTTTAGAGGTTCCTAAAGGATTGCTTACTAAATCCTTTCTTTCTTAAATAGACCTTTAAGCTTCTTCCCTAGTTCTATGGCATAACACATGTTCTTCCTCCTGGCCTAACTTTCATTTTCCAGTTAAGTATGAATGGGCTTGAGGTTCTGTAGAAGTGCTTCACACAAACCTAATGACATGTTCTGGTGTCAATAGAGGCTAGAAAAGGAAATCAAGTGGAAACAGGAGCTCAAATGACAGATATTAAGAAAGGTATTAAAAAACAAGTCACAATGCTGCAAAACATCCATAGTGCTTTCACTTCTCACATCTGGCAAGTATGGTGCCTTTAAAGCCAAGTTTTGCTTCTTGCTTGGTTTGACTAACACTGTAAAGGCAATGAGGTATGTTTTATATAAACATGCTCATCATCTTTTATTTTGCTTTTTTTTTCTTTTTGTTAGAACTCCCATTCTCAGAAGAAGCAGAGTGCTATCACTGGACCATAGACGGAGGAACCTTAAACCTAGTAAGTGAGTTTAGAGAGAATTTTTGAGAGGGAAAGTTATGCAAACAAAATAGGTCTTCATGTAACTGTTTATCAAGAATTAGTGAATTTAATCTTTACTTCACAAAAATGTTTCTGATTTTTTTGGTACCTTACAATGGCCTTGGGTTTTTGAGTGACAGCTAAGCAGGGAATAAACGAATCCAGCCTAAGCCAGGACAGTTGCAAGCTTTAGCAAACTACCTTTCTGTACATCCATCCTGCTTTGTGAGACACTGTCAGGTTAGCATAGTTCATTCTCAGTATTTGGTCTGTTTTAGAAGAGAAATAGTTTGGTTTTTTTTTTTTTTAATAGAATTTGGGAAAGTGACAGATAGGGAATACTGGCTCATAAGCTGCTATTTGCATACTAAAATCTTAATTATAGGTAAGTGCAACTTTCCAAAGTGGTGTTAATTTCAATTATATGCTCCAATTGATCCACTTAAGACCCCGTTAATTTGTTCACTCATTTATCACCATCATGAGGATAAAATTAGGTTGTCCTGTATTGAAGAAACAACTTTACTACTGTTCTAGTTTTGTGTGAGGCAATGCACATGTACTGGAGGAGATCCATTGCCTCTTTTATCATGGAAAGTGTAACACTAGCAGCATTTTGTCTGTGTTGGAAGTAGTCAACTGTGCAACGTGAATCACTGCTCAAACAGTTGTGTCCAATTTCTTTTTACACTAAAGCAGTGGTTTCCACTAAGTGTGTTGTACACTAAGGTGTGACTTGCTCACTGTACAGGAACTGTACAACAGGGGATGTTATTTTTGCTAAGAGCAAATTTTTCCTTGTTGCCTATTTTTATATGCCTATTGTTAGTAAAATACAGGGGAAAAAAATCCTCCCTATTTAATTTCCCTGAGGTCTAAATACATAATAATACAATATGAATGAATATATATAGAACAGTTTGATGGAAGTTAGAATTAATTTTATTTTTTTCAGTCCAGAGCTGGGTTTATACTAAACTTCAGCATGAATGACCTTCCCAAATATATTAGATTTCTGAAGGACTGAAAAGAGAATTAATTTTGTCTTGAATATCTGACTACTTGCACATTAATGGCAAGCATACCTAAGGCAAGTTTATTATGAAAAAGGAAACCTTAATGCCCTTCAGCTAAGGTATCCTCCACCACATACATTTACATAAAGTAAAGCATCCCAGGAGGCTTAGGAAACCTCCAAGGTAATAATCTTAGTTGTCCTAGACAATATATTATTTCTGAGTAAAATAGGAACAAGTAGTTGAGATCTCTTAGTGAATAATATGACCTCCCTTGTTTGCCTACATAATGAATTGACAAGCCATATTTAACTTTGTGAAGTACATGGCAATGATGCAGTAAGCCCAATGTAAGAGTGTATTTTACTTTTTAAGGTTTTTTTAATCAAGATTACAAAAGAAAACAATCTTAAAAATTAATTCATAACTTTTGTGTTATTTTTATTTACTAGTATTTTAATCAATCCTATTTTGTTGTAATAAATTATGGTTTTAAGAAGATCACATTTACAATTCTATACATACTTGATAATCTCATCTCCCAGATAAGAAGTTAAAGAGATAGCTTTCTTATTAATAGCCCAATGATACAACCAAATGATGGGTAATTTCTATTATCTTTATAAATAGATAAGAAGTATATAGATGTGAAAGAAGCACTGATGTGGAAAATGTTAAAATAACAAATCTTATTAGAAGAAAGAATTTAGAAATAACTTCTCAGGAGGGTAATGACCTCAATTAAATTTTATGTGAAAGTATAATTGGCATTTTTAATAAAGGAATGTTATTTCAAATTGCATATTTGATATAATATTACAGGACGTCTTATTTCCTGTGGCTTGTATTTATATTAAATAAAAATCTTTGAGATACTCAAGGAAGATTTGTAATTTAGAGTTTTGGGAATCTGCTTACATGATAGGTTTAAAATAGCTCTCAATACAAAAGAGAGTAAAGTGGGAAAGTTATCTGAAAGTGAACATTTTGCTCTTTTGACCAAAAAGATGTTGATATTCAACATGGTGTGATGCATGTTCTTAGATGTAGTCAAGATTTTAGCATCTTCAGTATGCAGTCAGATAGAATCCTATTTTTTTTCTAACACATCTCATTTGAGGCCAGAAGGGTCACTGTGTGCAAACTCTGAAAATAAATTCCTGAGAAAGTTCTAAAAATTACCCAGTTTTCATCTTTTGTACACATACATATAAAGAAACTATAATGTCTCTCATTATGATTCTGGTCATGTGCTAGTTTCTAATCCCAAACTAATATTAGAATAGTAACAGCCAAGTAGTTCTGCAAATAATGGCAAGATGTTTGTTGGGGAGGAGGAGGAGTTGTCTGTGGAGTCCTCCAGAACATTGTTCAATATAATTTTTTCATTATTTATATTGTCACATACTTTTGTTAACATTCAACCTTGATGCACTTAACGATACTAGAATAGTGCAGATTTCAAATCTGGGAAAAATATTACAAAGAGAAAAGTAATCTTAAACCATCTCATTGTTTAGATGTTTCTCCTTTGCTTACATAAAATAGTGTTAGAAGGGCTGCAGTTGTATACATAATAGTAGAGCTGATGAGTTAAACTGGTGGAAGAAAAAGCAGCAACAAAGTCAATAATGGATATTGGCTTGGGTTGACATAGCTAAAAATAAGCTATAGTAGCTGTTAGGAAAGTACCTAACAGAAACTCTAAGCAAAAAGAAGTGGCGTCTGTAGCATTTGCAAATAAGCAGCTGCTGCCATTCACAATCTACCCCAATTACCTTCTGTTAATTTGGCACATCTTTAAAATGAAATACTGTGCATAATTTTTCATGGTTCAGATACTGCAGACTTTTCTTCATGCTCACCAAGAAAAGTCACTATCACAAGTGACCTGTGTAATTGAATGTGAGTTATTTTAGAAACAGATTTCCAGAGGGAAGGAGAACAGTGACCATGGGGAATCCTTAGCATTTACTTTTTAAATTCTGAGCCGATACATAAAATGTGAAAAAGAGGTAAACTGATATTGTTGAAAAATAAATTACTGTTCTTCTATGGAAAGTATATCATTTCCATACTGTCATATGTATGTAGGTATGTTTGTAGATACACTTGGGATTTACTGTAACCTAAGGACTAGACTCTAATGTAGTTTTGAAGATTAAATGTTTTATGGATGAAGAGCAGAGTACTGCACCATCAAAGCACACTTCAACAGACCACTCTGGGGAAGAACTGCTATAACTACTTTGCAGATTAGGTGAGATTTGGACATTTAAGACCAAAAGAAACCCAGAAATCCTATGTCTCACCTAGCTTTGGAGATACAGAAATTGATCTTATATCCACATTTTGGACAACACTTTTTGATCCATCTAAATTGAATGTCCTTGCAATCCTTGAGGCTAATGCTTAGCTCTTATAAAACACACTTGTCATCCAGTATGGCATTGAGAGCTACCTAACTCAAGAGTGACTTTATGCATGAAATAAAGTAACTGATGAACCAGCTGTAAGAAAGATGAAATTTATATCAGCTGATTTTGCAGTTGAGTATTCAGTTGGTTCACCTTTTTTTTCACAAATAATACTTTTATTTAATTCTTTTACAGAAAAAAAAAAAAAAACAAAAAAAACCCAAAACACATTTCTGAAAGGATTGATGAAGGGATTAGTTTGTGTTAGTAATCCAGAGGTCTAAACTGATCACTGCAGTCCACTGTACTGTCCCAGAACAGTATATTGCTACAGATTTACCAGAAGAGCTATTTTCCTCCTTTTTTTCAACCTTATCACTAGATCTCCATTTGAAGTTTTCATTTATTCACTACAGGTTTTGTGTTTAAAAGTAAACTTTTTACAGACTATATGTTTGACAGGTATTACTTTTCTGTGTGAAATTTGCCAAACTTGTCTGGAACAAGAGATCTGTAGGATTCAGTGTTTCTAAAGACAAGGAATGCTTGAAGTTGCAGGAAACTGAGATGAGCGGAGACACTTTGAAATCTGTTCTTTTTACCAAGTGAAACTTTCCTCATGCTTTGTGCAAATTCACTCAGAACACTAAATTATTGAGTAATACCCTTTAAGTTAATGTATGGTTGTGCTGTTCATTCAGAAGTGTGTTTCCTTTTATCAGCAATTTTGAAAATTTAAAATACCCTATTGCAATATATGTTGTATTTTTAAATTCTGAAATTACTGTTATTCAGTATATGTCTAGGCAGCTGATCACCAATAAGAGATGTATTTTATCCATGTCAATCTTTTCTACTTGATTTATAATACTATAAAATTCATTATTACATAGCATAAAATACTACAAAAGAAATAGTGGCAAAATCCTGATTTACACTTAAATTTGTTCCTCTCCTTTAGCACCCTTTTTGTATCTTAGTGCATTATAATTAGGTTTTTAACATATTCTAAATATCATTTAAAATATGAAATTTATTATGAAAGCTATCTTATAACCCTGTGAGGTAGTCATGATTATGCATTCATGATCAAGTTCTAATATTGGAAGAGCTGAGGTATAAAATCTTTTGGAAGGTACTTTTGTTCACTATCACTACAGCCGACAGCCTGTCAAGAGTACTTCTAGCACCGAGTCTGTGGTGAATTCATCATAGTTGATGAAGCTACCATTTTCTACTAGCCCAGTAGGAGACTTGTCAGTGTTTGTAGAGCTTAAAGCAATACATACTGCTAGAGCAATTGTGGCTGCCCAACAAAAACTTGACAGAGTCTGCTATGACTTGAAAGCCCTCAATCATCTAAATAATACTGAAAAACATTTCAAACTGAGAAAAGGTCAGAAATTGGAGGATCAAAATGTAAATCAAGTATCCACTTATTATTCCATGTTCATCACCAGATTTTATTTATAACTTCAAAAATTGTTGGGAGAGGGAGTCTGTTTATACAATAATAGTAACATAATTGCATCTTGGTTTACATGAAAATAATCTGATTTCCATGTGGCTAAACTGTAAGACCATAGGCTAAGTATTGTATTAGCATAATTTGATTATGTTTTCGAAACAACATTGTAGCAATGATATTACTACACTTCTAACCCAAATATAATTATTTCAGAATAAATAAACCTCTCTTTCATACACAAATAAAAAGCCCTAAACTTGACCTTTTCTGTGGTATCTGCAATAGACCTGAAGCAGCTGCTAAACTCTGATTATTTCATGTCACTGGAGTGTAGACTTTTTACTGAAAGGTTATGACTGAAAATGCTGGTTCATCCAAAATAGTGCATAATACTGATATACCTCATTTCTGATATACTACCTCATTTCAGTGAGATTCTTTAAGAAAGAATGATTGCTTATTTCCCTAAAACATATAATGGAAATCACAACCTGAGATGCATCTTATAATCAAAGGCCTTTGAGATAGTGTGCTAATGGTCAAGCCATTGACAAGTATGCAGTGCCAAGTTTTTGATATGCTCCATGAAGTGTATGGGTGAAGTCAACAGATGCTCTTCAGTATGCAGTACTATTTCAGCTTTTTCTTTTTCTGGTCTTTATGATTACACGCATAGGAATTATGTTTGGGACTTATTTTATTTTTTTTTTTATTGCTGGACACTCACCTCGTTTATTTTTTTCCCATTTGCAAAGAAACTCTGCTAGCAGGATATGCACAATATCTAGCTAGGACTAATGAGCCTGTAGGATAAGCAGCAGTATGCTTGTGAACCCCCATGTGAGACCTTATGTCTATGTTTACTCAGACTGATCTTTGATGCTGCTGAGTTATTGCCTTGCAACTCTTCCAATTTACTTCAGGATTTCATACCTTTCTCATATTTTTCTTGAACTTTTGTGCAGCCATGCCTATCTCAACAGTCTAACCTCTGCTTGCAGTATTACCTTTCTTACCATTTGTAGCTGTTTTCTGTGGACTTTCTCAAAGTTCTGCATAATTAAGAAATTTTATCTGAGCTAAGGTTATGCAGCTGGACTGTATCAAAAAGACTATGCATCTGACAGTGGAACCTCTTGGAGGAGAGTTAAAATTAAATCAACAGTAGTTTGGACAGGGTAGAAACAAGAATGCTGGTAAAAATAAGAAGCAGATTAATGCTTTATAATAAATTTAATAATGTCATTATGTGCGTTCCACCTAATCCTCAGCTGCAATTGAGAGCAAAACAAACATTACTATTTATAGGGCTCTTTAGATTCTTTAGTTAACACAGCAATATGGAGAGTGCAGGTGGCATATGAAGAACTTCATGTTGTTGATTCTGTAAAAGAAAATGATAATTTTAGATACCAAAGAGGAGAAAGACAGAGAAACTCTTTCTCTTATACTGCTTAAGAATTTATAAAGACCGAACAGAAAAAGTCTGACATGAGGAAAAATCACAAGCTCCACCTTTTGTTGTTTAGTGATCTTCAGACTTGAAGAAGCTCATTTTGGAATTTAGGGTTATGCTAAGCTAAGCCACAGGGGCTTTTTTACAGAGATCTGATTTTCTGTTCGTTGAGTCTTATGCTAAAATATGTCTTGTTATTGTCACTTTGCTTTTTATAATCTTGGCTAGTATACATCTAACTTGGTCATCCATCGCAGTCAAAAGCTGTCTTCATGAATCACTTCTTTGTGACAATGATGATCACTTATTTTGTAGGCAACAAGAAACTGACTACTTTTTCAAGGTAGACTTTTCATTGACAATTTATCCTCTGAAAATCTGGTTCATTCTCAACACTTTATATAATATGTTCCAAAACGTGTAGATTCCACTGACATTACATTAATTTTTTTTTTGCTCATCATTAAATTGAAAAAGGATTTCATTTTAGAGAAATATTAACACAGGCAGCTAGTCTCTGCTACTTCATATAAAAGATCCATACATTTAAGAGTAAACCAACTTGTATAGCTGGTTTTAGTAAAAGTTTTATAAAATAATTAGATTTATATGACTTGTTTAGGAGTAACAAAGTCATGCCAAATGCCATACTAAAGATGTGTTGAAAGTAATCTCAGGTTTAGGTAGGTCAGAGATGAGTGAGGAGAGTTGATTAGTTACACTGCCTTATGATGAAAAGCTATATAAAAAAATCATTTATCATATTGCTGTTTATATTCCAATAAAATCTAAAAGGTTCCTATTAAGATCATCCCCCCAGCACTAGACCTTGTACAATCAGAGAATAATAATTGGTGTTTGCTAAAGAAGCTCTTCAGTCCAAACAGATTAGAAAGTGTGTGAGGGAAAAGATTATTTAAATCTCTTCTCTCATAATTACCTCTAGGATGATTGCTAAAGTATATTTCAGGTATAAGAAAAGTCAGTTTGATAAAGCATCATATTAACATCATTATTTTCCCACATCTTATGTGAATATATCCTTGAGCTGCTCTTTAACAACTATTCCTCTGTTTTGTACGCAACTCGTAAACTGTGGTCTGAGCTCTGATCTGTGGTTATTAAAAAAAATTTATGTTAGTGAATCAGTCAGAATAGAAAGGAGGTATTAAAAGATACCTTATGATATTATCTGTCTTCAAAGTTTGACATAGCTGTCATTAGATCTGTTGATTGACTCCCACTGTAAAATCCATGTGTATAAATATAGTAAAAGAATTGGTAGTACATATTTCTGTACTGTTAGTGTTGTGTCCCAGTTTTTCAAGGATCACTTAATTACTTACTGATTTAGTTTTCATCCTTATTCTGCCCTATCTATTCAGTGAGCCTACTCATAAGGAAGAGATATACTTATGCTTGCTCCTTGCCTTTAGGAACTTAAACTGAGATGATCACTGAGATGATCACCTCCTTTCATCTACATTTCTGACCAACTATTAGAAAGTTTATTACTTTAGCAGAATGGGTTAGAACTGATAACATCTATCCCTGCCATTAAAGGATAGTACCGAATAATTCTTCATACTAAACTGGATTTCTCTTGTTCATGTCTTGTTTCATATTAAATGTGCTATGTACAAACAAACACCAAATTTCAGAAAATTCAGTTTTACAATCTGTAACATATTACATACTGTGGATACTTTAAAATGTCTACAGAAAAAAAAAAAAAAAAAACCCAAAACACAACCTGGAAATGAAAAGTGAAAATTAAAGTTTCCTTTAGAAGGATTAATTTGTAGGCCTGTATTCAGGGCCTGTAGTTATTCTGCTCCATTGGTTCTGTAACTGGTGAAGGGGTATCAAGAAAATTATCATATTCATAGATTCATGCATGCTAGTGATTTACTGCTTCCACAGCAAAGCTGGGATTTCCTTCCCCCCCCCCAAAAAAAAAACCCAAAACAAAACAAACAAAACACCAAAACTAAGCTTTTGTTCTTGTTTTTTTATAGAAGCAATATTTAGAAAGGTTTTCACAACTTAATTGTCAGAAGGTGCTGACTTACACAGAAACACACACATACATATATCTTTTTAAACATTGATGTAAACCCATGGACTTGAATGAAATTACATAAAACCATGTTCAATACTTTTGATGAATGGGGAACATAGTACTGTTTTTATTTCTGCTCTGCCCTAAAGCTGAGCTTAAATTTAGAAAAGAGGAATGATAAAAGTGTGAAAATAAAAAATCTTGTTCTGCAGGCACTATAGAAGCAGGAAAAAATGTAGGAAATGGCTTATTGCTATTGCATTTTCTCAAGCTATTACAACTTACATTTTAATTTATTAGCTGAATCCAAGTTTATGTCTACTGATGTATTGAGTGAAGTATTTAGACAAAAGTGGCATTAAGATATCTGAAGTTAAAATTCTTTAACTGAAGATACCAAAAAGTCCAGATGTATCTTTTTAAAATTTCATTGTTTGACATCTTCAGGACCCCCTGGTAAAAACTATGTTCTGTAGTATTAGGAAATAGCTTCAAACTTGCAATCCAATCAAAACTTTTTTGTGTACCCTTGTTGGGAGTGAAAAGAAAAAACACAGTTCATTGGAGTTTGTGGACCTGGACATACTCTTGGTATTATGCATTATGATCTGCGTGATGTTTAACAATTATGAGTCTGATTTTGTTATGGATAATTTTTCTTTAGATACTTTTTCTCTGCTCTCATCTTAGTTTTCTACATATTAGTGCTATAGGCAGGAATTTATCTGTTTTGTAGCAACTCTTAAAATAAGTGTTATCTGTTTGGGTATCCTAAAAGATCCGTGAATTTAAAATATCTGTCATAAAATAAGTATATCTATATATATACACACAGATACACCAAATTGCACTTGCATGTTTTTCATTACTGCATTCTGTGTTATTAACCAGTTGTATTGGTTTATGTATTGCCATAAAACCACTGAAATGTTAGACGCTTGAAATAACAGTTTTAAAATGAAAGAGACTAATGCTTTCAGCTGTATCTGGGTTTACTTGGAGACCCATCAATAACTTGCAATAAAATTAAATTATGCACAAATTTATTTAAACCAGTTTTTAGGTGAGACAAAAAGGATAGATCATATCAATCTGGTCTTCAACAAAGCATTTAATGTAGTGATGCCTTACTGAATACAACGAAAGTGTCTCCTTATAGAAAGTTAGTAAACACAGTAGTCAGAGTAACTGTAACATGGATAGTTACGAGCAAAAGAAAAGGCAAGATAACATTCTAGATGTATATCTTACACTGAAGAGAAGTTAACCAAGAAAGTTTCTAAAGACTTGTGTGGTTGATCAGTATTTTCATGGAGGGTGACACAGAAGGTAGAAGCAAGCTAGTAATGTTTTGTAATAGCCCAGGTTTGAGAATCTTCCTTGATAAGGAGCAGGATTAAAATGTCATACAGGGGGAGAACTGATGATCTGAAGAGTTGGATTAATGTCTGTGGAAACACAGTTAGTAGTATAGAGTGCATCTTCATGTATCTAGGGACTGAAAGGAAGTATTTCTGCAGTTAAATAGGTTTTCAACAGATGCAAACAATAAATAAAATGTGTATATTAAGCATAGTCAAGCCATGACACCATTGTTAGCTATGGAAAACATGACAGCAGACAAAATACTCCTAGTAAAAAAGGGCAACTGGACAAATAACCAGTGTACTTTAGAACACTTTAGAATGTAAGTTTTGATTATAGCAGATGTGAAGATCTGAACCAATTTTTCAGCAGAGGATGTGGAAATATCAAAATCTAGTTATACCTAAGGTACCATTTGCTATCAGGGTTCTCTGAGATGCCTTCTAGTCTTTTTCATTTTTCTCCTCTTGTTCAAGAGTAACTCCATGTTGTAAATATGTTTTCTTTCTCAGCTGCACTTATAGGACTGCTATCAGTGTCTGACACTTCATCCCCTGTTCCCAGTCAAATACTGACTAAAAGTCATTTTGAGTCTGTGTGTCAGGAATATTCTGATAAAGGTTCAAATAAGTACAACTTACAGCTTGGTTACACGTTACAGGGAGACTGGGAGACAGATTTACAGTCACAGCAAATGGACCATGTGGATATTTGCTACAAGTAAATTCCAAGTGAACTGGAAACATGGTGCTGGAAGCAATGGGGAGTACAGTGAGTGAATAGGCACAGCTCTTAGGCAGCAACAATTTAGATCAAAAGAGAAGACATTCACAGGAAGGAAAGAGGATTTATAAGCTAAAATACAGCAATGCAGACATGCTGCTTCCAGACTGAAGCAGTGTTATGGCATGCTACACTGACTAACTGGGCCAGTGAGAACTGAAGGACCTGTGCCACACTCAAGTGGTATATTCAGTTTTTGTAAAAGCTCAAAAAAGATTACATCATGATGTAATAGAATGTTGCAAAATGATGTATGATGTAAAAACCAAAAGATTATGATACCAGCTTCTATCAATTACTTGTGACATTTTCAAATCAGCACTTCCATGCTTTCTTGAATGGGAGAACTTTCCTATAAATATCCACAGTACTGTTTGCTTGACAATAATTAGGCTGATGATGTCTTGAAAGCACTGACTAACATCATGTACATTAATAGTGTATTATTATTTCTTCAAACTTAACAGTCTTCCTTTACACTTTTCATTGATTTGTCATATAAAAATAGTAATAACACCAATTCCAGCCTGGTATTTTTTCTCTACATTGGTCTACTACTTGCCAAAATAGGGTTTAGTTTCATGACTTTACAATTAAAGTGCATGCTACTGGATAAAAAGCATTAGTAAACGTGAAGGTTATACAATGTCTTTTGGATGTTCTCCTGGATTTACTCTTCAATTTCTTTGGTTATCTGTGCTACAGAAAATTGCAAAATATAGAATGTAAATCGAATATTCTTTCATAAATTCTTTTGCAGTTGCCTAAAAAAAGACTTGTCACTATAACAATTATGTTAAGCAGAGGGGGAGAACTGTTCATTCTTAAAATGTTTGCAACTTCTCCCTTTTTCTAATTGTCTTATTTTTTCTTAAGTTTGGGGTTTTTTTTTTTGGTTAGGAATAAAAGTAAGTATCTCTTATTTTACCTAAGCAATACTGTATTCTGTATGTATGTTTCTTTCAGCACTTGCAGAAATTTTTTTTCTGAGACTTCTTCCTTTTCTTAAATGTGACCTTATTTTGCTCATTTAAGTAATATGTAGAAGAAAAAAAAAACCCTCATATTTAAAAACTCATAGTGTACATTATGTGCTGTAAGTCTTGGAATCTCAACAATTTCCAATAATCTTGGAGTCCTCTACATTTATTGTGTCTGTCAAATATTTAATGTATTTGGTTTATTTATTTCAAAACATCAATATATAATATATATTATTTCCTTCTCCCTGCAAATGACCAGCAGAACTAATTTTTTTTTTTTTTTTTTGCTTATTGACAGAATGTGCAACAGCTTATAGTTTACTCATTCCTTTAGAAGTGAACACAATAAAATTGGATCCTTTGCAAAGGAATGTGCATCACTTAAGCCTCATCTAAGATTTAAAACAAATGATTTAAATAGGTTTTTAGATGAGTCATAATTGCTACACAGGCTTTCTGAACAGAATTGAATGTGATTTACCTGCATATTTTTACTCAGAATGTAATTACTTGCCAATCTATTACCACTCAGGTTTTCTGAGTCTATTTTTAGAACTAAATCATTAAGAGCGCTTCTCCTCTCACCACATGGAGGACCTATGCTAGGATCTCTGTGCTACTAAACTTTCAAATATAAGGCTCTAGGAGGAGGCCTCTGAAGTAAGATACATAGCCCATAAGACAGGATTTAGAATAAACAAAATGATTTTGTACATAAATTTAGTTTAGAGGAATACTGAGAAAGGGTGTTTTGATTACTGAAAGACTTGTTACTGGATTAAATATTAATTGTCTTTAAGGGAAGATTCCTTAGGAATCACATGCCAGAACAATTCATCAGGCAGGGCCACATATGAGCTCTGAGTAGATGAGGCCATTGGCTATGAAATGGGCCATCCTTGACCTCACCTCGGGCTTTTTTTTTGTACTTAAGTAATAAGCCATTCCAATTCGTAAGTTCTAAAACCAGCATAGCTTCCTATTTTGTCTTTTAGTTGACCTAATGAAATTTTCAAAAGATTTAATCTTTTATCTTCACTGCCCTTTTTCACAAGCTATGCTATTTTATGTGTTTTAGTTTGGACCTTCTGAGCCCAATCATCCTTCTTTCTGTGAACAGCACCCTGACTAATTTCTTCCTACAGAGACAGAAGCCATCATTCTATTTCAGGACTTCTGCTGTGGGTCACGATACAGTGGTCTAATTAGTCTGTTACCTTTTCTCATGTAGTTTTAATAGCCTAATTTATTTTAGGACCCAGCTAGGAAAAAATTTCACCAGTTCTTGAGGTGGTCCTGAGCCTTTGATACCATAGCTATGACCTGGATTTCCCAAACCACCTTCTCTTAAAACTCTGGTTTTCTCCTAACTGCTTGTGTTTGTTATTTTGGGGTTTTTTTGTTTGTTTTTGTTTTCTGTGCTGGTTTTGGGGGTTGTTTGTTTGTTTGTTTTTTGTTGTTGTTTGGATGGGGTTTGTTTGGTTTTTGCTTGTTTTGGTTTGGTTGGTTGTTTTTTTCATCAGGGAATGGGGGGATTTGTTTTTTTCTGTCTTTCCTGTGTTGATATGGTCTTACCCTGAAATACATTATTTTCAGGGAAACTTCTTTGTCAAGTTTAATCTCAATATTGTTTTCATTTAAAAAAAAAAGGAACCAGAGAATAAGCTATCAACAACTCTTTTGTATCTGTCATTCTGAGGATTGACAATATGAAGCAAAATATTTCTGTACTTCAGGAAAACATTCCAAGACTCTTTGAGTAATGAGTATAATGGAAATGCAAATTCTCTGAAAACAAAATCTCTGAAAAAAAATCTGATTTATGAAAAGAAACTATACAATAGTTTGAAAACAAAGCCTTAATTTTAACAGTTTTTCTTTACTGCATTTTTAATCTCAGCACTGCAGATACATTTTTCTACTGATACAGAATAACCAAAGTGGACAAACTGCCTGGTGCATTAACTAGGTGTCACTGCACTCATTTAAAGCATCTGACTCATAATTCCAGATATTCATGAAAATGTACCTGAAAAATTAAGTGCTTTCAAGTACTCTCCCTATATATGAAAATAGATAAAGAATCAGCTATATACAGGAAATTATTTTACTATTGCTAAGTAGTCCTACTACAGAAAATCAACTTTCCACTTGAAATATTACAGAAGGGCTTCTTTGATCCATAAATATACAGTCCAAACTATTGATATATATCAACATTTGTATTCCTGTGTAGTACTGCAAAAGAAATTTTTACCATAGTCATGTCTTCACACCGATTCCTCTTCTTACTTCCCATAGATTTCCTGATTATCCATTCCAGATACTCTCATATTATTTCAACAATGCTATATTGTTTCATTTTTTTCACATCCAACTGGGAAATCACTTTTTCTTCCTTTTTTTCTTCCCTTTTTTCCAGTTTCAGAAACTATATGAAGTAACACATTAACTTCAGAAATTTAACAAAAGGCAAATGCTATGTCTTGTTTAATTGCTCCATTCTATTGTAACCAGACAGAAATTATTACTTGTCATATCTTGAGTTTCATTTGGTCAGCTGCCAAAATATGACTGTCTAAAGCATGTTTATTTAATTTTACTGCAATGTACTGTTCAGGATGTGCCCCAAACTGTTCTTTAGCATTTGCCTTGAGGAGCAAAACTCCAAATATCTGAAAGCTACTGATAACCTCTAGCCAAATGAATAAATCTATGTTTATGAATTTTCTCTGCAGATGAATTGCTAAAGGGAGAGCACAGCAATTCCAGTTGCTTTCTGCTATAAATGAGTAAAGTTAGTGAGTGAATAATTCCCAGTCCAGTAGGATATGGTGGAAAGTCTTTATTAACTAATTCTTCTCCTCAAGACAATCACTTGAACTCTGGATTCTAGCATAATCAAAAGGTATTGTGGTAGTGCCTGA
Source organism: Todiramphus chloris collaris (assembly GCA_025345505.1). NCBI lineage: Eukaryota > Metazoa > Chordata > Aves > Coraciiformes > Alcedinidae > Todiramphus > Todiramphus chloris. The sequence continues at coordinate 7,380,842 of JANVCC010000035.1, forward strand.
CTAGGCATGTACCCAGAAACATTTATTTTTTCATTATTTCAAAAGTATAATAAAGGAAAGTCATATGCCAAAGCATATGCATACTGACTACATTCAACTCTGAGATTAACATAATATTCAGTGTTACATTTTGATGTTAAGTGAACTTTGACCTAGGAAGTGTTACAGTTGAAGGAAAGATAACAAATTGAAGAACAGGGTAGAACAGTTTCAAACTGTGAATTCTAAGTTTATTGGTCTCCCAAAGTGAGATTATTTTCATAATAACTGTTGATTTAGATTGCTAAATTAAGGCTTATTACTTTTACTCGGTATTCTACTGGTACAAAGATTGATTTTATAACTTTTTCTCCCCTTTGATGAGGTGCTGATATGTGACAACGTTCTCTTGGTTAGAAGGATGACAGAATGTACTTCAACAAGAAACGGTACTTTATAGGAATGAAGAAATAGTTATATATGCATCCGTCTTATAAAAGGTGATCTTGAAGAAGAGGGAAGTATTTTCTGAAGCTGTGAAATGTTTTGTTTCCATTTAATGAGGCCTGATTGCTGGAAAAAACAAGTTCTACACATTCCTGTGCCGATGTTTGCTTCTGACAAGGCTGTACCTTCCACTTTCTTTTTCAGTTGTGAATAATGTACATGTTTGGAATATGCGTTAATTTGTCATTATGGTCAAGTCATACTAGACAATTAGAGAAACCATCCAGTGAGCATTCTTGTCAGTGTATTCACCTTAGAAGACCCAAAAAGCAGTCAGGGTTGCTTGGCTTTCATTTGCTTTGGTCCTTTGCTTTTCCTTTCTTGTCACTATTCATAAGCCTCCAGGAGAAGTTCTGTGGCTGCCTGCTGGCTTTGAAACTCCCCTTAATAAGAGCTCAGGGAATTCCTTGCTGCTAGTGAGATACTGCAGTAGACATCAGCACTGCTGTCTCTTTCTGAGTTAGAGCTGCTCACATTGCTCCCTGCTTGACATTCCTAGAGCCACAGAATAGCTTTCAAAATGTGGCAATAGGGGAGGCTGCTTTACATTTGGGCAAATGACAACAGATGGTTTTTTTGAGGTTTTGAAATGTGTCTTTGTTTTGGGACATGAACAGCATCTTTTGAATACTATTGCAAATTGTGTGTGCAAATGCTGCTTTTGATTTAAGTCAAATATTTCTCATTTCTGAAATGCCCAATTTCCTACCTTATATGCTAGTGTGAGTTTTGTCAAAGTCAGTTCATCTGCATTAATATTTTACCTTGAAGAATCAGCATGCTCTGTGATTTTCCTGAACATATTACTAGATATAAGGAAGACATAAATATTATAGATCTCCTTTTTTCAGAACTAAGTGGCTGATAGACTTTTCCTTCTGGCCACAGGAATGGCTCTTACAATCAGTATGTGTATATGTTAGATTTTTTAAAATCATACAGGATAATCTTTATCTCTGTTTCCGAGTATGTACAGATCCCATTTTTATCCTCCATTATGGTGGTTTTCATACAGATGCTACTATTATGATAATACTTCACCAGTAGTGTCAGAAAACTAGTTCTCATGAATTGGATTTCTTTCTGAGTTATAATATACATTCAATTTTTCCATATTTGTACATGGTATGGAAAAAAGGATTCTAAAAGTTTTCGGACAATGAAAGTCTATATCAGCTATGTATAAATATTTTAAGAGGAGACAATGGATTGGCTACATGTCCAACTCCCTTCTTCTCTTTTATGTCCTTTTACCTCAAACTTTAATCTTCTTGTTTTTCTGAACACTGCAAAGAAACTATATCACATGAAACTGCCACTAAGAAAAATTACCTGAGGGCGTTTTGACTTTCTGCTTAAGGTTTATTTTGTCATTTATTTCTATTAACAATCATTAAGCAATTTAATAATTATAAGCCTCATTAGCATTTTAATGAGACTAGTGGCCAATGCTAAGTGTAATTAAATTTGTTTTATTGTATGATATTTTGAAGCTGTGATTAAATTAAGTTTTACTGTGCTTTGAAGAATAAACCTATAGAGATCACTGTTCAGTAACTGACATGTTAACTTATGAGGAGTCTGTAAAATAGACATACCCAGGAAAAAACTCCCTACTGAGATTAATCACAAAAATAGAAAAATCAAATGCTCCTGCTGCCAACAGCTCCAAGATTACCAATATATTCTTACTGATAACAGTAGTCTGTTAAATAGCATTCATTGTGAGCAGCTTTGTGTAATCTATTTTTAATTTTTCAAAATAGCATCTAGATGGGGTGGTGAATTGTTCTTTATATATCAAGTAGAGAATCCTGTAGTGCTTGCTCAGACAAAACTCCCATTGAGTTCAAATGGAATTTCACCACAGTAGGAACAGCAGGGTGTATAAAAGCTAAGTATTATTGGTGGTTGTTGTTGTTGTTATTATAGCTTTAGAGAGATAAACTGGGTAGTGAGAAAAGAGTGAGAAGAGGAAAAAAAAATACTACAGTCAGAATCAGCTACATTCATATGTTCTATCAGCTAAATTCCTATGAAAAGATATACAAACAGAAGATTAAGCATATATTTGTCCATGCCCAACCTCTGTGGAATCTTTAGCAGAGTGCACCATACTAGAACTGGTTAAGCATTGGGTAGACACAGGGTGGTAGCTTGTCCTCACCCGTTTATCAGGTAAGAACTGCTGTTTGCCTTACACTAGCTAGTTCTCATCTTCTATTGTCATCATGATTGTACCTGAATGTGCTGCATCATTTAGCTGGACTTCAGTGAACATAGTTTGTTAACAAGTGAGTTTGCATTTGCTTTTTATGGTTTGAGATGTTAAGTATATTTATGGTTGTATAACTTTTTTCCTTTTTAAAACCTTATTATTTGGGATTACATTTTTCTATAGCAATATCTTTCTTAATAGAGGAATTTTATTTCCTTTTAATTAAGATATTCTTCAGTGGGAGCAAATATACAGTTTTTGTGTTAAGACACACAGCTATGTCCTGGTAGCCTTCATGTTTTGGAGTACTGACTTAATTCTGGACAAGTTTCCTCAGGCTAATGCTCTTGTAATATGCCACTTAATAAAAATTTCCAAATCTGTTCCAGTTTGGAAAAGATCATGGTATACATATATACAACTTTGTTTCAGTTTTATTATTGCCAAAACTGACATAGGCTGGAGAGTTGGACAGAGGGGAACCTAATGAAATTCAACGAGGGCAAGTATAGAGTCCTGCACCTGAGGAGGAATAATCCCATGCACCAGGACAGGTTAATGTGAGAGCAGCTCCTCAGAGAAGGACCTGAGAGTTGTGTTAGACAGCAAGTTCACTATTTGTTCTCTTTTCAGTGGTGCCCAGTGATAGGATAATGAGCAACGAGCACAAATTAGAACCACAGGAAATGCCACCTAAATATAAGGAAAAACTTCATTACTGATGGAGCGCTGGAATAGACTGCCCCTACCATTCTGTGAAATTAATGTGTCCTGCGTGTGTTTCAGTTCTTCATAGCTTCAGCATGATAACTTTTGTGTGCCGTGTTTCTAGAGTGACATGGGCTTCACTAGACCTGCAGAAGTCACAAAGCAAAGAATCTGGAGTAGATCAGAAGTCGGCATGAGGCAGGGCCCATGGACTGTATTTTTCTGAGAAATAGTCTGTTACTCTTAAAGGCCATTGCCTTTGTAGGAACCAAATCCAGGACCCCTGCTACTTTCATATTTTCTGGTATAATTGTGTTTCCTCTGCCATTAATGAATGGTTCATGTTAAGTAAAAAAAAAAAAAAAACATCAGGAATGCAAATCTAAATGTTACAGACTTCTTTATAATCAGTAAAGGTTAAGTATAGTCAAAAGGTTACATTTCTAGGGCATTTCCTTATTTTTCTTATTCAATAAGAAGCACATTATTTATTTTTATGTGATTTTACAATTGCAAAGTTTAGAGCTTAAAGGTTAGGAAGTTGCTAGGTAGCCCACATGCACATATGTTAGCTGAGGTCAAGACAGTGCTTAGGATAGTGCTGACTAGAGGATCCTGAACAAAGTTGTAATCAGATCAAATAATTGAAGGTGTACAAAAATGTAGCAGGAAAGTGACCAAAGCAAAGCTAGGTGATCAGTTCTAGTATTAGAAAATTGCTGGCATTTTCAACCTCTATTTTCCTCTCCTAAATCAGATGTAATACATACCTGGTCGTACTTTATCTGTTTTTTAAAGAAGGACTACTTAACATCTGTAAAACTAATTATGTTGGGATAGGTAACATAGTATAGACCACAGAGGACTTCTACCATTAAGGCAAATGAATGACTAAAACACAGATCGACACTATTTGCAGTTACATTATAAGCTAGGAGAAAGCCTTTGGCTTGCATACGTGGGTCCTGGTTATATAAAAATACTTCACCTATGTATAGTCTCATGCATTTACAGGATTTCACCTCAGGCTCAAAGAAACACTTCTCTAGTATGCACTTGTAAGCCAAAATCCTAATTCTTTTCCTGTATCTCTTCTCTTAATATGCCCCAAATCTCGTCAGGCTTGTACATTTAGTACAGAAGTGCTTCTGCATGCAGCTCACATATTAAGGATAAAGCATAGCACTCTATTTTTAGCTGCATTGTAACTTTTGATGATCTGCAATTCATCAAAATTAGGGGTATTGCAGTGAGTAAGTCTTTTTATCATCACTAGACTGTTCCAGTAGTATTTTTATAATATAGTGAAAGTTAATAGTACATAAAACCACTGAGAGTGTCCTCTGTGCCTGTGAGAAGAATGTGGGAGATGGCAAAAATTTTACATTGAGAGGAAAAAGCTGGATCATTTATTACTCATCTCTGACATTGTAAGTATGTTCCCAGAAAGGTATTTCTAGATCTTTCAATGGTTTTTAATGGTATGAGGAACCATCTTCACTCTGGAGACATTTCCGCAAGCCATCCATCAGAGTGTGGAGGGAATTCCTTCCATTGCAAAGCCCAAGTGTTCCCTATAAAATAGTTTTTTTCTCTTTCTGTTAGTTACAGATAGAAGAGGGTTTAGGAATTCTGTTCCTGTGCTATTTGTTTATTGTATTCAGATACCTGAAGAGAGAACTGTCACGGGTCCTGCTTGCTATTGTTTGCTCTTAGACCTTGTTTTAACTGATACTGCTGGTATTACAGAATGAAGTTTTGAAATACTCTCAAGAGCATAAGAAGATAGTTGTGTTTTCTGATGAATTGCTTTACAGAGAATGTAATTATGCATTTTACAGGATAGCAATTTGTATACCACATAAAGCACATGTTTACTTGTGGGAATTGTGTGGTTTTGCTGTAATTATTAGAGCCTATTGATTGTCTTCCATTATGTTAATGTTTCCAAATTAAGCAATATGAAGCAATTTTCTGCCATGCTGTATCTCAGAAACCTTAGGGATATTATCTTCAACTTTTACTACAAGTCCAGAGGCCTTTGTGAATAAAACTTATAATTCACTTCATTGTAAGTTTTTTCCCTGATTGTAATCAATGAACCTTATACCGTGGAATATAAATGAGATGACAAAAGAGGAAATAACCCTTCTGAAGTCAGAAAAGGGTGATGGTAAAAGGCACAGTGAGCATTCAAGTGACTTCTTACACAAAAATACTTTTGCCCTTTCTTTTGAAGACTGGCTACTTTTGGATAATCATAAGCTGTTTGCAACTATGACCACTTTAGACAAGAAGAATAATTTTAATGATGAATCATTATCGTAATTGCTTCATCATTTTCTGCACTAGTTAAAATAGCTTTTTTCTGGCCACATAGTACTTTATTGGCTTTTGAAATACTGTATCATCTGTTCAATTTGTGGGAAGCTATCAAAGGAGAATAACTGAATGTTAGGGATGGAGGCACCAAAAGATTTCTGGCAATTATTTCCAAGATAGGCTGCAGTCAAGTTGTCCTGACTTTACTTCTAATCTCTACTTCAAAAATATAGACATATTTTGTCTTCATTTTTGGTTCTACAAATGACTTCTAGGATAATTCCTGCCACTCACCATTGCTGTTTTATAGGTTTGCATTTTATTCTCATACTTTTTATTATTTAATCCATTCCCAGGTGTTTTTCCATTGGATCCTTATTTGACTTTTACTTCATTTCCTACCATATGTATCTCTGCTGTTATTTCTGTTTCTTCTCTTTCCTTCCTAGGTTTTTTCTCTTCATTACCATCCTTGCCATTTTATTTTTCTGATTCTCATTTTTCTCTTTTGTTATCTTTTTCCCTTTCACTATTGTGTACATTTCCTATTTTTTTTCATGCGGTACATTATATAAGAAAGAGAGAAGCACAACTTGTGAGGTCATGGACATAATTATATGATGAAAAAGTGACTTTTCATTTCTATGGGTTCCAAAGTCCTTGGAAAATTAAGAAAATGGAAACATTCAAAGGTGTGTGTTTGTGTGTGTGTGTTACGTATATATGTCTCTAAATGAAGGTGTAAATACATGCACCACTATTTATATATTCCTTTTGAAAAGGAAAATAATTGTATCAATTTTTTCAAGTACTCAGAGGATTAGAAATATATTTATTGGTAAATTTGTGGACATGCAAGTCTGTAATTCAATACTGCTTATTCTTAAATAAGAAAGATAATGAAAATATTTTTGCAATCTGAGCCCTTCCTAGCAAGAATTTTAAATCTGAGATACATCAGGAAAAATAAGATTCCATAGAATCATAGAATGTTTTGGGTTGAAAGGGACCTTAAAGATCATGTAGTTTCAACTCCCCTGCCATGGGCAGGGACACCTTCCACTATGTCATGTTGCTCATAGTCCCATCCAGCCTGGCCTTGTACACTTCCAGGGAGAGGGCATCCACAGCTTCTGTGGGCAACTTCCAGTCCCTCACCACCCTCACAGTAAATTTCTTCAGTTTGTATTATTTTTCCAAAGTGATCATTGTCACAGAGCAAAGGTTTTACTCAGAATCTAGAAGGGAATATCTATGTCCTTTGTTTAGAAAACGTAGTATAATAGAAATGCATGAGTCAGTTAAATAGCAGGTTCTCTCTTGATTTCTTTTGTGATGATAATAATGCTTTTTTTTTTTGTTCTCTTAGGTTTATTTTGTTAATAGATTTTACAAATCATGCTTTAGAGTGATTGAACTATTTGAACTGAAATGCTCTATTCCAGTCCAGTTCTAAGTGAGCTAGCTTTGTTAGAAATATCTAGCACCAAACTGAAAGGAAAAGGATGAATAATCACAGAGAGGAACAGAAATATTTTCACTGCGTCTGTGAATGTTAACTCACATGCCTAGGACATTAGGCTTGTTTCCTTTAGTTGATTCTGTATTTAAGATTGAAAGATAAGCACTTTCAGAAAGATTAAGTTCATACTGAACTGAAAAAGCAAACACAAAATGGTAATTATTATGTCTTAAGTCCATAGTGCACTACAGGGTGCACAGAATGCTACCACCACAGCTTGGTCAAGCACTGTATTGTGTGGGTATACCAGGCTACGTTAGAGAACTAAACTTTAGCAACATGGACATGGGCCAAGCTGTTTCACTCTATTAGGGCAAATGTCTTCATCAGTGTAGACACAGACTGTATTTACCAGGTCTCTGAATTCTAAGCAAGACTTTGAATCCTACTGTTAGTGTAAGTATGTTCTGAAAAAGCACAAGGAGACAGCTAGAGTGCATTACTCTTTTGGGAACAAATACAAGACGTTAACTGAGTGTTGATGGGTATGGATAAGCACTTCTGGACAGATTTTGTTTATTTGTACTAAATCAAAATTATTTTCTATTTTCTCTGTTGAGTCACTTCAGCACACTTGTTGCCTTTTACTTTGCTTTATCATGCAGTGGTGAGTAAAACAGCATACAAGAAGACTGATGTTGGTTTGCTTTTGTAAAGGCACTGAATATCAATAATCCTAAACTGCACTACTCAGGAGGAAGTCTTAATAGAGGAAGCAGATTTAAGAGGATAACAGACTTACTACCAAGCAGATACACTCATCTTGACTCTGCTGTTTTTTTAAAGACCCCCTTCCATGTGATTTGGGCAATGAGAGATACTAATTTTTTTTTAGTATAGTAGTATTTTTTTAACAAATGCAATGGTAGGATATGGGAGGTGTCTATCCCTCATTTTCACACTCAGCAAAATTTTCTTGCTATCATAGAATGGTTTGGGTTGGAAGGGACCTTTTAAAGATCATCTTCCTTTAGATCATGTTGCTCAAAGCTCCCAGTCATACAGCTGTCTTCCTGGTACCTGTCCTAGTTACATCTAAATTACATCTAATTACATTTAAAAGGAAGGAATTTATGTTGATTCCTCTTACAATGATTAATGTGGAACATTTGAAAATTTTGAGAATTTTCCTGGAAACTGCACAATATCTTTGAATAGTCCTAAAGAATAAATTCAGTGAGCACAAACACAGCCCTGTACTAATCCTGTACTAGTGACCGCACTTACACAGCATCCATATGTCAGATTCCCTAATCCTTGATAAGGATTCACGGACTAAAGCTCATGAAGAGGTATAGCCATATGTAAGCCCTGAGCTTAAATAACCATTCATATATATGACATCTGGTAAGGAAACCTTTTGGGTTATAACTGACAAGGAGTGCTTACAGTCCATTTTTAGTGTGAAGGTCAAAGAAGATAACTTAAACCACTATTCAATATGTTTCAGATAGAATATAGTAAGGAACAATCTCTTAACCTGCCTTTCACAAGATTAATCCACTGCTGCCACATTATAGTACAAATTTATGCTTCTGAGCATGGACATTTCAGTCCACATGATGAGCAAAGGAACAATTTTTTTTAGCTTACTGGAGTCCTTTGTGTTCTTTGACAATACTAATGGACCAGGTACCTACTAACCTACTGATGTGGAAGCAGTTAGTTGATGCATTGTGTCTGAGTCCCAGATTAGATACGTAAATTTAATGACTCTCCAGACATGACTTCCCTTTTTAAGCAGCTGATGTTCACTAGGAAGGCTCCTTACAAACTTTCAGAGTCTTTGAACATAAAAGGTCCTTTCAAGTTAATAATTAACCCATATAAAATAAAGAAGTAGCATGAATTTGATCTAGATTTTCATACCTTCTGAGTATGATAAATAGAGTGCCTTCAACAAAGGTGCCTAATTCAAAAGGGTAAAGTAAAATAGTGCCATCTGGTTTAGAGGAGGAATTAATGCAAGGAAATGTTTAGCCAGCTTTACTACGAACAACTTACAGCAAAAGCTAGAGAATATTAGCATTGTTAAATTATTTTATTTTATAAAATCATGCTTTTCAAAATTAAGAAACCATATTTGTTCTAGTAAAAGATAGTAGCGATATTAATTTATTCTTTTCTCCCAAGATTTATTAGTATTTCTGTAGAAATTACAGAAGGACAAATATGAGGGGAGAAAATTGAGGGAGCAAAAGGAATTATAATATAAAAATTATTCTTCTAAGTTTGAAAAAAAGACTTTTTTCAGAAAAGCTTATATAACTTTGTCAAAAGCAGTTTTAATTTGGAGAATATAAAAAAGAATTATTTATGTTTTGAATAAGTGCAAATACAGCATTTAAGAAAACAACCTTTGCATTACTTACTTCACTAATTACCTCCAAAGCATACACTATAATTTCAAATCATGTTAAATGGGCAAAAATTGCAAAGTTCTTTAATAAAGTTCAGATGTTAGAATTAACATCTTTGGCATATTTTTATTTACTAAAACTGTGCAATGTGTCTTGAAATTTTCTCATTACAATGGTCACTTCATTAATCGTTCCCTTGCTTGCCCAAGTTTCTTTTCCACTTTCTCTTTTTATTCTATCTCTAATACAGAAACAACACTGTAGTTTTTAAAAGAAAATTATTTTTATGGTATGGAAAAAAGTTGGTAAGAGTGTAAATAGAGAGTATTTCCATATAATAACAGCAAAGTCCCTAGAATCGATTCTTCATTTTTCTCTATAAACAAAGCCATCAACTACGATTATTTCATTTCTAATCAGAATATGACTGCATAGTGGGTATTAATGGCTCTGGTAGACAAGCCATTTTTAAATTTCCATCTCAGAAAATATTAAGAGTAGCACATCTTTGAATGCATATTAACAGCTTAGCGATAATACTCATTCAGTCTGTAAACTCCTATTCATTGTCACTGACATTCACTCTAAAGGGAGATTTTCATGATAGATGTAGGAAGTTATTTTACTATAGTTGCAATCACTAATCTTATAGCAAGCATTAAAATATAATCTTTAGTATCCTGTATTCATTACATATGAGTTTCTTTGAACCATTTTACTAGAGGTGTTTAGTTTTCAAAGGTAAATTAATGCATCTGGTAAAACTACAGAGGTTTTGAAATAGGTCTTTTGGGAGTAATATATAGAAACTAGAAAAATCCTAGAAAACACTACAGATTCTCAAAAAGATAAGACCTAACCCTTCTTCACTTCCAATAGACATAGTACATAAGATGAAACACTGCATCTTATGTAACACAAGTGAATGTGTAATGGAACTGATTTAAGAAATGTTCATACAAACTACTTTAGAAAACATACATAGAGATTTTATTTCATTATGTCTGCTTGGCAGAACAACCTAAGTTAAATTTTCTGATTCTAATGCAATATTATCAAGTTAGATAAGATTAATTTCCTAGGAAATGCATAGTGTAGTCAAGTAAGCATCTCTGGACATGATCAATGAAATAAGCGTAGATTATATGATAACCAATTTAAACCTCTGTCCAGTAGTGTGTCAATGCCACTGTGCAATACAAAAGCTGAAGTCATAAAATGAGGGAAAAGCAGAATTGGTAGCAGTTACATGTGTAACTACATCGTGTATCTAGAAATAAAATTGTCTTTTCCTCATTGTTTTTTCTGTTGAAATATGTTTGCCTGTTCAGCTTAAATATTTTTGGCATATGTTTTATGAAAGTCTATCCTTGCTATTACTCACCTACAGACTTCCCCTGAATAGTCAGAACTATTTGATCAGTAAGAGAACTATACAAAATGTAAGACCATTTGAACTGATTTTTTGTATCATTCTGACATTTGCAATTATATTTCTTTTTATCAAGATTAAAGCTTGAATAAATTCGGAACCCAAGCAATTTGTAGAATTTTTTTCTTTCTTTCTTTCTTTTTTTTTTTTTCCATTTTACTTTGGAAGTCTAAGAGAGGGAAAAGTAGGAATTCACTTTTTTTCTGAATACTTCAGGAAAATGAAAGTTGAACGCAGTTGCATATGTGACATTGTGAGGGAAGCAAAGCCTCAGCATTTTTTTTCCTTTTTTTTTTCCTTTTTTTCCTAACAACTAAAAAAGGTAGTTAAAACTTTATAGGTTTGAGTTGTTTCCAAAGTGGAATTTTGTTTTGGGAAAATATGAATAGAAGTCAGTCAGTTCCTCTTGATTTAGAAGTATAGGATGTTTACATGTACAAATATATATTCATGGAGGAAGTTTATGTGCATGAATAGTCTAAAACAACTCAAAACTTACATCTTTCCACATTACTGAATGTACTTTCTAAGTGTCATCTATACATCAAGTCTCTAAGTCCCCAGTTGATAACTCCACTTATTGTCTGAAACCACAACCCTTCTACATCCAAAGGAAAATAAATTATATTTTTAATGTCTGTGATGAATTATAATGCAACTTTTCCCTGTCATTACTGTAATTTTCCCCCAACAATGTATTTTTACTTTGTTTAAAGGTAAGCCATGCTTCAAATTATTGTTCCCATTTTTTCAGACAAGTATCTGGAGATAGCTATGTAATGGTATTACTCTGGTAATAATTGTGTTAAATAAGTGCAGAAAAGTGATAACACATAACTATTTCTTATTATAATTCTGCTGCTATTGCACTCCAGTAAAGATCAGGTATCCAGTCTAATTTAACAAGACACTAAGAACTTGGCAGTTTAAGTTCCCAGGTGAAAAAAGTGTTACTAAAAGAATCATGAATAGAAAGATTAGTTGAATATACCACATTTTTGGCTCCTTTTTTTTTATTTTATAAATAGTTTTAGTTTAAATAGTAAAGAAAAAAAAAAAAGATAGAAAAAGCATGAGGAAAAGAGAATTTAGAAAATAACTGAAAGATAAGAATAACAAAATGTAAGAAGAAAAAAAAGTGAAAAAAGTCAAAATTTGGACAAAAAGAATATTCTGGAATGTTGTTCAAAATTTACAGTTAGTGGTACACAAGAGTGAAAAGTGTTTTCTGATAACATCCTTGTAACTGCAGCAGCAGCATCTGCTGTCTACACTCCAGCTGATCACCCTAAGAGTACTTTTCCCAGTAGATTAGCAAAACTATTATTCTGCTGCAGAAAACAAGCTCAGAATATTAAAATGCTTATTAAAACAGTAGAAACATCTTTTCTATTTCAAATCTTTGCAAAGCAAATCTAGCATAAAGCCTTGCTTTAATTTATTGTCGGGGGTGCATTTTTGTTTTGTGCCCGAAGTCTCAGAAAGCTTGCAGCTGAGTCAGGGGAGGGGCACTGGGCAGAGGGGAGGGTGGGTCAGGCAGGTGTGGTACATTACAGGGCAAGCTGAGAAGTTTAGAGCAGGGAAAGAGGAGCAAACACAAGACAAAGAAGTGAGAGAGGGAAAACAAGGAGGCAATGCTTGTCAGAGCTCATTGCATGCACCTGGTAAAATCACCTCCCAGCACACCTCGGGAGATCACTGAGGCAAGTGTATTTCTGGGGTTTATTGCCTTTATTAGGTGGAGGAGTGAGGATGTTTGGGTTACTTTTGAGAGTTTTGGTTTGTTTTAAGTGAGATCTGCTATATTCTGAAAGCAAATGAAGCAATATAGTAGCTTTCTACTAGGGAAGCAGGCAAATAATGTAGTTACAGACTGTCAATGGACTGTGGAGATGGATGCAAAATGGAGGAGAAGCTGAACTAGCAGAGAAGAAAAATGAGATCAATTTGGAAGAAGAGTTGAAAGAAAGATGTAGATAATGCTATTGTCTTCAGATGAAAAAAATGTAAGTGTAGGTATGTGTGACTGAGGACAACTTGCAACATGGTCAGCAGAAGACTGCACAGAGCCTGTCTGAGTCTGGAAGGAGGTAGGTGTGGGCCTGAGTGGTACATGAGATGTATCGTGTATTTAAGATGAAAACCAATTTCTTGAAAATAGTCTCATATTCTGCATGAAGAAAGGAGCTGATGCTATTATGAGTTAACTGGAGCCAAGTAAGTGGTCCCATCTTTTGGTTTGTAAAACTTATATGAATCCTAGAGGAAGGTTTGCATCCTCATTTTACCCTGTGTTTCTCCAGTTGTCCTGCCAGAGGAAAATCCATTGTCTAGCAAAACAGCAGAAGATCTTGACAGAAAGATGAATGCTGTTAACTTGGCCTACTTTCTTCTATAGTTTAGTAACTGTTTGCAAGCCTATTCTGGTAAACCAACAAATGCTGTGGGAATAGCCAGGTAGCTGTAAAGAAGAACTTCCCCAGACTGATACACTGCTTGGTTAGTTACAGAAGGTAAAAGTTAAGGGCTATGTTTATGCACTGTGTGCTGAGCTACTCAGTGCAGTATTATTAAATGAATAAATATAAGTGTAAATGAATGATGTTACAGGAGTTCTTCCTAGACTGGGCAGCTCTGTGGAACTGCTCCTGGCATAGCAAACTTTGAGCCCTTACAAGTAGATGAAACATGAGGAGCTTTGCTGCTACTACTTGCTTTTTCAAGGACTGTTCTAGCATTGTCTTATTTTACTCTTGCACTGCATTGTGCCATACCTTGTAATATTTGCCAGTCTTTTCAGCTGAAGTCTAATCTAGTTCTTTTTCTATCCTGCTCCTTAACTCTTTCTTTCTCCTATAATTTTTAATTTTCCTACTTTTTTTTCTCCTTCGTGGGCATGTTCTCTTATCACAATTAATATTTGCGTTCATCACTCCTTCCAATTCTTTCTTTGTGTCATTTTCTTTCTAGTGCTGGTTTCCCCTATCTCTTCTTTTCTCTTGTTCTGTTCTCATTATGTATCTCTCAAGGAGATTTTAAGGTAAGAAGAAAAAGAACTAAACACTTTGCCAGATCTTTTCTAAAGGTCTTTAATTACTAGCAAACCAGTTGCACTTGCTAAAACAAATTTACCAATCTGTGTTTTCTCCTGTGACTCACTTAAGTCACTTATATATGAAATGTTAAAGATAAAGATAGGGTAGTTCACAACATAGTCAAGCCTAAGCAGAGAGATCTGTGTAAAAGCTTGCAAGAGGCTGGTATTTTTAACATGAAGTGATTTTTTTGCTGGGCAAAATTCCTAACTGCAGGTGTCCATATGGAAACACAGAATAAGCTGATGCCTCAGTCTGGTGAAAGCTGCTTGGCCAACAAATATTTTTTTGGTGGGAGGGAAGTTGAAATATGGGAAACACCTGAGAGAGTGTGAATTAGAAAGCTAACTGTAAATAGGATTTGTTTCAAAGGCGCCTTCAGTGACAAAATTAAATATCAATTTATCACTGTTGGGTCTGGGATCTTTTTTAAAGTTATTAAAAAACAACTGGCAACCATAGAAAGCTGGATCACTCCAATTAGTCCTGTACAAGAAAGCCTCTTTCAGACTCTTAAAAGAAAAAAAAAAAACAGAAAAACAACCCAACAAAACAAGAAAAACCCATAAAACTTTACAAAGGAATAGGGACGCTTTTGGAAAAGTCAGCTGCATGAGAAGTGAAAGAGAAATTTCTTTATAGATTCTTTTTTGCTGCTTTTTAAAAATGAACTTTCTTTCTCGCACTCCCATTTCCTGCTAATTATCACTACTTATAACCTTATTTTAAATGACACAGTCTAGATCTGTAACCTATACAGTAGAAACATTTTTTTTTCAGAAGTATTATTTAATCATCAGTGGGTTTTTTTGTACTGGTGGTCTTTTTTTAACAAATCTGTTGCACTGTATTGGGTTAGTGTGGCAAGTAGTGTGGGGGACTACGGAAGTGGCTTCTGTGAGGAGCTGATAGAAGCTCCTCCTGTGTCCAATAAAGCTGATGCCAGCTGGCTCTAAGACATGCCTGCTGCTGCCCAAGGCTGGCCCATCAGGGTTGGTGGTAATGCCTCTGTGATAGTGTATTTAATAAGGGTATGGGGGGGGTGGGGGGGACCTGCACAACTGCAGGCAGAGGAAAGGAGTAAGAATGTGTGAGAGAAGCTAACTCTGCAGGCACCAAGGTCATTGAAGAGGGTGAGGAGGTGCTTCAGGTGTGAGAGCAGAGATTCCCTTGCAGCCCATGTTGAAGACCATGATGAGGCAGACTGTCTCACTGAAGCCCATGGAGGTCTAATGCAGAGCAGATATCCACCTGCAGCCCTTGGAGGACCTTATGCTAGAGCAAGTGGATGGTCCTGAAGGACCAGGGGACATACACTGGATCAGGATATTCCTGAAGGACTGTGCCCTTTGGAAGGGATCCATTCCGGAGCAGTTCATGAAGAACTGCAGCCTATTTGAAGGGCTCATGTAGGAGAAGCTCATGGAGGACTGTCTCCCATGGGAGGGACCCAATTCTGGAGTGGGGGGAAGAGTGTGAGGAGTCCTCTTGTGCAGGAAAGGGCAGCAGAAACGTGTGATGGACTGACTGTAACCCCCATTCCCTGTGCCACTGTAGGGGAGGAGGTAGAGAAAACTGGGAATGAAATTGAGCCTGGGAAGAAGAGAGGAGTAGGGAGAAAGGTGTTTTAAGATTTTATTTCTCATTATTCTACTCTGATTTGAATGGTAATAAATTTTTCCACAGCTCAGGTCTGTGTTGCCCATGATGGAAACTGATGAGGGATTTCTCCTTGTCCTTATCCTGACCCACAAGCTTTTCATTATATTTTCTCTCCCCTGTGTCCAGATGAGGAAGGGAGTGATAGAGTGGCTTGGTGGGCCCCTGGTGTCCAGCCAGGGTCCACCCACCACATGCACTTCAATGGCTGCTTAATTTAGGACTGAACAGGTTCTTTCCATTTGCAAGCCCTGAAGTTTTGTCCTCTGAGGCCTCTGTTCCTCCCTCTGGGAAAGGAGTGCTGGTAGAAATGTGAGAACCCAGTAAAAATAAGTAATAAGCTCAGTCTCAACTGTAGGTCATGTACTCTTAATCGTGGGTGAAAATACAGCAGATATGATTTAGGGGAGTGGGAGGGAGGAAAAAAAAAGCCAGGGGTGAAGTGTGGTTATAGTACATGTACAGGTGGCTTCAAGGTGTTATTTCTACCAGGATCATTAAAAAAAAAAAAAAAACAACCCCCTACACAGGTGTAAGGATATGTTGCCATCATCCAGCAGAAGGTAGTGTGGGCATGAGGGCCAGCGCTGCCCTCAGCTCCTGCGTCTTGATGATTCTGCGCAGTGCAGCACGCTATGATTATATTGCATAGGGATAATAGATCTGCCTTACTGATGTGGTGGGTATGCAGCAATAGAAGCATTGCCCCTGAAGTGTAGGATTTGTTAGGTCGGGTGCAAATTTATACTGAGATTTCTGTGCTAATATATAACCTTGAAGTTGGTAAACTCCTGAAGATGTGTTCCTCTGCGGTACTCTGTGTTGTACCAAGGGTGTGCTTGCAGTTCCAAGCCCTGTTCTAGGTAATGTTTGGCTTCAAAAAATGTGTTTCTGTCATATTTTCATGGTTTTGTTTATTCATATTTAGTTGCTTCCATTTACCAGTGTGTGTATTTTCAAAAATCTACAAGAAATTTGTGCCCAATCAGTTCAGCTTCTCACTGTCCTTGTGTTGGTGCTTTTGTGAATGAAATAACTGTGACTGAAAGACTGTATTGAAGGAGTAGATGTAAAATGTGACTGAAGCACAAATGGAGTATGCATTGAATCAGAAATAGTGACATTTTTATTTCAGTGTCCTATCACATAGGGACATACCTTTGCTCATATAGATGTGATAAATTGCCTATGCCTAATAAAAAAGTTTCACCTGTTATGATTCACCGTATAAAAACTGATTTCTATAGAAATCTTGCTGACTCTTGCATGCTTGTATTACTACTTTTTAGGTTTAGTTCATCCTTAAATTGTTCCTGAAAGCAGTATTTTTTTTCTACCTTTCTTCTTAAGTGTGTTCATACAATTGTCGTGGAAGTGATTTCCCAAAAGTATTTAATGGTATCTTGTTTATCTGAAGTGATTTAATAAACCATTGGTTAGCAACTTTGATATGAATGTACTTTTTTCCCACATGATTTTGTGTGCATGTTTTTATATCCACAAATTGAAGATTAAATAAATGTTAAATAGCTTGATACTTTTGACCAGCAACCTAGCAAGCCACCTACTGTAAACTTCCGCAAGCAGCAGACATGTGAAAAAGAATTGATTTTTGTGGTTAACTCTTTTCTTTTAAAGCATGCTTTTAATGTGTTTCAAGCCTGTCATTACAGCATACTCTGTCCACCTTGGTATCTTAAGTCCTGTCAGCCCTTTGTGGTTACCAGTCGCTGACAGACACTTCTTACTGATTCAATTCCTCTGGTACCAGACCTCTACCTAGCACACAAAGCTGAAACAGGGACCTGTGTAGCACTACTATGTTTGAGCTACAGAGGAAGGTGTGCTTGACAGGAAGGATGCTTCTCTATGTGCTTACTTGCCATAATCTGCAGATCTACAGCTGCCCTACGTGAGACAAGTTTTGCTCTTCATGTGGTTATTGAGGGATTAGTTTAATTTTAGGCATGTTAAGATAAAATGAGTGCTTTTAAATCAGACTCCACATAGATGAATTAGTTGAAAAGCTTATAAAATGGACAAATCAAGAAATGGTTTTGCTATAGTCAGGCTGAAATTCTGTCTAAAGTCTCCCCTCTCATCCCCATTGGTCCCACTTTCCCTTTTGGGCAAGGGTCCATGAGTTTTCCTCTTCAGTCTGCTCAAAACTCATGGGCAGGTCCAGTCTTTTGGTTTAAGTTCTCTATGTTGGTTTTCTGTCCTGGAAGTAGTCTGACCATTTAATTAAAATAAACATTGCTTCAGTGTCTTACAAATATGTATATCTTTGTATTAGAGTAGTGCTATGAGCTCTGCTTGTCTTGCTGGTAAAATAGCTCCCTGCTGCATCTCTGTCAGCAAACTGCAAGTCTTACACTTTACATTCCCCCGTTAAGGTGTACATGAGCAAGCTGTGATAAAAAGGTTCAAAATGAAAAAATGTATCTCACTACTAACCAAGTACGGTGGTAATTAATTTCTTTGGAATACCTCATCTCCAACTTTGTTCTTCAAAGCAGACTAACCTACAATATTCACATGTTTTGCTGCACAGATTCCATTGTTATTAGTTGTGAAAAGCAATTATTTTTGGACACCATGAATTGCAAAATTGGAAACAAATTCCTACAGTTCATCTTCTAATTCTGTATTTTTTTTTTTCCTAAAAGTAGGAATTAAGAAAGTAGTATTTGTAGTCAGCATTGTGAAGAACTAGAAATTACTGTGGGGTTAAAAAACCCACCAACTTTGCAGCCTTATGATCAACCTCTCTTAAACAGAACAGGTTAGAATATTTAGTTTACATGAGTGTTTGTGGTATTTTTAACCTCAGATATATTTCTTAATCATGCATACATAATGTAAAAATTTAATTTTAACTTTGATTCCATAATCTATGTACAGATTCTCATTCTATTGTAGTTAAAGTTAGTTTTGTTCCTCTGGTTGCTAAATGGTGGTTCACTCGCCTATAGGTAAGATAAGAATTTGTGCCCCTGTTCAGTAATGCTAAGATTAGGTGTCTTAAATGAACAAGTGCACATTTTTAATATTGCCCTTGGTGTAAAATTCTTTTTTTTTTTTTGGTGGGGTGTGGTGGGTGTATAGGAGTCCAGACATGGGCTTGGAGCAATTGATGGATCTTTTTTACATACATATTTGTGTCCTTCCTTGTGTTTGGAGGTGCACAGAAATGGCCTTTGACAGCCACAGACAGCAAACCAGAACTTCCGTATCTTATTAAAGCAAAAGAGTTGAAATGTACCTGCTGCTTAAGCAATGTCAACGGAAGGCAAATTGGAAGTGTGCTAATACAATTAATTTCGTAAAGTTTAAACACTGATGAATTGCAGGTGAAGAGTTGTGGTGTTTAGGGGGTTCTTTTGACAGCTCTACACAGAACTGTCACATGATGATACTTGTCATTATTTGTCAGAGGTGTGTTAACTAATGACAGAATGGCCTGTGTGATTATCAGAACAGAGTACCTTGAGTAGCTTCCACATGGAGTCCTAGTAGAGACTGAATTGAAGCTTACCTTTGAGAAATGATCTCTTCTTTATAGAAGCTCCAGATGGATGGAGAATCTTCAGTATTTTGATTCAATCACTTCAGCGGTTATTCTGTTGGACACAGCTTTTAAGCTTCATTTAACTTCTATTTGTAGACATTAATCTTTTAAGCATATTAACAAGATTAAAGAGCCATCTCTCCTCATGTTGTGATTATTTTTCTCTTAACCTTCACAAAGATAGGCAAAATAGATTGAGCTTCTACTCATGGGTGGTGTGTCTTCTAGTTCTGTGCAATTTGATCTTTTACTTCTAAGATTGTTTACTCTTTTTATTACAGTGTGAGGGGGTAAACTAACATGGCACACATGCTACTTCTCTAATCCAGCTTTAACTTGTAATCAGGCCCATATACCACATGGAGTCAGTCCTAGGTGGATAATACTTGTATGCTTTTAATGTCTGTTTGGATTTGTATATTGTTTGTCACTGTATATAGCTTATGCAGTTCTTGGCTGTGAGCTTTTTTTAAATTTTTCTTTTCATGTAATAAGGCAGCTATTTATGTCATAGTCCATGTCTGTAACACAGTCCAAAAAAGCAAAAGTAACAACACATGCTAGCCCAGAATTTTTACAGAAACTGGTAAATAAGGAAAGCTTTAGTTGTGTTTTTCCTTAAGAGAGTAAAAGATATTTTCAAACATCCAAGTCATATGGTTGCTTTGCTCTCCTGCCTGCTGCAGGTCTGAAGCTTGTGTAAGCAGAGCTCTGTTTTTTCCTGCTACTGGGTTAGCAGGAGAAAAGTTCAAAGTTGACAACTCTGACACAGTTCTGAGATTAATGTCGAGCAACTTTTCTGGGATAAGCATTTTTGCAACATAGCATATTAACATTACTATAAGGCAATAAACTGTTGTTTACCAAGTACTGCTAAGTGTTTAATTTCCAAGCATATTTTTAACCTCTTCTTAGCATAGTTATAATGTCATGCTGCTGCTGTTGAAGCAGAAAGCTTTTATTTGGGAACCAAGGTTTAAGTAGAATAACAATTAAAAATGGAAAACATTATTTTACCAGTTAGTTGTGCCCAATTTATAGGCATTATTGTTCTCATTTTACTAATAAAGACATGCTAATTAAAATATATATAAATATTTATATATCTTTCGCAATTGAAGTGGGAGATGAGAAAAAAACCAAAGACTTGTTAAAGTTAATGCTAGTCTATGGCTGTCCTTTGTTAATTCATATGTTGAATTAAATCTAGTTCTTTTTTCACAGCAATAGTTAACACTGTTATATGAAAATATTAAAAGAAAAAAAATAAAACAAAAGACCACAAACAAAAATCCACAACAACCACACATTAAAAATTCTAAACTTCGAGAGTCAGAGACTGTTTATATTTCATTCAGGCATCTCAACTTGTACCAGAACATCTATTTTAATACCCTAGCAAATCTGGAAACATTTATCTTTAATTTGTTGAAGCTGTACTATCTGAATTAAAATTGCTGAGTAATATTGGAAAAAATGCTGTGTACGATGTGCACATTATTACTTATGTGTTTTTCAACCTGTACAAAACAATAAGATGACTTTGCTTCTCCTACATTTTTTATAAGACTAGTTCCTCATAATCCTTGCATTTGAAATGGGCAAAATGGGCTTTTACTTTGAAGTGGTTTCTACATTTTCTAATAGTAGAAAATACAGGGTTTAATTTCATTGCTTTATTGCTGAGTAATTTATCATTACCATTGATTATTTCTTGGCATGCAGTTGTCCTGACATCTGCCCGAAGTTCTGCAGGTCTAAACTTGGTTACAGTCTTCTATTCAAAGCTCTTCTGGTATAATGTATGTCTTTGCACATTTTGATCTGGAGGCCACATACATAAATTGTGGAGTTCTATCTTAATTATTTTCTTGATAAACCTGCAAATAAGATGTTTCTTCTGCAGGAAAACTGTCTCGCCTTTTGTATTAAATGCCAGCTTTTGTTTTGCATGACATATGTAAAATGCTAATGAAGTTTAAAATAAAACATAATTCTACTTGATTCTATAATTTGCATGTGGAGGGGTGAAAATGAAACAGTACTTGAAAGTAAGATTGTTTTAATGGGTGTAGGTGCGTATTTACTTTGACAGATCATTTTGGTTCAGAATGACAACTTTTTATATTGCTTCTAGACTTTTAGGATCTCAACTGCTGAGGGCCTATGGACATGGTTTTTTCATACTACTGTAGCATGTGAGCAGTCATACTAAGAAGCCAGAGACACTTTAGGCAGTAGAACAAGTTATCTTTGGGCTTAACTACCTTCATGGTTCTTAAAGGCCTGACTTTGTCAATGTGTGATACAATTCATGATGCTTGCTATTTCAGTTACTAGAAACTGGTATTTCTACAGAGAAAGGAAGAAAAGGAGAGTACAAATAGGATTACCTGTAAGATATGCAAATGATGCAATTTTCTTTTGCTCTTGTGTTTGTCTGATGTAGCAATAGCCCTATTTTATATCATCCACGTGTTGGAACAGAGCAATATAAGAACCTATTTTTGTGCTGCTGAATTCATGGCTCTAGACATATATAAGAGAACTGGTACTGGCAATGTGATCACTTTTACATTTTTCTGAGATGTGTTACTTTTAATAAGTCTAATAAAATAAGTGATAAACTGGAGATACTATCACCTTGCGTTCAATGTTTTAAGAAGTCAGCAGAGTTATGTCTAATGCATGATCTTTATTATCTGGTCCTAATCTGGTCTTGGAATTTTACTTTCCAGAAGTAAGGTAATGTGGTCTTATTGTAATAATTTGTGTTTACCGCTGGAGTACTAGGGGGAGTTAGAGGTTGGTTTTCATTTCATTAGGTTTTTATTTCCGCATATTCTGAATTTTTTTTCTTATGGTCCCAAGGCAGCATTTCTTAGATCATTCTGTGACAGTGTCTCTATTAAGATATAATTTCCACTTGTTCTGCATTTATGATTCTTAATTCATGGAGGGGAAAAAAAACCCCAACAAAACACATAGACCTTATTGTGGGTATATTTCTTATTTATGGTATGAAAGGATTCTTATTAGCTGTTGCAATTCATAGTTTATTCTATATTAAATTAACATATTCATGTTGGTTTGACTTCTTAACAGGCAATAACTTCAAACTCTTCGTGCTTTCATTGAGAACACCAGTTCTACGATAAGGAAGTAACCGTAAGTGTTTTGTTATAACTTCTATTTTTTCAAGGAATAATTTTTTTTATAAGTGTGATGTTTATTCTAAACGTGTTCTGGAAAGCCATTATGACTACCAGCAATAGTACAATGTGGAAATGCTACAAGTAGGTTCAACCATCGGATCAGATGGTTCTTGTTCAGAAAACTTAGTTACCTATCACAAAAACCACATCAGAGTAAAGGCCTCCATTTCAGTTGGTTGTAGTTCTCAATGCTTTCATTGAATAAGATGGTGTTTGTATAACAGTTTTTTGAAGTTATTATTAAAAATGAAAGTGGACAAGATACTATACCTTTACAAGAAGTCTTACTGTCTTTCACTTCATAACAGAAAACTTTGAAAGAAAACTGTTACATTAGAAGAAGGAGTGTCAGTGCTCTGTAAGACTAAAGGGTACAGAACCATTTCATGAAAAGCTATTGCCAGGGTACTGCATTTGCTTTTTGCAGCAAGGGTTAAAAGTAACACTGAATGCATCATCAACAGTAATTTTAAAAAGTCTTCATTGTCTTTCATGAAAATACTATTCTTAATAGCCTTTAACAGTCTCTGTGCAAAACACCGTGTGAAATTACTACGCACATAAAGACTATATCCTTTGTGAATTATTTTTAAACACCTATCTTTTGTGTGATTGAATATAAAAGCAAATGCATATGAGTTACTATGTTTATAACAAAGAGGTTGATTTGGGCAGCTTACATCTTTTATTAGCTTACAGATTGGTTTCGGTTTTCATTAGATATTTAATAAGGGTTGTTGAAGGGATGTGGGCAATCTTCCACTGAGAAGCAGAGTGTGATGTTGCTTCAGGGTTACTGTGGCCTCAAGACATCATAGCTTGGGGAAATGTCTGGGCGAGATGATAAGAGAAAGCACTGTAGTATTTGGAGGGGTCTGTAACAATCAGTGTCATTGTGAAACTATACTATTGAGACTTTTTGGTTATTTGCTTTTGAACTTAATACTAAGTCCCTCTCTTCCTAAACTCATCTCTACCCTGAGTTGTCAAAAACAACTACACTAATCTTCCACCACATGACTACAAGTCTTGGTACAGTAAATTGAGATAAAAATGAAATTAAATTTTTTAATGAACAAGTATACTGAATATTCTTAAATCAACTTGCCTTCAGCAACTTTAATGTCTATAGAAATTGGCACCGATTTTGAAACCTCCTTTTAAGTAAAGGAAAAGTCGGTGATCTTTGACAGGGTGAGGAGTGGAAATCAGCTTTAATACTTATTGCTTATGGTCTGTTGTACTTGAAAGCAGCAACGAGCTTTTGAAGCATTCTGTAAAAATATTTACATAAATACAAACTGCATTACTCCTCATCATAACAAACTTGTTTAAGCTTGCTTCCTGATGACAGTGTGTTCTTCTGTGGAGAAAAATGGTCTTTCTGCATCACATGATACTATTTCTTTGAAATATGCTGAGGGTGTTGAGGTTTTGATTTTTGGTTTTTATGTTGTGCAATTGAAAGAGACCAGGGGTGTGTGGGAGCCCAAAAGCCTACCATGGTTGTGTTTGCTCAAGCAGTTGAGTCTTTTGAAGAAACCTTGGGATCAATAGGAAGTATTAGGCTTTCATTTTTAGAGCTTTGTGGTAAACTTTTTCTTGATGACAGTTTTTATTTTTAACTGGACAATCTGTTTGTCCCCACATGCTATGATATTACTGAGCCAAGGCATATCACTCGCCTCTCAACTAAGCAGCAAAGAAATGTCAAAGAAAATATCTGCTAGATGTAGAGATGATATTTTATTTCAACATAGTGGCAAATGAATCTTAGATGCTCACAGGAGTTGCTTGAGAGACAGTATTTGGTCTTGGATGGGAAGATCCATTTTCTGTTTAATCACTTGCGATTCTAATACTTGGGTAAAAAGGAGGACTGCAATGCTTTCCTAAACATAATACTGAAATGCAATTGCTTCACTACTAGTAAAGAAATTTTTTGGTTTTTAAAAAAAAAAAAAAAAAAAAAAAATTATTATCCTATTACCCGGAAATATTTAGGTGACTTTTCAGGGCTATACTCTAATATGCAATAGACCAAAGTAATAGTGAAGCAGTTCTGTCCCTTTCTTTCCCCAATTCTTGGTACATCTAGAGGTCCAAGTGTAGTTTCAGCTGAAAGCTCACCTACTCCAATCCATATTGTTTAAAGAGACCCTTGGAGGATTGCCCCATTGACTATGGGTAACTTTTATTTACATTTTCTGTGTTCAGCTAAATTTCATGCCTGTGTAGAAGTGCCCTGTGACTTGAAGGAGATGAAGAGCAGCAGGGAGCCCATTATCTGTCTGTCTCTGTAGATTGCCATTCTTATGCATACTTCTTGTTTCACTGGAGAAAGCAGATTACTAGAAGGAATATTTCATTTTCAATATGTTGCACAATACTGTAAATAGTTGATTTTGATTCAGTAGCCTTATGTTCAAATATGAAGGGAAAGCAATAGAGTATACTGTCATCAAAGTCTCTTAAAAATCAATGTGTTTAAATGCCTTCTTGGGATTTTGATCAGTGGGAGTATAATATATAAAAAAAACCTCAAAGAAACGAAAAAAATATTTTAATACACCCTGGAAAGGGAAACATGAAATTGTAGCATTTGGATAGAAATGTGAGAGAAATTATACTATCTGCTGTTACTGCATTTTTCTAATAAAATTAATCAAGTAAAAATTTTATTCTAATATCTTCTGTGTGATGAAGTTCTGTAGTTCTGTCTTCTGATCTTTATAATGGCTTACTTTTACTACTCTCTTTATGTATGTACACCTCCCAGTTCTGTAATATTTACAAAAATCATGATGTTGACAGAAATGTGTTTCTCCCTTGATTTTGCATCTCTACAATGTTAGGAAACTAAATAATCCATTAGTTGTGTGTTTTTACAGAATGCCTTTTTCCTCTGTCTACCAGAATAACTCATCTTTTTATGGTGCTTGCACAGTTCAAAAGCCTGTTACAAGTAGACCTGGAGTGCAGAAACCCAGATCCTTAAAAGGAGCACTGCTATATTTAAATAAAAACCTCTCTACATCTTGGTAAATTAAGTCATTTTGGAGACACCACTTATTTTACTTTCAGATGTAAAATAATTAGTATACTCCAATTGACATAGATGAGACTTTTTGGAGTGATAACTGATAGAGGCTGTTGTGCAATTCAACCAGACGAGCTTCAAGATAAGTGTACCACACATGTGGATTTAGGATTTCTAGCTTTTTTTTTGCATAAAAGAAGTATTGTTAGCATTGAATCAAAATGATGATGATAGGGAGACATGCTTTCAAGGGTAAATTTCACAAATGAGGGTCATGACTAAAAGCTCTTCAACTAGCACAGAATGTATTAAATGGGAAGAACAAACAAAAAGCTGGTGTTGGCAGATCAAAGAAAATGAAAGCACAAAAGATACTCTTAGAAGATCAGTTGGTGTAAATATCAGAATCGTAGTAATATCTTTTCTGTCTTATT
This sequence comes from Todiramphus chloris collaris, assembly GCA_025345505.1. Taxonomy (NCBI): domain Eukaryota; kingdom Metazoa; phylum Chordata; class Aves; order Coraciiformes; family Alcedinidae; genus Todiramphus; species Todiramphus chloris. The sequence continues at coordinate 7,406,904 of JANVCC010000035.1, forward strand.
CTCCTCTGTTTTAACACTTTCCTGTATACTTTGATTATTTTAGCCACTGGTGTTATTTCTCTCAAAGTTGCGTGTTTGCTGCCTGAAACTTAATGGGATAGTGAGAGTTCAAGCTCAAGAGACTTGTATTCTTCTTTGAGAATAAAGCATTGTCAGTCATAGGAGAATTAATTGCAAGAATAATTTTTTGTGTGATTATCTTCAAATTTGTACAGTTAACACTAGCAAAGGTATACCAAACCTTGAGGACTGGTTCTGACATGTATAGAGCATGGTTGTGTGTGTGTATATATATATATATACACATATACATACATATATATACACACATGCATGCTTTGGAATATAAGAACTGTAGAAAGTGAGATCTGCCAGATGAGTCACAATGTGCATTTTTGTATGATCAGTAACTTAAAAGGTTTCAGGTGTAGCTGCTTCTAGACTAGGTAATGACCATCTGCCTGAAGATGGAATCAGATCTGTCAATGCATAGACCATACTTTGCTTCCCTCTTTTTTTTAAACACAAATTCTTTCAAATAGGAAGTAAATAAGAGACTAGACAAATTGTTCTTGCAGCTCATTCTTTTGTATGGCCTTTTGATTTTTCATTTGACTGAAAATATATCCACTCTAGAAGCATAATAGTCCACTGTGTAAGCACTTGTGTATCTTTTGATGTTCTGATAAATATACATGTTTAACTTAGTAATGCAACTGTCTTTCTGCATGTGATTTGTGCTATGTGCCAGCCACTTTGCTAGGCACAAACATCCTGTAGAAGAGGCCTGTCCTAACCTTTGTTACAGCTGACCTTCTGGTCACATGGGAGATAAGGATTAGGCTTCAAGTTTTAAAATGGCTCTGAGAGACTGCATGCAAAGGTTCTGACCAAAGCTGAGGAGACTGTCACTCTCCTAAGCAAGGGAACTTCTTCCTAATAACAATGAAATGAGCTGTTCTGTTACAGGGAAATCTGTGTCAAATACACTGAAGTGAAATATAATTAATTTGGCTTTTTATCTTTAAGATGAAATTAATCTGACACAGAGCTTATATAGCATATTAAAAAAAATAAAACTAGATCTTGGTAACTACAGTTTTAGTACATATATAGAAGGAAGAAAAAGCATTGGTCTCCAAACCATGTATGTAGATAATAGTAAAGTTGCATGTTGAATGTTCTTGATCATAGCTTTATATATATAAGTGGTTTTTATATTACAGATGAACTCATTCTAGTTCAGCATAAAATATTATCCTCCTGTTGTCATAGAAATGAAGACTAAACAAACCGCTGGAACCTTACAAAAGACGTTGTGGGGAGTGCTACATGTTGTACCATAAAAGCCACTGCTGGCTGCAAAATTCTATGGGACACAAATGTATCACACTGACAATATGAACTATAAAATTTGAAATTAACATCAATTTATGCTGCCATTACTGTGTGCTTATTAGCATGAAAGAAACTTTGCCTTGAGAACTGTGAGGTAATTAACACAAAACACCACCCTCCAACAACCAAAAAAAAAACCCATTTCCATCTCAGGAAAATCTCTAAATGAAAATGGCTGGTGGGAAAGCACTGAGGCAAGGATGATGTATATTTTCAGTTATGCACTTCACAAGCATCTACTTTGGGACAAATTTGGAGGAGGGGAGGAAATAATGTGCTGGGCAAGGCAGACCTTTGATTTACTGCACATGAATATTACCACAAAAAAAAATTAAAAATCATTATTTCAGATTGCTGTAGTGAAAATACATTTTAATTGCTGCTTCCCTTCTGGAAGCTCTTTGTTATAGCATGGCAATTATGAAAATGATGCTACAGTGTGTGTTAGTTGTCATTTCTAATGGTCAGCCATTAGCCACAATGTCAAGTTAAATTACGAGGTTTTGATCTTTTCAGATCATCTGAAAATGCTTTCCCTCAAACAACCCAATAGTGTATGCAGAACAGTCTCCAATTTTTCCCCTTTTTCTAAGTGGGGAATATATATATAAATTTTTTTTTATATTTTTTTTTTCTAATGACCTTAATCTGGAAAAGTGCACTTTGCCCTTTTTTTTGTGTCAAATGGATAGAAAAGACTGTCAAATCAGAGTATCATAAAAGCTGGTTGATGTTGTGTAGTACAAAGTGTAAGATGGGAAATTAAAACCAGTAGCTTTTCCTGGAGAGCTCCTAGTGCTTGTTCTGCACTGAGGTCCTTAACTTCACTGGGAAGCACAAGTAAATCCCCAGTAGTCCTTAGAGGCTAAATTAAACAAACTAGACCAACAGCTGGACTTCTTAGAAACTATATATATAACTTTCTCAGCTGTTAGTAACACCAAATACTGCTTAGATACTATCCGAGTGTGTGGGATATTTGTTCATAGCGTGTATCCTAATAATTTTAAAGATAACCTCAGCAAATATCTAAGATGTAGTTCCAGAGATTAGTATTACATATAGCATATTTCAAAATAAATCACTATCATGCAGCATCAGCATTTCAAACAGTCCTCATGATTACTAGGGCCACAGAGGGGAGAATAAGGTGTGAAGAAGGTAATTAGAATGGCCTTATATTACTGAGCCAATGTGTGGTACTGGATCTTTGTCCACAAGTAATGGAGTTTTTCCATAAGATGCTGCTTATCAACACCATATGCATACAGGTATTAATGAAAATTAATGTGTATACCTACACATGAATGTAAGACCAAGGACTGCATATATTTTCCAAAAGTATTCGTTTTAGCTGAGCTATTCACACAGTATTTTTCCTCTTATTTCTATTGACCAATTTTTAGTGTGCTAAATGCTTTTAAGATATCCTTAATTATTAGTAAACTAACAATAATCTTACATTGTTGGTGGTTTAAATCAGGCAGTTTGCCACCTTTAACAGTTAATAGTTGAGTGTGGAGTTACACTGCACTAGTATTTAGTTTAATAACTTATAACTTACCACACCTGAGAAGTTCTACAGATATAACACTAGATGATAAGGTATTTTTCAAATAGATTATTTGTTAATATACATAATCTACAAATGTTTGCTTGCTTCTTAGTTTACATTTTGTTTTTAGAGTTAAGGAAGTCAAATAAGTGTTTGAAGACAAATATTCAAAAAGTAGACTACAGAATGCTGACAATCTTCTAAAATATATGTAAAGGAACAGTAATTTTAGGTGAGCATTGAAGTTGTGGGGCTTTTTTAACAGTGTTTCTGCCATTGACTCTTATTGCAACTGTGGTAAACTAGCCTAAACTCATTGTAAGATGCTCTGTTCAGAATATGACAGGTTATCTATAAGCAGCTTTGGGACACAAATCTTTTAACTCTTGGGACTACATAATTACTGCATCAACATTTGCCCAGAACATGAACTGATAAAATAACTGTGGTGTACTTTACAGTTTTAGCATCATCAAACAATTTAGCTGTTGATCCAAGTTCACCTCTGTCTTGGGATATGATTGTGTTGTTAGTTTTCAAGTTTTATTATTTTGGGGGTTTGTTTTGTGTTGTGGTTTGGTTTGTTTTTAAATCTGGTTACTGTTTGTGTGTTGACTTGTTCTTTAGAATATTAATGTATTCAAAACTAACTGGACATTTTGTCTAAAGTATGTTGTAAATTTGCCTGAAGATAACATCTTAAGGAAAATTAATGTGAATTAATGGGATTTCAGAAATTAAATCTTGTAGAAAGGGTTAAATAGACAAAATTTCCCACTGTTGTTACTTTCTTGTTATGCAAATGGATTTACATAAGCCCACTTCTTATACACATTTCACAGTCTTTGTGGAAATGAGGTATCAGCAATGCAATGTCTATTGCTTGCTTTTCTGGTACAGCTGTATGCTTTACAACCTCTTTGAGGTGAAGAAGATCCATGTATAACAAATAACTTTAAAAATATTATCCAAATGGGAAAACTACTAATGAACTCCCAAAGTCTTTCAATGCCAAACAACAGGAGTTACCAAGAACAGAAAGCTACTTCAGATTTCCAGAAGGAAAAGCCAATTATCAGACAGAGGATAAAAAGTCTTGGAAGACAAAGATATTATGAGGGGCAGAATTGTCACCCTAAATATATGGATATCTATGGAGGAGTAATGTAAAAAGCTGGTAATTGAGGCAGCATTAACTGTTTCAGTGTTTCTGTAAACAGGAAAGGATTGGGAAGATTCCTTTACAAAGGATTTCATTGCTGTCTGAGGATGACATCTGGTTTCAGTGTTCTAGTTTAAACAATCTCCACTGATGGAATTAAAAGATAAAGAAATACTATAGGTTCCTTGCATAAAGAGCTAAGCTAAATATGAAGCCTACTGAAACATGAGATGCCCATCAGAGGGTCATTCGATCTGATGAGCTGTTATAGTCTACAGTAAAAGTTAGCAAACTGCCTTCTTTTGCAAGTAGTTGAGAAAGTGCTTCATTTTGACAGTCTCCTGATTTTTATGTTGAATGAAATGTTCACTTGGGATTTATTGTCCAGTTTTGAAGACTTAAAGGCTTACTGGAAAAAAAAAAAAAAAACACTTTACTATAGAGTTAAATGAGTGTCAGATAAAGCAAAAAGTCATGTCTGGGTATTTCATTTTGACTGTTAAAAGTTCCGTTACACATCTGTTTAAGTTATCTTTGTTTCATATATCTTACTAGTCAATTGGTGTGCTGAACAGGAAAATCGTGCATCTCTAATGTAAAACCAATTTATGAGGAGACGGATATTTAAAATACAACAAATATAGGCCTGTTATCAAAGTTGACAAGAAAATACTGTTCAAAGTTTGGGGGGAAGGGGGCGGCGTGTTTGGTTTTTGGTTTTCTGGTTCTGTTTTTTTTGTTGTTGTTGTTTGGTTTTTTGGTTTTGTGTTGGTGTTTTTGTTTATATGTTTGGGTTTGGCTTGTCCCAATAATGTAACTGGAGATGTCTAGTCTTGCAAGTGATCTATACAGAAATTTATTTCTCCTCCTTTATAGCAAACAAAGTGGAGTTAGGGTTCAGCAAGGTGTTGGATTTGTATAGATAAAGACTGCATCAAGGTGCTAGTAGAATCTGAACAGGAACCACTCCTGTTATCACCTCTTAACTAGGACTTGTCCTCATTTTTCTATTTGTTCTTTCAGCTGGTGATGTTATGTACTAATTATTGCACTAGCTTACATGACTGTGGAGGCTCAACCAGCAAAACAGTGATTAAATTGCTTCAACTGTGACTTTAATCACTATTGAAACCTTCATGAGTTCATCTCCCTGCTTAAAGATCTGTTGTGTTGGACATTACAAAAACCCTAGATTCAGACTTATGCAAAGTCGTGTGCATTGATTATGAGATTTGTGATGAAAGAAATGTCAATATTTAATGGATTTAATTTATTTAATTTTTGCAGAACATATACACAAAGGAAAATATAAAAAAAAGTATTCCTTTTTTCTTTTTTTTATAGACTTCTAGTTTTACTCAAACTACACAAGTTATTTGTCGCTACTATTTAAACACAGGTTTTTCCTTAAAGTGAAATTGTAAGGAAAGCAGTGGCTGAAATTTGAATGAAGCTTCTATAAAAGCATTTCAAGTTCCTGGGGTTCTAGTACATAAAGAAACTATAATAGTGTGTATGGTATTATTCAGTGTGAGGCAAGCTGTAAAATAAGGTACCTGCACCTGTAACAAGAGGAAGAAATATGCTTTCACCTAAAGTCAAAATGCTATAAGGCAAGCATTATAAAGGTTAGTACAAATGCAACATAGATATCTTAAGGTTCTAGTTCTGTACTGCAATTTTATTTCTTTAACTAAATCTATTGTAGCTTATAAAACTGTCTGAACTGCAATCTTGATGGATTTTTCTTTAAAATTAGCAAGTACTTTTTTTCTTTTTTGAGACTTGAGCATTAAAAATTTGTGCTTTGGTACTCCCATGTTCATGTTTATTACACAAGAGTAAATAAGCTCATACTTCTATAATTCTTTGAAGGATTCGAGATTTTCCAACAATCAAATCACTACACTATACTTAGAAGCATGTCTTGCAGTGTGGCATATTCAAACAGGAATGAGAAGAAATACTTTTTCCAGGACAATTCAAAACTACATTCAGATACATAGTGTACTTTGTTCCTCATGGGCAGAGAATTTTTTTTTTCCTTTGTCAGCTGAAGTGCTCTGGGAATAATAGGGTAGCTATAAACTACTAGAAACAATTCAAGGAGCAAAGATGCACATGTTCATAAGCAATAGCTGTCACAGTTTTAGATTATTTCACAAAAATTCCCCAAATGGTTGTATTGCTTTTCACAGTTTTAGTGTGGAAGGTCTTTTCTAAGGAAAATTTTAAGTACTGAAAAATTAAATGTCTACTCTCTCTTACTGGCTTGTTTTTAATACAAGACTTCAAATTATTTTTCTTCAATTGTCTCAAAAGATTCCATTCTGCATGAAAAAGACAACTTGTATGAATGAATGTTTTGTATAGTATCTTAGTTTTCTCTTCCTTGCATTTATTCGTTTGGTTTTTTATTTTTATTTTTGATATGCAGTGAACTCTGAAAATGTGATCTATATGTGGATAGGGGGGAAATAGTGATGTTTCTAGAATCCTACAGCTTCTTTCTGAAGGCCTCTTTCTTGTAAGGAATACAAGAGGAATTAGCCAAAATCCCATCATCTGAAGAAGCATTTTACGAGCACAATTTCACATAGATCTTTATGAAGAATCTACTCTACTATTAGAATCAAGCTTTCTCCTCCAAGAAATCAGTTATGTCCCCTGGCCACATCTGTCTGATTGCTAGAGAGGAGTATGGCAGTGTTACAACCTGATCAGTTTGAAATGGACAAGACAGGAGGATGCAGTTCTATTCAGTTTCTTTCATTGTGTAGCAGCTCTGCTGCTGGTCTTCCATCCATCACTATTCAGAATTCACTGAAGTCTGGTTTCTCCAGCTCTCCTTTTCACTCTTGGGGTGGCTTCAGACCAGATTACTCTAAGACTTGCAGTGAATATCTCAACCATCCCAGGGGTTTCGTTTTCCACTTACATATCTCATCTATGTAGCAGCTTTGTTGCTTGAGAACTTCTGGGATTTACAGAAGGGTAATCTTTTGTGTTATAGAGATTGCACTGTTAAAAACATGAAATACATAAAAGCCTCAGTATTTCCTATCTAGTAAGGAAGATTTTTTTCAGAGGATCTGTAGTTTAAAGCCAAAGCAGACTCAACATACTGGAGATTAGTTATTACACAAGCTAGAATGATTTTTGGAAATATATGCAGAGCTTGAGGGACCATATTATATTTTAAAATTTGTGACACTTTGCAAGCCAAGGTAAGCTTGGGAATTCTTTTCATTAAAATATGCTCCGCTTATGCGATTCACTTAATAATAGATTGTACAGGTTTTCAGATAACTTTCTTAATTGGACTTGAAAATTGATTCCACTAAATTTGATTTCAATGTGTTTTGTGTTAAGCTTGTTAAAGTAAGAATATCTAAGTAGGAGCATGGAGGTGTTACTAAATTCCAAGTATTCAAAGTGAGAACAATCAACATGAAAATTATTGAGGTGTTGGATTAAATGAAGCTGAATATTTTTAAGTGATTCATAAGAAGATTGTTATAAAAAGAACAGATTCTGCATTAACAAAAAATTACAAGTTCAAATTAGTGCTCATGGCTTTCCAAAATTAAAGGAACAATAAGAACTGTTTCTCATAACTTAACTGTGCAGGAGGAGCATCAGGCTGGTCCTTTTTTTTTTTTCTTTTTTTTTTCTCCACAATTCAACAAGTTGTAAAGAAACATATGTTGAAGAGCATTTTCATACTTTTAATATATTCATTTTCTTAGTAATTAATCTACACAGACATAATTTGTAACGATTACATATAACTACCCAGATATTTGCTGGAAGGCCTACACAGCCAGCCATTCGCAGTCTAGGAGGTTCCTCCAGTGTATAGATGATAACTTCTTGATGCAAATGGTGGATGAGCCAACCAGGAGAGGAGCACTGCTGGATCTTATACTCACTGACAAGCAGGGTCTGGTTGAAGTGGTGAAAGTTGAGAGCAGCCTTGGCTGCAGCGACCATGAAATGGTGGAGTTCAGAATCCTGTGCGGTAGGAACAGAATACCAAACAGGATCGCAACCCTGGGCTTCAGCAGGGCCAACTCTGACCTTTTCAAGAGATTGCTAGGGGAAATCCCATGGGACAGGGTACTAGAAGGTAAAGGGACCTAAGATAGTTGGCTTAAATTCAAGGACCACTTCTTCCAAGCTCAAGATCAGAGCATCCCAACAGGTAGGAAATAAAGAAAGGGAGCCAGGAGACCCGCATGATTAAACAGGGAACTGCTGGGCAAACACAAGTGGAAGAAGAGAGTCTTTAGATCATGGAAGGAGGTGATGGCCACTTAGGATGTCTATAAGGCTGTTGTCAGAGGATGTAGGGAGGCAACCAGGAAAGCTAAGGCCTCCTTGGAGTTAAACCTTGAAAGAGAGGTCAAGGACAAAAGAAAAGGCTTCTTCAAATACATTGCAGACAAAACTAACACAAGAGGCAATGTAGGCCCACTGATGAATGAAGCTGGTGGTCTGGTGGCAGAGGATATAGAGAAGGCGGAGTTACTGAATTCCTTCTTTGCCTCTGTCTATACTTCTGAAGACTGTCCTTGGGAGCTCCAGACCACTGAGGCCCCAGAGGAAGTCAGGATAGAGAAGGAGTTCTCCTTGATTGATGAGGACTGGGTTAGGGATCAACTGAGCAATCTGAATGTGCATAAATCCATGGGCCCCGATGGGATGCACCCATGAGTGCTGAGGGAGCTGGCAGAAGTCATTGCTAGACCACTCTCCATCATCTTTAGTAAGTCATAGAGAATAGGAGAGGTGCCCGAGGACGAGAAGAAAGCAAATGTCACTCCAGTCTTCAAAAAGGGCAAGAAGGAGGACCCGGGTAACTACAGACTGATCATCCTCACCTCCATTCCCGGAAAGGTGATGGAGCAACTTCTCTTTGGCACTGTCTCTAGGCATATCAAGGACAAGGGGGTCATCAGGAGCAGTCAACATGGTTTTACCAAGGGGAAGTCATGTTTGACCATCCTCATAGCCTTCTATGAAGAAATAAGGTGAGACCTCATCGGGAATATTGTGTCCAGTTCTGGGCCCCTCAGTTCAAGAAGGACCGGTAACTGCTTGAAAGAGTCCAGTGCAGAGCCACAAAGATGATTAATGGAGTCAAGCATCTTCCTTATGAGGAAAGGCTGAGGGAGCTGGGTCTCTTTGGCTTGGAGAAGAGGAGACTGAGGGGTGACCTCATTAACGTTTATAAATACATAAAGGGTGTATATCAGGAGGACGGAGCCAGGCTCTTCTCTGTTATGTCCAGTGATAGGACAAGAGGCAATGGGTGTAAGATGGAGCATAAGAGGTTTCCCAGTAACATATGGAAAAACTTTTTCACTGTGAGGGTGATGGAGCACTGGAACAGGCTGCCCAGAGAGGTGGTGGAGCCTCCTTCTCTGGAGGCATTTAAAACCCACCCAGACACGTTTCTATGTGACCTGCTCTAGGTGACCCTGCTCTGGTAGGGGGGTTGGACTAGATGATCTTTTGAGGTCCCTTTCAACCTTTAACATTCTGTGATTGCATTTGTAAAGCATAACTTAAATACCTTGTTGACCTTTCTTTGTGATCAGAAACTAAATGGTTAATAATGCTGAAAGTGGTTTTAAGTGTGTAAGTGGTCTCAGTTCATATAGCTGAATGCAGCTCTTCACATTTTAGAGCTATTATGTCAAACTTTCTTTAGACCAACTTCCATATTTAAGGATTTTGTTAATGTGAAGATAAAACAATCTGAGCAAGATGACTTTTTAAAAAGTATGGGAAATATTTTGATATTCAAGAGGTGCTGAGAGATGATGGTGTTATACACTAATTCATATAGATTGCTTCACAGCTCTGCTAATAAAGGATTAGGGATCGCTTTCTTTGGTGTAATAGTGTAAACCACTTCTTCCTGTGCCACGTATCATCCTGGGGGAGGAGTGGGAGGAAGTAAAATTTTGTCAAATCTGGATCTACTGAAAATATCTTAAGTAATGCTAAACTGAGGCATGACTCAACCTCTGTGGGAAACAAGTATCTCCACCAGTGCAATGTGCATTGTTTAATGTACAATGGAGTTGATCTAAGCACATAATATTATTCCTTAAGACCATCAGTCTTGTAATTGCAGTTTCTGGGTTTTTTTTTTATTAAAGTGTTTGCCATGCAGTTCCCAAATATATGCTGCCATATCTTACTTTCTCTAGTAGGTGAAGGATTTGGGATTTTTCTGATTTTATTGATCTCTGATACAAAACAATACTTTTAAACCAAAAAATCACAGCATGGGTTTTTTTTTCTAATTAAGGCTGTGTCTATGATGTCTGTTCTATATGGGTGGCTTCATCTTAGTAAGGAATGTTGCTTAAGAGGTGGGGAGAATCCTTCGAGCAGCCATGCATTCTATGTTTGAAGCAAATTAATTAGTATAAAAGCAGGTCCTTAGTGAAGACAAGCTGAATGACCAGCACTGAAGATCCTATTTTTCTGTAAATTTGTTAGCAGTTTTTATTTGTTTTAGTAGATGTTAACAGCAGCACACAAAAAAACCACAGGATATGCTAACTCAGGCTTTTTATACAGTATTTCAAACACTTTAGTGTGAAGACTATTTTTCCTCCACAGTTTTTCACCTTCCTGAGCCAAAGAAAATAAAGATTCATTCACCTTAAAGATAAAGATAGAATAGTAATCTGTTTCTAGAGACTTGGATATATACATGGATGCAGACATATGATCAAACTATAATCGCCTAATGAACTCCACCATTTAGTCCACTGTAGCAGGTGTTGTGGAAATGCCTAAGAGAGGTTTCTCTTGGACAGAAAAGTACATTTCAGAATATATCAAGTAAGAAACGTCTGCTCACTGACAAGTTTCAATTAACCCAGTTCTCATTATGCTGTGAAACAAATGGTGTTTCTTTAGGTGGTTGTGCTTTCCTATTGGTCATGCTTTGGGCAAATCAATTCTCCTTTGTGTCTGTTTGCCTGTGTAAAACACCACTACTGTTTAGTTCCTTTGGCCTGTTAGTAAGTATTAGTATAGGTTTTTATTTGAAGGTTCAGTCTCTGGAGTGGGATGCATCACTGAGGGATGTGATCACGCTTTCCTGACTGTTACATGAAACCTGCATTTCTGTGTGCAGGATAGGGGATGTTCCCAAGAATACTGCTTGTCAGAAGCACTGCATGGCAGCACCTGAATTCAACCTGCAGCTCTCAAAACATCAGTGAAAGGGTTTTTGGATACATTGGTCATAGCAAGTAGGGACTTCAGCTCAGGGGGATTCTATTATTCTATGAAGTTGTATGATGTTAGTATCATAGGGGATACTAGTAATTGTTCACAGAGTAACTGTAACTTTGGGGACTGTTACAGCCAAAAGAACAGAGTGCTGGTAGCAAATACCAGAAACAAGGCATATTAAATAGGAGACTATTGGCTGTGTTTGGAGAAAAAAGGTCAGATTCCAAACTGGGATCATCTTCTTTAAAATGGCCACTGGGAAATTTTAGTAAGCAAATGCTCTTTATGAATGCTTTTTCTAAGGGATCCCACTCTGTGTGCTCAAAAGTGTATGTAAAATACATACTCTAAATTTAAGTACTGTATCTGAGATAACATTCTTCTATATAAAGGTAACACTCAAAAAATTAAATAATTTTACAGATCGAAAAAGACCAAATTTGGTTTCTCAAAGTGGCATTATTCATTATTCTCCTAATGCATGGTTCTCAGATGACTTGCATTTTAGCTTAAGAATGGGAGAATAGACCTCTGAACTAGGGCCTCAGAAGGACTGGGTTTTGGACTTGCTTTGTCTGTCTTTCATCACTGATTTCAAGTCCATGTGTAGTACTGAAATATAATCAAATTTCTCAGGAGATCTGTGCTCCTAGGCTCTGAAAAGTGTTTTGCACTTTTGAAATGAAGTGCTATATATAAAAAAACAAACAAAAAAAAGTATTTCTTTCTAGTATATGCAAGATAAGCTTATTCACAGCTTTATATGTGAACCTATGAAATCTCAAGAAGGAATTTTCAAGGCTAGTAGTAAGGTCTGTAACGTAATTTAAAAAGGAAAGGGTCTTTTCCTTTTAGATAGGCATGACACAGTAGTAGTGTGTGTTGAGTTTGTTTAGTGAAAAGCAACTGTTATTTTGGGAGGTGTAATAAACGTTCATTTGTTTACTGTTCTCTTAGCTTCAATTCCTACACAGCCAGACTTTCAGGGTAAATTAGGTATATCACTGTATCTTAAGAAAGCCAAGCAGTAAAACAATTGTATACACACTTTACCTGTGAAATTACCTGTATCTTTCTTGGTGTTAGCATAAAGAAGTAGCCATAAGAAGTAAGTTATTGCTCCTGCTTCAAGACTCTGCTTTCTGTGTGGTTGAGTCTCCATGGATGGCAGGCAGAACAGCTGTCTGTGCAAACTGGCTCAACAGGAGCAAGCCACAGCTCAGTGCTGCACTCCAATTGCAGTAAGCTTTTCCAAGGGCACGGTTCAACAGCAGACTGAATCTGGCTTTAGGGTTCCTACTTCTAATCAAGAATATTGCAGCTACATGATGGTAAGCAGTGATCCAGTACAAACATTCTGCTAACTCAACAGTTTTCTGGGAATTTTGACAAGTTAATGATATTGTTGGGCTTTATGCCAGACTGACTATTATCTCTTCTACTAGAGCTGTCATGTAACCAGCATAGAGCATAAAACTATCACAGAGTCTATATTGTCTGCAGCATCTAATTTGAGGGAAAAATGTGGTTCTTTTCTCATGTCTAATACAAATTAAATCTGTGTTGCTCTGCACAAGTGCAGTATTAATAGTTACGGAACTATAGCTTGAGAACATATTATTTTTGACTGTTTTCTTCTGGCTAGTTGTAGGCAGGATGAACATACTTCTTTACAAAGGACCTTCAGTGCAGCACTAACATACATACATAGATGGTGCAAAAGCAAGGGGATAAAATAACATTCTGTAAATTTGGGTGGGACAGAAAGAGTAGTGTCTTGCATTCATTGCAATTTGCTGCTTCTTGTCCCGCGCTCTTTGTATTCATCATACCTATCCACTTTACGTACACAGCATACGTATGTAGTCACAGAAAGGATAAAGTTTGGTAAGTAATCATCAGAATGAAAATATGCTCATTTATCTCAAAAGAGTTTAATACTCACTGTTGAGTTCCCTATACTACTAATGCAGTACTGGGGGGGAAAAGGCAACTTTTATGTTGCAACAGATAATTTTTTTATATCAATGCAGCATAACAATACTTGGTTGATACTGTGGAAATCCATAAAACAGAAAATGCTTACCTTTGGTTGTGATTTATTATGTTCAATCTAAAGGACAGTATGCTTTCTCTTCTGTTTACATTCAATTTGTTTCTTCTTGTGTTGCAGACAACATTACCGCTATAATGTGGTGTTGTCTTTTCTGTCTGCAATGATACATGATACATTATATGATTTGTCAAGATGAATCTTTTAAACAATATCGGATTAAGTCAAATGTGAACAGCCTAGTTTTTTCTCAGGTAGTGATGAGATTTACAGAGCAATGTAAGTCCCTGGATGATGAAGGCTTCTTAATTTTTACCTAATGAAGCTTATAGCTATGACTGAAACAACAGTAGCTAAAGGCTGTAAGTAAGATTCCTCAAAGAAAATATGTGATGGTAAGCCCATGAACACAGCACTCTTTGTATATGTTCTATGCAAAGCTCTATTAAAATATAGATATATAATTTCTCTTAAATACAGCATTCTAAGTGATGTGCAGATCTTAGAACTGCTAAGGAGAGATGGAGAAAATAAAGCTCTTAGCCCTAAGACATCTGATATGATTTCAGTTTTACTAATATTGTATATTTTATTTTATTTTGTTTTATTTTGTGCCCTCCTCTCTCTTTTTTTGGGAAAGAAAAGGCCTCAGAATTAAATCTGGTCTCTGATGTCATTTTTCTACCTCTCCTCTCCCCTTCCTTCCCTCTAATATAAACATGGTTTACTTGCAGTTTAATCTTTTCCTTTCTATGGTTCACTTTATTCTAATTTGAGTGACAGCTATGTAAGAAGAACTGTAGCACGTGGGGAATTGGACTGTTGGGACACCTCCTGAATAGCCTGTGGAAATTATAGAGACTGATTACTACAGACGTCTAGCAGTCATTTCCATTATCCTGATGATCCTGCCTTGAATTTTCCTAGACTGAAAATAGGAACACCACATTTAAATAGTGTAAGATGGTATGCAAGCATAAAATGTACTTGCATACATCCATGCATGCATATATATATGCATATGTTTATTTATTTTTCTCCCTTGTTTGGAAAACTGTTTTGAAAAAAACATCACCGTTATCATTTACATGTTTTAACATTGGTAAACATGCAAATCATAAAATCATTGGATTTGTTTTTCAACCCCCCCCCCCAAATTTACTTACGTTTTTACTTATAATGATGAAATAACTAGTCAACTGCTTTTTGCTTTACTGATTTTTACCAAAGTCCATAGGTAGGCACTATGCATAGCAGTGTGTTGGCAAAGGAAAAGAGTTCATAGGTTTTGTATGTGACAGATATAACTATTTTCAGTTGGTTAAAAGTTGAAAAGATACCAGTATCCATTCCATATATTTGAAATAGAAACTGTTGAATTTGACTGAAAGGCAAAAGACTAGTACATATATTTCTTATTTTTGCTAGTATACTTTGCAAAGCAACTCTTCTTAAAAATTACCACAGTTGAGGTTTCATTAGCAAACTATGGGAGCTTCCAAAAGCTGTGACTTCCTGTTGATGATAAAATGAAATAGACTAAACAAAAAGAAATTTTAAGTTATGAGTAGCTGACTTTTTTTTTTTTAATTGGCAAACTGTGAATTAAACAGGGATTTATTTTCAGAACCATTCACCTCTTGCTGTGGAAATTAGACATCATCTTAACTGTCTGTAGCATGCTCTTTGTTTAAAAGACTGCAGTAGCTATCAGGGTTACATTTTTCCAGTTTGTGCTAGAGGTCGTAAGTATATAGAGTGAGGGTATACTTTCAATGCTGGGTGGATTTATGTATAAAAGAAAATACTGTTTACCAATAGAACTCCATGATCACTTTTTTCATTGCGATGCCTTCCAAAGCCAGAGGAGAAAAAAAACATAGTTTGACAGGTAGTAAGAAGTGTATTTATGGCAAATTGTGAGGTAACTATACCCTTCAGTAATTAATGATTAGTACTTTTCAACATGCATAATATTTAGACACAAGAGGAAAATATGCTATTAACCAAAAACAGGAAGAGGTTTCCATTGAATCAAAGGTAATACATTCATAAATATTTGTATTTATTTAAGAAACAATTTCTCAATCTAAAGCAATGCTGTGGTGGACAAAAATACATGGAAAAATTCTGGACATTGCAGCAATGAAACATATGTGAATGTCCTGTGTTTACATTAGTGAAAGAAATAAAGGATTGGTAGAAATAAAGTACATGACAAAGCAGCACATACCAATACTTGCTTCCTGATTACAATGGTGCTTATTGTGAAATTTGAGGTCCAATGATGTTTAAAATAACGAAGCTATTTAGTTCATGTTTTACAGCATCAATAAATACGAAAAATCTTAAGATTTTCAGATAGTGCAAGTGTGTCTACATCCATCTACCAACAACATTTATAGCCAAATCACATCATACCTCATTCAAGTAAGTTCTAATATGACAATATAAAAAAAAATCTGTTGCATATAACTTTATAATTTATTTGTACCATAGGTGCCTCCTAGTATTCTTAATTTGTTTTTAAATGGTAGCCATGTTTGGATGTGGTGTCTCAAGGCACTCGAAATTTTGATTTGTTTTCTTGACATATATACACCTCCTGTAAGTTCAGAACCTGAGCATCCCTAATCTTTTATGAAAACTTTGTGTGAAATTGTAAGTACAGGGTATTACTTATATTGTTCCTTAGCTCTAATGAGCTTTGCACTAGTGGAGGATATGTTGATGGGAACATTGTTGGGAAACATGCTCCTCCTGAATATTGCATAAATAGCTACAGTGAACAGATAAATAGTATTTTAGTTGAATATTTCTCTTGTTTGATGTGCTATGACATTTCATTGTTGGCACTGAATAAACAGAAGCTGCAAGTATTTGAATTCCAGTGTGATCAAACTACTTTTTACTCCTTACTCTTACCTTTATTCCTTTATTAGGACAAACTGTACTTTTAAAATAAAAAAAAAAAAGTAAATCAATTTGTTTGGATTCTGAATGTCCTGTGACATTCCCATACTATCAGAGTATCTTTCTGGTGCCTACCTTCTACTGTCTGTGTATTATGCCAAATGGTTTCTGTTATGGAGCCTAAAGATGCCACACTGAAGTATTTTTCTACATTCAAGTTCAGATTCTGTTATTGGATTTTACACACATAGATTTTTGGGTGTCTTGTGAGTCACACTATATAGTATTGCTCAATTTATCTATATTAATCAGCATGTATTATCAAGGCCCTTAGTTGTGAAGTGTCTTGTCAATTTTTTTATATTGGAAGATACTTTATATTACAGGGTTTTTAAAAAAATTCTTTTTTGTGAAGACTCAGGGTGATATAAACACTGACTAAAAGTCAAAATGACTTCCAAGTATGACAATTAGGAACTGAACCATATGGAAAATGCAAAATTTTGATAATGTTGATAGTTCAGATCTGAGTAGAAAAGGGGGTAAATACTGGTATGCCCTAACTACTCTTATGAAATTTGTAGCATATAAAGGTATCTCATACTAGTAGTAACCCACTGTATTTGCAAGTTTTCTTCCAAATATGCCATTTAAGTATGTTTTTAAAATATATGCATGGGTTTTCTCTGTTGTTTGGGGTTTTTTATGCAACTGTCTCGTTGTCATGGTTTAAGGTCAGGGCGGCCCCTTAGACCTATAACAGATGCTCTCTGTTAATGCCCCTCCCTCCCCAAAGGGGAAGAGAAAGGGAATAAAGGAGAGAGACTTAGTGATTAGAAAAAGAAACTAGAACAGATTTACTGAAAATTAAATTAATAAAAATGTAAATGGAATATATACAAATCTATACAAAACCAATATCGAACCCAACCTCCCTGATGGTAATGACATCACCGTCACCACTGATGCTGTGGAGCAGGCACCGGGGCAGTCCCAGACTGGGCCCTGCAGTAGATGGAAGCTGTGTTCAGGAGCTGGATTCTTGTACCGGGTTCAGGAACACACAGACCGGGATTGAAGGCAGAACAGTCAGAGTCCTTCTTGGGTGCTCCAAGGAAGGAACTGAAAGAGGACCCGAGCTAAGACAAGCAAAAGCTGTCAAAGCAGTCCAAGAGGGGAGAAGGACCCAGAGACCCTGCAGGTCCCTCAGCTCTAAACTGCATATGATGTATATGGGTTGGAATACCTCATTGGTCCATTTAGAGTCACCTGTCCTGTCCGCTCCTCCCTGCAGGTGCAGCCTTTCACTTTCTGCACCACCCAATGTGGTACACAAGGTCCAGCAGTGGCCTTGGTCTGCACACCAATCCTTGGTAGTAATTCTAAACATGAGGTGTTACCACTGCTAGAAGCAGACACTGTCTGTGAGAACAGGCTGCTAACTTCAGACAGTGCAGTTAGTTAGAAGAACTGAGCTGAAAAGTAAAATTACTGAACAGAATTAGTTTTGTTCTCACTCAAACCAGGACAGTAGTCTAAACTGGAGGGATTTTTCACTAAATGTTGGCCTTTCTATAGGAGTTCTTTAAGATGGCATAATGCTAGTGTTTCCAAAGTACCCTTTTACCATCAAAAATGTCTTTGGGTTTGTTGTTCTATTATTGTATGTATTAAACCTCATCTTGATAAGAGTCAGATTAGCATAAAACATGTTGGGAGATAGAGATGAATAAACTGTATCGATACAATTCAACATGGTTTTAGCAAGTATACAGGTAGGATAGCTTTTATTTCAGTTATATTTGTTTTTCCTGAAGCAGTTTCATTTTGGATGTAGCTTTGTTAGAAATAGTACTACTTTATATTCAGAATATTCAGAAATGCCAGCAAAACTGCTTTTTGTAATCCTCTACAACACTGATGCTTGTACTAAAACACTCCGTCTGTTTGTTTACTGGAGATTCATCAGGCCAGCTACAGATGCTATTTCTACAAGATCTTCCCTAGAGTAGAGTTTTAATTAAAACAACTCTTTTTACCCCAGCTGTCAGTACAACCCATGTAAAAGGCAGGAAGCTTGTTTTTAGAGAAGAGTTTGAATATTTAGCTTGTCCTAAAGTCTATAACCACAAAATAAAATGTAGCATTGAATTTTTTTAATTATGAGTTCTTTTCTCCCTTACCAGTTTGCAGTAACATTGTCTGTTTGCAGAAGTTATTTTAGCACTTTCTAAAGCTTGCTTTCTTCATAAACAGAAGTTCACAATGCACAGTCATTCCATTCAGCTTGAAAATAATTTGGAGGAAAACTTTTAAGACTATTCTAATCTAATCCCTACTTTACAGATAGCAGGAGTTGCACAGCACCTTCAATGTTTCTGGTTTTTTACCCCTTGTCACCTTTCATATGAAGTAATACCTCGAAGTTTCACATTATTATTGAGTCAGTTCTTCCATCAAGCTGGTAGATAGTTGACTATCCACTTAACAATACAGCACAAGAAGTGGAAGGTAGCTTGGAAAAATAACTGAGTAAAAATTTAAAGTCATGTCAACTTAAATTCTCATTCTCATTATCGCTTCATAAAAAGACCTGGGTTGAAATAAGTCACATGATCTGAACCAAGGTAGCCCAAATTCCTAAAACCCTTTAATCCCCAAACCCCTTCTGATTTTTCTACCTCTCCTACTGTTGCTAGCCTTTTCCTTTCTCAGCCCCAGGAACAGCTGATCACAACAGGTAAAATTGTCCTCATACATATTTACTGGAAAAATTGATTACTGTAATGCTGCTGAATACCTGTATTCTCTGAAATCTTCCAGCTGCTTTTATAGGTTTTGTCTTCAATCCTAAAAACATGCATAACAATTTACAGTTATTTTGCCATTATTTTATGACCATTTCAGAAGTTTAGAACTCAAGTAACTTTAAATAGTGTCTCCTTTATCACTGGTTATTACTTTGACCATAAAGTATTGGTGTTCCTAATTATAATTTCTGTTGGTTTTTTGTTTGGTTAGTTGGGTTTTTTTGTTTTGATGGAATTTTTTTGGTGTTAAAGTTGGTTTGAAAGATCCCCCTCCCAAGTATTTCATCCTGTCTTCACTCAATCTCATATACCTGCCCTGCTGTTTCAGCAATAGATCTGTAGTTCCTTGATAGCTACTGTTCCATGGCAGACTACATGACTGATGTCTGCCTTCAGTCTTCTTAACAAGATGAATGGGAGTTGTATGTCATCTGTAAATGCTTTTCTACCCCTGTGATTTACCATATCTGCTTTAGAGCACTGAATTGGCAGTTAGCTTACAAAAAAACATGCTAAGTAGGTTTTAAAATTATTAATTTATTTTATTATTTCCTGTCTGTAATATCTGCGCCAAAATACATCTTTAGGAGCCAAGGAGGAAGAGAAGGCAGGACAGCATGACAGAACTGCAACAGCAATCAGTTTACACTGGCTTACACTGCTATAGAACCATACCTTGCAGAGGTATGTTTTAAGGTTGACTGGTAATTTTGTCCAAAATAAAGTGTTTTGGGGTTTTGTTGTGGGTTGGTTATTTCTTTAATTTGAGCACATTGTAAGCTGGATAACAAAAGAAACTCACTTATAGCTGTAGGAGCTGAGAGAACAAACTGTGGTGTTGAAGATTGATTTGCACTATCTGGAAGCCAAGATATGGAAAAGATGACTTGCTCTTCCTTGTGAAAAGGAAGACAAAGAAGTTTGAATGATGAGCTTGGTATCTTTCAATAAAGTGAGGATTTGTGTGGTAGCTATTACTTTTAAAAACCTCACACAGAGTTCAAATCCTTGCCCTAGAAGACTGCTTTAACAATGAGATCTGCCCTTTGAGGGTAAGGGATATTCTAAGCATCTGTTATTTGGAGGTCTGGCTCATTTACAAAAGCATAAAAATGTTTGTAGTCCTAGAAAGAGCATGATTTTTATTATCTAAGTGTGAAGACAGTCCTTTATGGAGGAAGAGACTGTTTTCAGTTCTTGCTACTAACATGTGCACTTCATCTAATAATTCAAACAAAAACGTTTGCAGTCACTGTGCCAGGTACTCGGCAAATCCTAAAAGCACATCTGAAGCAATAATCAAGAGATCATAACCATATCCAGCACTTATATTCCTAAATAATTTTTCATTGATAGAACTCAAGATTGTGTAGACCCTTCGTCACCGAAGAATGTAAGAATATTTACTAAAGAGTACTACATTAGACTGCTCAGGAGGTGACCATGTGCTCTACCAGTTCTTCCTGACACTGAAAAGTTTGGGACTTCAAAATTGGAAAATTAACTTTTCATGCAGCATAATTTGGTATATGTTTATGTGATGCATAGGAAATACAGTATTTTATTCGAATTTATCTTTCTATTGTTTTAGTTTAAGTAGTTGCTCAGAGTTTTTCTTTAAATGCCTAAAGTGTATCAAGAAAATGTGGTTTTTAACTTCAAATTTTAAAACACATTTAAGAGATTTTTCTGTACTTCTAGAACTAAAATAACTGTTTGCATACAATGCTTTTAAAACCATGAATGGAAATCAACTTGCAAGAAAATTCCTGAATATTTTTTGGTTATGAGGCTTTTCAGTTCTGGTTTGGTTTTGGGGGTTTTTTTTGTGTTTTGTTTTTTTTTTTGCATTAGCGTTTCACCCACCCACTCTATGGTTGGCATAATTCCTGGAGTGAGAATGTGATGGAGGTAATGTAGCCTTGAAAGCACTTCCCAATGTGTATTATTTCAGGTTTTGAATATCAAAGATAGTTTAATTGCTTATTAACAACACTTTAAATTGCCTGATGAATTCTCATTATGAAGAAATTCTCTGGAATTATTTTTCGTAATACCAAAACTGTAGTAATTATTTACTACCGACTATTAAGGAATCACTAGGTAATGTTTTTAAGTGCACATTATCTAAGAGGAAGCTACTTGGTTATTCTTTTTATAAGCTTTTTTTTTAACGCATGTTCTTAAAGACAACTAAAGTATTGTCTTTACATGCACTAGACATGGGACAGTGCTGGAGAGTCCCTGAACAGAGACACTTCAAACACTAAGAGTATAAGAGTTGATGTGGTTGTCTTTCAGTTCTGTGTCTGTTCTTCTCTAGAGCAACATGAGGGGAAAAGAAGTCATTTCAGTCAGGTTTGGGAGAGGAAATGTCGGAAGCAGAACTAGGAATATATGGAATTATCTTTCATGAAATTTGGTTCTTCAGTGACTTCAGGGACCAATTCTACCTTCACCATCCATTTTGGCATGTTTAAAATACTGTGTTATTGAAGACTACTCTTTCCCTTTGGGTTACATGCAGAAACACATACTTCAATCAGCCCAGAACCTTTCCACATCTCTCAGACTCCATAGAATTCCTTTTCACAGTACCTTCAGGATTCTTCCCCTGCACTTGCTTAACTCCTGACAGTGTGTTTAGTTTATCACCTTACCCCTTCACAACCAGATGGATGAGGGAACACGTATTCTTAAGCTTCTTTGGGAACCTACATAAGACTAACCAGCAAACTAAGCACCAGAGAAAACACTCAAGCTGTTCCTCAATAGGGATTGTCTGTTCAGCTGGTGATATGGGAAACTCAATATCATAAATTTTCAATATTTATTAAGAACAAGCAAAAGGTTCAAAACAGCTATGGAGGAATTTAAAAAACAAACAACAAAAACCCACAAAAAATGCAACAACAACCAAAAAAAATCAAACAAAACCGAAGGAAAAAACTAACAATGACAAAAAAAACACCTGCAGAAGCCTCACTTCCACAGGTTAAACTCAGATACAGCTAGTTCTTCTTTATAAGATTAAGAGTGACATTAAAATAGATTTTTATATATATCTTCCACTGTTGGAATCACCAAGTTATATTATGTGTGTGTTTTAGGGACAAGATTTCACTCTAGAGGAAGGGCCATGAAAACCTTTAGTAGACTGGAATCTCTAGCCCACTTTAAGTATCCCCTGTTGGGGCTATTTCAGAGTCTCACCAGAATTTCTTGTATGACAACCAGTTCATTGTGTAAAGGTCTGTAGACAAATTCAGGCATTTTGGTGGGAAAAAGGGCAAAATAATTTTCGAAGCTGTAAAAGAGCTGTATGTGAACTGGCATAGGTGAGTAAATTAAGTCATTTTTAAAGCATCATGTTACTAAAGTTTGGTACTTTCTAGATCAATGTATTGCTACTAATGGTGTTTATTTTCTAAATTTTGACTGCACAAAGGTTCCAACTGTTGGAGGAATTGGACATTTTTTTAGTTTGCACTTTTCTTTGTAGTTTGCACTAATATTTTAGTTTTGTTCTGTTTCTCAACTACCTACTTATCTTCATGGAGCAAAGGACAAGACAAGGTAATTTGCACGATAAATATGGATAAAAGCACTTCTAGAAAACACTGCACTAGTCTATTATGTGGATACAGTATTTCTAATATGTCATGCTTAAAGGTTGCTATAAATTAATGCTGAGTAAGATCTGCTGAAGAGATTTTTAGTGGTTTAAGCAAAATAACTTGATACCAAGAATGAGTTTAGGTCAAGTTTTGTTAGATTTTAATGATAATATTTATACAGATGTTTTCTAAAAAATTTTTGCTTCTAACTTAAAACTTCATTAGCACAAATGATGAAGCAACTATTTATTTAGATAACTGAAAGATTTTTAAGTATCCATGATCTTGGTTTTGGTGGTTGCTAATGGATGAGACATACTGTAGAAAAGATTTCACTACTTTGTAGTTTTACACTTAAAGTATCTGAAATAAACATAGATATAATTGAAATGCAACATTCAAAGTAATTTGATTATACACTATATCTATGAATGGAAGTTTTGTCTTAGTGGAGGGAAGAGAAGATTTGTAAAAGTTCCTTTTAAGCAGGACAATAGTCATCATTTCAAGACCAATGTGATAAGGAGTCAGTTGTATTATAGCAACATACAAAAACTTGAATATTACATAAGTCAGTCAGTAAAAACTGAGAATACAACAGTTCTAATAATTTCATTACTACGGTGATAGATTTAGATTTCTTTTTCACACCTTTTCCAAAATACACTTGATCTAAATATTGCAAAAAGATTTTGTTGTGTATGTGTGTTTGATTTATGTTCTTAGTTTTGCTTTCTGGGCAACTTTTGCTAGGGTGTTTTGTGTTTTGGGTTTTTTTGGGTTTTTTTTTGTGGGGGGTAGATTTTTAATTCTTCATTTTTTCTTTGGTGGGTTTTTTGTTAATGATATTTTCTTGTTGTTGTTTTGGTTTATGTTTTGATAGTATATTTTTACATCACTACTTTTGCTAATGGATTTTTTCTTGATTTCTGCATGTCATAGCATCATTCACCTCATAAACTATGCTATGAGTCATTAAAAAAATGCAAATACCTTACTCATCACTTTAAAGAATCTGATAATAACTATAAAGACATAAACTGGGAATTTTAAACATAGGGATCTCAGGCCGTGTCTGTAGGTATATCTACAGGAGTGTTTCCACTCAGGTGGGGCATGTGCTTGTGAACCTCCTCACTTAAGACCTCTCAGTTCATAATCTGGAGCATTTTTGGAGATCAGAGCTGGGTTCCTCACAAACAAAACTTGAGCCTTCCAGGGGTAGAGGAAACACATTCCAGTGTCTGTTGGGCATTCACGCACAGCACCAGGCTCAACTGGCCTGGGTAAACCCTCCTGAAATGCATGTAGTGAGGAAATGTTTTTTTCAGCACTGTCTGTGAATGCATTCATCTAGTGTCACGCTAGGTGTAGAGAGAGGAGGTGCTTTCTTTCTTTCTCTCAATTACTCAGGTCTCTTAGGAACACTATCTTCTTAGTTAAAATAAGAGTTTCTGAATATTACCTCTTAAAGTACTTGTAGTTATGGTGAAATTATTTTTCCTCAGGAATCTGCATTTAAACATATATCCCTTTTAAGTGTTTTGCAGTATTGAACTGCACTGCTGTCAGTAACTATTGGTAGAAAGCTGGACAAGAAAACAATTACTAATTTCCTTTAGCATGTTAATCTTTACACACAGTGTAGAGCAGGATTGGTTAGAAATGGAAGTAGATAGCAGTGTTGGCCAGGAACGTAAATCTTTCTATGGGATTGATCAGGAGTTGGATTAAGTGGCACAAATCTGTTTTATGAGTTTGGTTGCTCTTTCATTGTCTGCTTAATGAAAATTCATAAAGAAGTCCTTGTGCAAAGGAGCAGATCACAAGTAAATGTTTTTTTCTTCCTTACCTATCAAATACTGGCTTTCTTTCACTGCAGGACAACTTTTATGGGACAATTGTGATCAACAGTGATTGCTTTTCCTAAAATTAACCTCACCTGGTTAGTATTGGATAAAGGGACTCAAATCTCAGCAGTAATAGGGAACCACACCAGAAGTGTGTTAGGAAAATTGATTGTAATAGCTGATAAGTATTAAAAGAAGGAAACATCAACTTACTGGAAATGGTTTTAAAACAAACTGATAGCAACTGGGTTTTGAAGGAAGCTTAAGGCATTCCACTTTTGTTAAAATCATGTGGCTTAGCAGACCTGTCATCCAAGTCCTAGAAGACTGTATAGATTTAAATGAAAGGAGAGCTGATTCACCTCAGTTTTGTCTGTGTAGGCCCACTTGAAGTACCTGGACGCTCTAAGAGGGGTTGGTTTAATGTCAGCTACTGAAACTGCTCAGAAAGTGGGTGACTGAAATCATCATCAGCTCTAAATTGGAATGCACCGATGGAGAGGATGGAATGCTGGCAGCTACTAAATCGCTGTCAGCAGTGCAAGTTTTAAGTGCTGAAGTCATTTACAGGTTTGGACATGTCCATTTCTGTCAGGTGGAGTCTTTCAGAGAAAAAAATAACAAACCCACACCAAAAAACCACAATGAAAATGACCCCAATCCTAGTGTCCTCCCACCACTAACTGTCCCACCAAAACTTCACAATTCATGTGGTTTCCATCAAATTCGGATTAAAGTAGTTCATATTCCACAGTGGTGCAACTCTTTACCACCAACAACCCTCCAGGTGTCATGCATCTCCTTCCCTACCAGGATGTGTGGGTCACAAACCACCTCTTCTGGAGAGTTGAGGTTTCCCCTATTTACACATGCTTTTTGTTGGAGATGAGTGGGCTTCGTGTGTCTGTGCTGCCCTACAATCCACATGCTGGTGGGAAAACACCCAAACCTTCAGATGTGCAGACCATGAGGGTGTGTGTGTCCATGCTTGTATTGTACCCTGTGTTGTCACTCCAGCTGCTGGAGGCTGTCGAGTGCCTGGTGGGAAAGGTGCATCTAGGTGGAGATGGCAAGGTCAATGAGTTCTGGCTTTGGCAGGATTCAAACCAGGCTCTGTTCTCTACTCAGTTCTTTTCCTCTTTGTCCTTGCTATTACAAATATTTACTATTCCTTTACACTTTTTGGAGATAACTTTTTAAATCGGCTTTGTAGATTCCTGGTTAATGTTTAATTTGACCAAAGGCCACAGTCTTCTCTGCAT
Organism: Todiramphus chloris collaris; assembly: GCA_025345505.1. NCBI lineage: Eukaryota > Metazoa > Chordata > Aves > Coraciiformes > Alcedinidae > Todiramphus > Todiramphus chloris. Next base: position 7,432,787 of record JANVCC010000035.1, read on the forward strand.
TATAATTTTGGGACAAATGCTCTCATAGGCAGTTCTGGATGTTCCTTTTCCATGTTCTTTACACTCACTTCCCTGCTGTATCAGCTGCTGTAATCCTGACCATGTGGATACCTCCACAGTGAAGAACTAAATGATTTATTTTTTTCTTCCATATGTTATGCTCAGGAGGAAGAAGACTTTGAGATTTTAATTACCCAAATACCAGGGAACAGACTGAACTCTAAGGATAGCAGCAATAGTAGATGAGAAAGGGGTTAAAAGAAGAACTTTGTCTTTCAGTAGTGGAAACGTTTTTGATTTTTTTTTTTTTTTTTTTTGCCGTACTGTGCCCTGAGGCCCAGGTTCTCTTTCTGTCTCACGTTTTATATACTGCTATATATATTTACAGATTTTTTTTTTCTTTCTTGCAACTTATTTGAGTCTAGTAATTTCTCTTCTTTAAAGCTATTTGTTTCTTTGGAAACTTTCTTTTATGTGAAGTTATTTAACATGTAAGACAGCTGTAAAATTCTTCTACCTTTCAAGGGGCCTTGGAATAAACTCCTTCCTTTCAGTTTTCTAATAGACTCTCAACCAGTTAATGTTTTTTTAATACAGAAATTCTGTTGACAAAACTATGCATAATACTTATTTCATTAAAACGGAAACATGTAATGAGTGTTAATGCTGTTTTAACAATAAGCTTCTAAGGAATGGAGATAGGGAATAAGACAAAAAGGCTCTGGTTGCATAGAAATAAATGATGGGATTAGGTTAGAAGTTAATTTAACTCTCCAGTAGGCCTTATTATTTAATGTTTATAAGTTGTCAGAGTACTCTAAAGACTGAAATATTCACGGTCTCAACTGACAGTTACCACATTTCTAAAAATCTTCATGCATACACCTGTTTTTATCTTGCACTCTCTGTCAGGAACTAGAAGCGAATGAACCCCAAATATGCAGGTTTTCCCATAGAAAGCCATTGGAATGTATAACAAGGTACCTGAAATGTGCATGTCATACAGAAGATGCTTCTGTTCCCTTCAGAGCTTTAAGCAATAACATTAACTAGAGCTGTTGGTCCGTAGCAGGAGGAGAGAAGATGCCCTAGTTCTCTCTACGTTATCTTTGGTCCTTAAGCTGTCATCTCATTTGAGCTGAAATAACTGGTTGAGAGGTTTTATCTTTCTACTAATTTGAGCTGGAAAATGTTTTCCAAAATGTATATCCTAGCAACTACACCCTAAAAAAAAGGAAGAATTTGTCACCCTTCCCTCTGTAATCTTCATTGCAGGCTGTGCTCTTACCACACCTCTTTTGAGCTATCTTCAGAATAAATAACTCACTCATACTACATACATCTGTTGATAGTTTGGGAAATATTTTGAGCTATTCTACTGAGTGAAATCAGCTCATGCAAGACATACAGTTACTGCTAGAAAAGGTAAAAGGAATGGAACAAGGTTAAGTAAAGAAGAAAGAAAAGAATAGCAGAATAAAAGTGGGATGAGGAGGGAAGAGGGACAAACCTTCTTTTGGCAATATCAAGTTGCATGTTTGTTATGTATTTACTAGCTTTGAGGGACCTGAAACCAGTTCAAGGAAGGTTCCACTGGATCTGTCACAAGGTAAATTCATGTGTCCCAAAGAGGAGGTGTAAGGATGTCATTGAGGGAGGTAATACTTTCGGTATTGTTGGGCTGTTGTCAGTAAAGCTGACTGTCTTGCTTTCCTCATTAAAAAGACTATGATAGATTTGCCTTAATATTGTTCAGTGGTATCACTTGGTTTTACCAAAAAAATTATTCAATTTAATGCAGGAGATACTACACAAGTTATCTAGAGTTAATCAAAAGCAACCCCTTGAAAGAACCAAATGCAACTTGGTCTGCATTTGCAGAGGACAGAAAGAATTTGCTTCTGGTCACTTTAAATAGGTAGAGCACTACAGTTAATTTTCCCTTGAAGAGCTAGCTTACTGAAAAGCAATGATTTAAATCACCTTGAGTATTGTGTTATACTATCTCTAAGGATGTGATAACTATTAAGACTACAGTCCTAATGCTGTTACCTTTAAGGTTTGTAGGTCCCTTGTACAAAGAAAATATGATGTTGCAATGCAGATATAACACACTATTCCAACAGCCCTGTGGAGACAACAAAAGTAAGAATAGTCTGTCGTAATTGGTGAAAGGAGAATTAAATGTACTTTTTGTATTATGATTAAGCTATAAAATTAAAAGTAAGTAAACTTATTTTTAAGTTCAGTTCCATATCCTGCATATGTTGGTCTTCCTTCTTCACAATTCACCAAATATTTGGAACATGGGTAAACAACATTGTGTTTATGACCAAGTAGCAGAAAGCTTAGTACAGATGAAGTGTTTGTAGAAATGATTAACTCTTACACCTCTCTGTATGTGGAACTTAAGGGTTTTTTTTCCAGGAACTTCAAAGGAAGATGTATTTTATTTAAATCTTTTTCAATTTTGTTTGGAGTTCAAGCAAATCTGTCTAATTGCTTTTCCAGTTGCAAAGCCAGTAGACACCCCACAGTCCTTCTAAAAGATTGTTTAATTACTATGTTTAAATAATGAGCCATTGCTCTCCTCACCACAGCTAAATATTTCTGGAAGTGGGCTGGAGTGTTCTTTACTTTGTTCAGAAGTGTATGAAGGGTGATGGTAGCATACTGAACTTCAAGATGAAAGATTTAAAGTTTGGCGGTTGCACCGGGGGGGGGTGGGGAGGAAGTAAACCACAAATTTGCCCTCTTCTGAAGCAAGTGATGGACAATAAATTAAATGATGCCAGAATCTTCTAGGAGTTATATGTCTACATATAAACATAATTCATAATAAAACAGAAAATAACTATCAGAGGGCTGAATTTAAAAACATATCTACATTGCATCTGGTGAAATCTATTTAGTTAGGTATTTGGTTGTATCTTTCAGTAGGTGGCATTATAAATTGTAACTTCTTTGCTAAGTAAAACACAATCATTTGAATGTATTTAAATAAGTAAACCTAGATTTGACAGCAAAATATTTACGCAAAAACTATTAAAACTGTAAGTCTGGCAATTACTAATGTGACTTGAAAGTTTTCCAGTTCCTGGTTTTGATCACATGCATGTTCATATTAGTTCTTACTTATCAGCTTCTATCTCATCTAATCTGTTTCCATCAAAATAATTTCATAAGTTCACAAAAACATCAGTTTTGGAAAGGATTTGGAGAACATGCATTATTATTATTTTTATTATTATTTTCAATATTATGATTTTGTTTTATATAAATCAGAGCTGATACGCAGAACCCTGAAGTCTTTATCTGATTAGAGTAGTGATTTTTTTTTATTCCGTCTGTTCTGTGACACAATTAACAATAACAATTCATGAACATATCTACATAGCCTTTTCCAACCACTTCAAGTGACTCTTTACATGTACAGTTCCTAGCAAACTTCACTAAGACATTTTTGATCCCAACACACATGTTCTTCTTCAGAGACTAAGTCTAGTATTTTTAAATGCTTTTGAGTTTTTTCACTTCTATGTAATTTCTGGTCATTCATTGAAGACAAGTGGAGTCATATTGCCCCCAGCAGGGAAAGTGCAGAACATAATTTCATTCCTCTATATCAAGCCCAAAGCACAATGCTTATGTGGATATACACAATATAAGGACATAAAAGTAGATATGAGGAATGTGTGTTAGGAGAGTAATTTTTCAGAAATAAACAACCAATCTGAATGTAACATGTTTTAATAAACAAATTTTTTTCCTTATCTTTTTGAAATTTATACCTTGTTTCAGTATGCACAGCAGTAGTTCATATAGAGAAAAAATAACTTATTTTGCTCTCAAGATCTGTTTTCAAGACTCGCCCAATATATTTTTCAGGGTGTTTTTAAGACCTAGTTTGATAATTCTTCCTTAAGTATATACAAAATTCCTTTTTGTCATAGTGGCTAGTCTTTTTAACAGAATTATGCATATATATAAATTATACAATGAGGATTGGTTATTTTTTGTTGTTTTGTTGGGTTTTTTTTTTAAGAAAAGAAGTTTTCTCATTTAGAAGGTGGCAAAAATCTCATAGGATATTGTTTAGTAAAGAACTGTGGAGATAACTATTGTTTTACTTCACTTCTTATTTTTATTAATACTGAATATACTCAGTTTCATGTGTAAAATAAAGAGAAAAATTTACCTCTTTGATCATTGCATTCTACAGCAACTTTGACTTTATCCTACAGTAGAATCCTATTCTGAATCACTGATTAAATACCTACTTTTTAAAAACTACATGAAGCACACAGTATGGTATTTTTTCCTTCCCTTGAGTAAAATTATCTTTTGATACAATGTCATCTTTAGCTTTTCTCTTATTAAAATTTTAAATTAAAAAAAATCTCATAGATAAGTCCTCTGACATGTCACTTGATAAAATGTGATAGAACTTACATGTGATAAACCTTAAAAAAAATTGCTATCTAATAATAAATCATGTCAGCTTATATTACAAGGTTCGTTAAAGTTTGTGTACATTCTTTAGACTTTATTATAGTTAAGATACTTGATGCCTGATAAGATATTTAAAATTAAACATTTCTTTCTATTAACATTGAAGTAGTTGCATCTGCAAGTAAGACTTTTTAATTCTTGGACAACATCCTAGATATAAAAGCTTATTTAAGTATAGGTGATTGGACTGAAAACTTGCTGTGCATGACATTAGGCTCAACTTGATATTTATCTTGTTTGTGTTGAGAGAGTGGAATAGTTTAGTCATTTCCGAGAAGGTAGCTAAAGAAGATTGCTGATTTTGCACATTTAAAAGATTCGATAACACTTTCTTTGTGACTGTGGTAACTGTGATTTAGTAGGTACTTGAATGTTACCACAGTGCTGGGATTTATGCCAGGTTGTGTGTCTTGCCATTTTGTTCCTATAAGCCTTGGGAAAGAAAGTCATAGTGTGAATGTGTTCTGTTGGTATGCTGCTGGGATGGTGATGAGACTGAAAGCTTCTTTGCAGTAAAAGTGCTTGTAAATGCTACTGCTGAGTAGTTTGTGCATGTGCTTTTCCATTCTATCATGGCATGTGGCTAGCTAGAGTATGTGCTAACAAAAACACTTGTTTTTCCCCAGAGAAGGGCTAATCCACATGATGTCTGAGACTTTGTGTTTCTCTCAAGATCTCAGTAGCTTCCTTAGCTCTTCTCAAAATCAAGAATTTGAATTGTTTCTTGCAAGGGTTAAGAGAAAATGCAACTGAAAATATGTGAAGCCAGAAGGGTTTCTGTTGGTGGCTAATCCAAGTGAAAGATGCATTGAAAAGGTTAGAATAGGTTGTCAGATTACACTACAATAAGTGTGGGAAAATATAGGAATCATATTTCAAGTCATGATTTGGTATTCAGCGATTAGCACACAGAAACAATTGAATGACAAGGCTGTAGTATAATGCCTAAAATAATCAACAAGGAACTCAGTTTCTGTAACTTTCTTCTTGGTTTTTTTGGTGGGTTTTTTTTTTTTTTTTTTTTTTTGTTTTAAAATAAAAATGGAGGGGAGGAATAAATTATGTGACATAATTTCCCCTGTTAGTGCTCCTTTAACTTGTGTTTTATGAAACAGTAAGAATATCCATTTAAAGGAAAAAGTTGTATTGTAGAAAAGAATGTGTCCACTGACATAGATATCCACCCAGGGAGATAGATACACAATTAATTTTTATTTATCCTGTGCATGGTTGTAGTGCTTGAACTCACACTGTCATGTACTCATCTACACATAACCTTATTGAGCTTGATTGCTGATATAGAAGACAATGATTTCTCTAAATTCGTAACCAGTCACAAGAGGCCAGGTTACATACACAACATTAGTTAGGTGCAACTTGCTTTAAAACTAATTTTCTACAGTTACTGACTAAGCACAAGCTTCAAGGAGGTTTAACTACACACAATATGAAACTGCAAATATAAATTGCTTCTGCACAAATGTAATAAGCAAAAAAAAATTAGTCTGGAACTGCAAAGTGGAAAATTTTTAATCTAAGGCATTTCAAGTATTTTTTAATAGCACCTGGCAATGATAGAAAAATTGAAAAAGCCTCTACAACTTCGTTGTATTTTAATGATTTATACATGCTAAAAGAAAAAAAGAATACCCAATTTCAATTGTGATATTTTTCTGTCTTTCTAAATAGGTGGACAAAATAAACCTGAATAAAATAAATCCAAATAGGCCTACTAAATAGACTAAATAGATACTGTTCTGAACAGCTGAGCCTTTCTATTTGAGCTTGTCATCATAAGTCAATTATTTGAGCAGAGATGGTTGCTGAAATACAGCAAATCTTATTTCATAATCCATTTCTAAGGATAGTAAGGTATTCTATTCATTTTAGAACAAAAAGGAGGGGAAAATTGCTCTATATACTGCATGACATTTAAAATAAGTTGCATAAAACTGGAGAAAAATTATTTTGATAAATTACTCTCTTTGGAGAACTAGTAATTGGGCAAGAACATTCCTCTATGTTACCAAATATTCTAACAATATTAAAGTCTGTATTTTGTATGTCACATCAATTTGTAATAACACAGACGTTGTCTAGATATATTAATGTTATTCATTTTACAGTCTAGATCATGTTTGTCCAAATACTGACAACTTGACACCTTAAGAATTTTGGTTATAGTCAATTGGATTTGTATACTAATAAATAATTACTTTTATAAGTAGCTCCTGTTCATGGATCTTAAGCAAGGAATTATTTAGCAGATTTTTACCAGGCTCATCCTCTCATCTGGCTGTTCATCTCATTCTCACTGAGGCTTCTTATTGAACGGTGGGCATTGTAGCTGTATGGGGCAGAGAATTCCCTAAATCAACATAAACTTTCAGTAACTCATGTACAACTCCTTGAGGAAAAAGGATCTACAGTATAAAAAGCAGAATTTGTGGTTTAATTTTGAGAAACTTTGTGTAGTACTACTGTAAAAGTATTTATGTGTAAAATTAAACCCTGGAGAAAAATTAAAGGCTTGACTTTCCTTGCTGAATTATGCTATGCTTGTCTTCAGTCTTAATGACACTCAGGGTTAGTTAAACTGTTTCCTTATTTCTCTGTGTGTAAGTAGGTATTTAAATGTAATCAGGAAAATCTTTCCATTATATAGTTAAACAACTTTTTAAAAATTAAGTCTGGAAAGGATTAGTCTACCAAAATGTAATATATAGACTCAATGTACCTTGTGGAAACTAGAGAAGAAGTGAGAGAGAAGAATACTCCAGCTTATATTATTTACTGCAAATCACCAATATTAAATGAAAAAAAAAAAAAAAATCATTGTAATTTCTCTATTCAGTCCATTCCCTCAGGCAAGCACATATTGAAAAGCACTATAGTTTTCCTAATTTTTATCCAATTTCTTGACACCTACCTGGAACTATAGATTCTAAATGCTTAGATTCTAAGTCCTTAGGGGCTTCATTTAACAAAGAAGGATTTTAAAGCTTGATGGATATCATAACAATATTCACAGATAAATTTTAATATACTGTTGAGCTTTATTTGAGTAGGATAAAAAGATAAAATATTGCTAGTAGTGAGAGACCATTTCTAAATATCTAATGAGAAACAGCATAGAATGTTAGCCTGATGTTCAAGTCACTTAAAAAATATGGATTGAATTTAAACAGTGGTTTTAACAGTAATGACAACTGTATAACAACACCCAAGTTTGTCAGTCCTCTGTAACAGTCAGAAAACTCCCCACAATACACAGAGCTCATGGGAGTAATGAGGTTATGGCGGGAGAAAACAAAATGAAGGGCATGTTGTTGCTGAATTCAGCAAGGAAAACATTCAGTTAACATAAACACAGTGTAGAATTATTCCACATTAAATTAGTTGTCTCACAGGGATACACTGAAACTTTGGGTTTGCTTCTATAGTTATCTATATGTGCAGAAAGAGAAATAATGCAGAGGGATTTTAATAAACGTGTATTGGGAGTTAGGTTAAGTGGGTTAAACACTACATTCAAGCCCATGTTTTGTTTTAGTATGCAGTGAAAAAAACTATGTAGGGAAAATTTTCATCTCAACATGGATACCCTGAAGTACTAGCTTTTTCCTGACAATCTTAATAAAAAAATGCTTAGCAAATGATAGAACTGGTTTCTTCAGCACAGCAGTGCTTTTTGTGGCCTGGGGTTTATTTTCTGATATACAAGCAAGTCAATATCTTTTCTAAACTTTTAACTTCAAGAAGCTATTTGATTTGTTTGCTTTCACTATGTTTTGGAAATATTTTTTACTGATGGAGCTAAATCTGAGTTATATCGTTACAGATCCCTAATGATCACATATTTTGCCTGCTAATTTAAATCACTCCAGTAGAATATCAGTAAAAATACATAAAAGTTATGTTAGCTTCTTTTCCACTAGCTATATTTCACAGCAATGGTGATTTGTCTGATTAAGAGATTAGTCTCTGAGAAGAGCATATTTGAATGCGAATGAACTCCAAATGCTCAGTAGTTCCAAGTAGATTATTTTCCACATGATAGAGGTAGTTCTAATTATTTGCACATGGTCTGATTGCTATAGTGTGTATTACTGTTTGGATTACCATATTATTGCCGTAAAATGTGTGCTGTGATGGCAAAAATAGATTTTGTATTATACAGAGAGGAGCAGAGATGCAGACGAAATGGAGATGTATTAGTGGGGTTTTAAAGGACCATATGAGTTACATGCTAGTTTCTGAAATGAATCTACAGACTTGGTGACAGCATATACACTGAGAATTATAAATCATCTTGCAAAATGCTGTGAAATCTAGAATAAAATTTCAGCTTTTCTTTTTTTAATGCAGAAAACTTTATATGACTTTGTTCTACCATCAGTCTCTAGATCCTTTTTTACTTTGTCGGTTCTTTGATTTAATACAACCAAACAGAATGCTGTGCTCTTTGGGTTGCTTTTAATGACACAGTATTGTTCACAATGGACAGTGTGTGTCCATGATAGCCCAGGAAGGCCTGGAGAGTGCCCTGTAGCCTGCAGAGCTTCCAGGTTTTTGGACCACTACTAGCATGTTAGTATCCAGGCTAAAGAAACTTCACTATAACTCTGTGTGGCATCAAATTAGTAACTATAATTTCTATTTATGTTTCAGTTACCTTAGGAGGAGCTCTGGTAGAATTTATTTAAATCTGCATGATCTTTTATTTCCTGGGGATAATATAAAAAATAACAGCTCTTCCTTCTTCCATAATAGTTTGGAGTTACATTTTTTTAACTTATTACAGGGAATCATTCTCTCATCTTCTTAGATCTTCCTCATGGTGGGAACTTCTGAAGGAAAAAACAAAACAAAACCTTTCTTTTTTTACAACACCTCTTTAGTCTGAACTCCAGCAGCAACCAAACAAAAGTTATCTTCTGATTTATGTAATAGAATGGTGTAGAATGTCCTGTGCAAGCAGAATTTATATGAAAGAAGTTAACATTAAATTAGTATTTTACAGGCTGTGAGTGTGTGGTTAAGGGGTAGAAGCAGCGTGAGAAGCATTTGTTAAGATATCAACTGTCTCCCAAAACTAAACAGCTGTGTCAGCACAGCCCTATGCCTACGCTAATTATGAATAGGGATATGCTTTCGGAGGTGATGTGGGAAGAGAATACGGAGAAGTGCTTGGGAAATGCAGCATTAATAATATCAGATCATGCAGCATTACCTAAGTAAAAATCCTTGCTGAATCTATCGGTCACACTGCAGTAAATGTCTATAGAGGAGTTGGAAACCTCGTAAGAAATGTATTTCCCCACCTAATGTTATTATCTAGTGTTGAGATGTCATGTGTTTTTTCATTATAATGTGCAAACCCACTGAAAATCATTGTAGCCAGACTCTCCAAGCCATCGGATTCTATATGACTTACTCTAGGAGCAGAAAAGCTTTAAAAAAAATGTAGCTATAGGAAAACACATGGCTGTGCTCAGGCAAGAGGCACAACATGTCCCAGAATCATCCAGCTGACTGCTCAGCTTCATACAGAATGGGGTAGGGGTTGGTAGAGTGTGCACGCACACGTGTGTGTGTGTGTGTGTATATATCTCACTCTGACTTCTTGAGGCATTTGTCTTTCTGTCCTTCCTTTGTCCTTGTCTTATTTTTTTCCTTCATTCTTAGTGTAGTATACTGTGTGTGATTGGTGAAGGTGGTGGTTTTTTTTAATTTGGTAAGTGTTCTATATCAAACAGTGTTTACAAGGGAATATACTGGACTAATTAGTTGAAGCTTCATCTCAAGCAAGATGAGGGAGAGACCATGCTTTTCTAGTGTTGCCTGTGTAGTGCTGCTTTTTTTTTTAACTGCCCCTTTCAGATTTTCTCTCTCTTTTTTTTTTTTCTTTCCCCCTCCCCCTCTTCAAAGCAAAAACAATGATTATTGGAAGGCTTTTAAAAACAATGAAAATATGTAGTTATGTATTATTTGCTGTGATCCTGTTTCTGCTTTTGCATGATTATGACATGGCAAGATTAATAAAAGTGTAAGTCAATGTATACACCAAGTCAATAGTCCATGCATAAAAGGAATCTACATTAAAATGGGAGCTTATAAGCTCAATATGGCATATGACAAGTTAACTAATAGTAAATAAAGCCTAGTAATAAAACCCAATTAATTTCAAGTCTGCAAACGTATTGAAGTAGCTGATCCGGCAAACAAAGTTATTGCTTCATCCTCAGAAAATGAGAAAATAATCTGCAAATTTCCCAGATAAATACATCCTTTTACCTCTGATCAATTTGTATAAAAAAGGATGTGCGTATATCTGAACATAATATGTTTTCAGAGGGTTTCAGATTACAAAATAATCAAACCTTTCTTAATTGACCTGGGGTGAATACTTACAGTTGCTAACTACTCTTCCATTACTTGAAATTAATTCTTAAATTAGAAGAGCAATGTCCAAACCTTCATGTTTATTAAGGGATATTAATAAGCACTTAAGATGAAACTCCTCTTCTTTATGCAATGTATGCCTACATTTGTGTTCTGTAGCCACTTAGATTTATTTTCTGTTTTGAACTTCAGCCGTTTCTATTCGCTTGACAGACACCGACACTCTGAAAGTATAGTATGTGAAGCACTCCCATTTATTACTGTAGCTGACTTTGCAATTGCTTTTACTTTTGGGAATTCTTCAAAGTATTGTAAATATTTATGCGAAGACTGATCTCATCTATGTCACAACTTTCTATGCATACATACATAACCTTAAGAAATAATGTCTCTTCAAAAACACGTGATAGAATTCGGAAATTACCTTATGAGGGAGAGGGGTAAGGACTGTGCACCTTTTATAAACACATGAATTTGTTGAAAACCTATTTGTGTATTTTTTTAGAATATTAACAAAGCAAGAGTGTATCTATATTTTGGGAGCAATAGCACCTGAAAAAATATTTTTCCTTAGATATTATGTAACAGCTTCTGACTTGATGAACCTGCCTGAGGTTTGAGAATAAATGCAGCATGCAAGGTATCACAACAGCTCATAGCTTCACCAAGTTAAGGTTCTGTATGATAATATGCTTTGGATTTTATGCATCCTATACATTTTTCTCCTTTCCTGTTATTGACAAATGTCAATGGAAGGTCGACCCTGAAAGGTTAAAACTTGATGTACAATTGTCAAGAAACAGTCCTTTTAACAGGATATTCTCTAATATAATGGACAGTGCTCCTCTTTACTTCACTATTGGATATTTTGATACTTATGCTGTTACTTGGCAAAATAAGTAGTTATCTATTTGATGCTGTTTAGAATTACCAAGTGTTTAGACATCCACATGAGCTGTAGCTATAAGAATGTTTTTGTGTTACTCTTAACACTGATTCAAATAGCTGTCTTCCATTTCTCGTCTGCCAATATCCCTTCTGCTTCAGTTTTCAATTTGGAGTTTGTCTGCTGTTTAAGACTTGCACTGTTCTGTGTCCAGAAGCCAAGTGATTCCAGTGAGACATCATTTCAGAAGTAGAGAACTGCTGTACTAGAAGTAATACCAACCCATTTAACAATTTTTTTTCTTGTGAATTAAACTTCTTAAACATTGTCCAGGAAGACGAAAAGTTAATCCTCCATGTTTCAACAAGAGAAAAACATATGCCAAGCAGAAAGTTGAAGCCGTACATTTCTGACATTGAGTTTCTCTGCTGCTATTTTTGTATGTGTCAGAAGGTGGTGCTGAAATGCAAGGTAGTAGTTGAGAGAGTCACAAAGTGAAATAAAAGATAATTCTTAGAAACTGTTTTGCGTTCTGGACTGTCAGAAATTTTGTTCTGTGGAGCGTCTTTAAGTTATAAAACTATTTTTTATTTCTAAGTATTAGCAAATTGTGTAACCTATAGTTCTTTTTTTTGTATTGTTTTTTCAGCCAGTGATACTAAAGTATTTTTGTAAAATTCAAATCGTCACACATGCAGTGGTTTTATAACAAATATGACACTAAAGGACATGCAGGCAACCTGGGTGAAAAATAAGAGGGGTATATGGCTTTGTGAACTGAATCGTTAAAGCAGTTGGGACAGTGAACTCACTCCCATGATGCTTGCCACAGATCCATTAAGAAACTCTACCAGATAACAACGAATACCATTCTTTCCCAGACTAAGGATTTGCACAGTAAAAATGACAGAGTTACGGTGCCATCTAGGGCTTAATTTTCTTCATGTTCTCTCACTACTCTTCCTCTGGGTGTGGGCAGCACTTAAAGTGAGCAGTGCTTTTAAAGAAACACTCCTACGTTGTGCTCTGCTTCTGAATGACATATACTGAGAAATGTCAGTTTTATTTAGGAAAGGAGGAAGAATTAATTTCTTCTAAATCTTGTCTTTATTTTCTCTTTTTGACTAGAAGCAGCTCAAGAAGTAACTAAGTAGAATCAGTTGGGATGCTGTTCACAAAACAGCACTTGCTGTTGACAAAATCCTTAATTATGCAACAGACCAGTGTTTTCCTTTCTGTCTCATTCAGTGCATTAGGTGATTTAGTAGGAATATTGGCTTTTAGTATACCTTTTTACTGCCATTCCATTGTATATCTTGAGCAGAAACTCCCCTCAGCTCCCACAATCTTCAAACTTTGTAATGGCAATTGATCAAATCAGAGAAGAGGTAAAATGTTTCCTCTTTTGCCACTCCACATTTTCGTATGCCCAATGGTATTTGTCATGTGAAAGGGTAAAGTAATTTGGCAGAAAATAAACCCCTTTGCATTCCAGCTGGTCCTCAGATATCAGGGGCGCTGGGGACAGCTAGGTTTAGATTCTGAGTGATGTCCAATTTTGGCACTATTAGTCCAGTCATGTTCAGTCTGAACTACCACAGCTCAGATTCACTAATAGGGCAATGTTGATTTGGCACTACTAGTCCGGTCGCACTCAGTGTATCCGAACTATCACAGCTCGGATCCCAGTCCGGTCGCATTCAGTCCATCTGAGCTAACATTCACTAATAGCCCCCTGCACTCCCTGCCTAGTCACGCTCCACGGTACCACGCAGCCAGTAAGGAGCTGATGGCACCCGATGACAGAAATTCTGTGACTAGCTGCATGAAAAAGTGCAGTTTATTGACAGCAACAGGAATACAAGTTCTTTTAGATTGCCAGTGATAAATACACCATCTGCTATGTACATATATGTATGGTATACCAAACACATTAAATCAAAGAGCAGCTAAGGAAGCATTCTAAGTTTAAGAGTCCGGATCTTACCCAAAGGCATCCCTAAGCGGGGGAAGCGAGGTTCAACCCATTGACTGATCCCAGGAGTCACAGATGGTCCACGATGATGTCTTCCCCAACATCCTTCCTTACTTAAACCATTTTTATAATAATTTTTACTTTCAAGGTGGAGCTTGAGTGGCTCTAGTCATAAATACCTTTATTATGATTAGTGTAAATTTCTCTCGCTTTACTTTTAAAGATAGAACTGAAGAAATTGCACAGCACAAGCTCAGTGAGGGGTGGTCGCGCTTCGGAGGTGGATAGCCTGTGGGATGGGGGTGTGTTTTGGTATTTTAATGACATTATAATGAGCAAAGTTCACACAAGGACAGTACTTTGTCAAAAACTGGCAGACTGTTGGCACAGGGTCACAAACAGGCAGCTTATCAGTTCTGTAGTACCCTCAAGTTCCCATCTCTGTTGCAATTTCACAGGGCCTGGCTGTGGAATCTTCACTCCAGTCCATCCCCTGTGCTGCTTGCAAGCAGTGTTGCTTAGGGAACTGTTGTGAAATGGATTCCTGGCATACCAGTTGCTCTCTATCCAGAAAGTTTCTCCAATGTTATACCTTTCCTTAATGTGTGAACAATGCTGCACCTTTCGTATGATTTTAATTTTTAAGTTGCCTCCAGTCATTATTCCACAGTATTACATGTATTTTGTTTAGTGGCAAGAAAGGGATCTTGCACTGGGGAATGTGAACATAGAGGTGAAAGTTGCATGGTGTGTAAGGTTTAATGGCAGGAATGTGAATGTATATATCATCAGGGGTTAGGGTTTTTTCCAAATAAAATTATGGATGGAATTATAAGATTTATTGTCCTAGATAATATAAAACATAGGTAATTTATGACTGGCATAAATCATAATACCTGAAAAAAGTTTATTTCTTTATGCTGAAATTCATTACACTTTTCTGTAACTGTTACATGCTTTGTTTGCTTTAAGTGCATTGCTTTCAAATTAACAAGTATGTTTCCTATGGCAGTTGTGGCTTACTTACTGGCCAATACAAGCCTGACAGTGCATGTGTCGAGTTACCTCTTTCTCCTGTTTTTCAAATAGTGGCAGACTAGTATACAAGGCAAGAGGTGGCCTATTCTCAAAATTAAGAGGTGATTTTTGTGTTATGTAATTTTGATGAGTCTGCTCTGGCCCAGTAAATATCCTAGGTACGTCACTGTTTCAGCATTTCTAGTCTTACTGGGAATACCTTAGATATTGACTCTTGGGGAGTGACAGCCAATAGACATCAAGTTGCCAAGGCTTTCCAGAAGGAAAGCTGTTCCCCAGAAAAGAAGACAAGAGTTTATATAACCTGATGGAGAGACTGTTGAGATGTACTTTCCAGACAGGCTATACTATTGTGTAGCTGTTTACTCTATTCCCACCACAGATTAACACTTCTAGTACCATGTCCCTTTTCTTCTGCTCCAATGTATCTTTCCCCTCAGCAACTATTCCTACATGGAATTCATTTTCCCTCAGTAGCAGAAACTCTATGTTCTGTTTAACTGAGATGAAATATAATTTTAAAAGTATAAGTTGAAAATATTTACACTTATTTCCCTCTTTCTTACTTCTGATGTAGATTTCCTGCAGCTTTTCCAGACTTTTATCGAGAGTCAGCAGCTGCCCAAACTGCTGTTGGTTAGAAGTAGATGGCCGCAGCCCGATGCTTCATGCCACATGTATTAAAACCAAATAATACAGAAATAAGCTCTTATTCAAATGCTTTTCAGTTCTGTTTTCATAGAGAGTTGGGTGTGCTATGAACCATCTGAGATCAACATCTATGTAGAAATCAAAATATTATTTGGAGAGATGTGAAGATGAGGAAGCTAGTAAGTGGAGACGAAGAAAGACTATAGATATCTATAATTAAAATAGAGTAATGCAGATAAAGCTCAGTAATTTTACAGTTATTCAGAAAAAAATGAGTCATAAAATTGTTATATGCAAGCTTTTTACACAGGGATTCATTTTAGTAAATAGTTTAAGCAGCGTGTATTAGCTCTCAAATCAACTATTTCATCTATTACGATGTCATATGTTGAAGGGGAGTAAACACCCCAATGTCAGAAGTATTCTTACCCAATATCTTATACTTTATCTTTAAAGAATTGTTAAAAACACAGCTGCACATTAACTACGCTTCTCATGAAACACGTGTTACCTACTTTACCACTCTTGACCTTATCATATGGTAATTTTCTAGCTTTTCAGATGTAATTTTTGAGATTTTCAGAGGTACTCCCAGTTTCTTCCTAAGGTGCTTTTGCTGTCTTAAGTAGTCTTTAAATGATTTACTTCTAGTACTTTCACTTTATATTTCATATGTTGATTGCTTGCTGAACTCTTGCCTTGATGTATGATTAGTAAACGAAGCTATAAAAAGCTTTAAATTAAATTTGCATCAGCTTCTAAAGTCAGATTATTTTATGTTGCAAAGATGAGTTTCCTAATCTTTACCGCATAAACTATAGAGGAGATTGAATAAAATTTGCTATAACTCAAATTATTAAAGAAACATGATAGTTGCTACCTGTGTGTCTGCTAAAATCTGCCCAACACTTAAGTAAAATGCCCTCTGTGGGAAGTGGTTAGAGGTTACTTACACCTACAGCTCTTGGTCATGAAGAAGGATTTTCTGCTCCTTTTTTGACCCAAAAGCTACACATCCTAAATAAAAGCAAAACCAGAGTGTTTAGAGTGTCTAGTTGCTTCATTGGATTGAACATTTGGACGGAAAGAAGCTACTCCAAACAAAATAATAAAATCTTTCTTTGAAGAAAGTGTAACTTTTTTCTATAGAGGACTATAGAGGAAGTAAATGGTGTGCTAAAGATAGTATGATGTTTTTCTTCAGTGTTAGTACTAATCTTTGTAAAGTTTTATGTTTTCTCAATGATCCCTTAGCATTATGACATTTTTCTGACCCAAAAATGAGCTGGTTTTTTTTGGTTTTTTTTGTTGTTGTTGTTGTTTTTTGGGGTTTTTTTTGTTTTTTTTGTTTTTTTTTTTTTACAAACAGTAGTTATATAAGCTTTGCAACTCATTAGCTGTATTTGGGGAATGTTTTCTAAGTTCAGTCAGTTCTTAGTGTGCCAAGGAGAACTTTAGAATCATGTTACACATCTGATTTACTTGAATAGTCTTATCAAAGTTTAGAGAGAATTATGTAGAATTCAGAACTGCCTCAAAAGAAGCCACTTAGCAGATGGAGAGTTAAAAAAAACTAATAGAAATTGTGAAAGGTACTAGCCATTCAAAATATGGAGTGATAGGCATCAAGTGGAATCCTCATTTATTAAAATATTGTTTGTGTGAGACTGCTAAATTAAAAATTACTTACCTGTAGTCTCAAAGAATAGAAGCAAATGAGCTACAAAAGTTTAAGCTTTCTTTTAATCCAGCATATTTCAAGGTTAGTAAGAGATGATGTCAAAGTATAATGGAAGTTAACTACATAGTTTGGCTTGGGTTTCTTTTAGAAGTGACATATGTATTTAATGTTATTTATAGTGCTAGGAGCTTAACAGAATTTGATTACTGTCAGTTAACCAGTCTAGTTTACTGATGCATGTTGTTGACTATAAAAGCCTCAGAAGCCGGTAGTGGGTCCTATGTGTCTTGTAGAGAGTAATGTCCAAAAACTTCCTCAGTGTAGTGTGCTAGAGTTTTGAAGATTGGACATTGCCCTGCTGACATGGCTGTGGGAGATTAAAAAACTACTGTTTCCACTTGGAGACTGTGACTGCTAAATTCTTTGAATGTAAAGATTGCAGATATACTACAAAATATCTTCTAATTCTTTTGCAGTTTTTATAAAATTATATAGAAAATATATACTGAAGAGAAATGTCTAAGTAATCATTTAGGTTAAGAAATATTGTCTCATGTCCTGCAGATTCCTGAATCACCCACATGACCATGCTTAACTGTTTTCTGTGTATGACTTTTTTTGTTTCATATTTAAGTGTATCATTTATTCACTTTCATAACAAGCAAACAAGCAAAACCCCCAAACCCTCAACTTCCTCAACCCCCACAAAAAACACAAACCCACAGTTCTCACATTTAGCCAACCACAATAACAGATGATTAAAATAATTGCATTCATGAGGGAGAATTCTAAACAAATCCTATCCCACAACTGATCAAAATTAATTGAAAATTTTAAGTTTCCATAAATAAAAACAGAACTACAACTTTTACTGCATGTGAACAGTGATCATTTTTGGCAATTAAAATATGCAAAAGGAACACTAGAAAGTATTTTAAATCAATATATTTAGAAGTTGCTTTAAAATAGTAATGAACAGTCTACTCTTTTTGAGTAACCCACAATTTGTCACCTTATGTTTTACTTAGATGCTCCTAAAATTAAGTTCTGTTGTTATGCAGGTATTTCACTCCTTGCTGTATGACAAAACTATGTTTATCTTTACTACATCTGCTAAATCTGGTATTAAGCAGTTCTTCCAAAGCAGCTACAGCTACTAGCTTACTACTATAATGTAGTCCTGGTTTTCCAGAACTCATACGGTTTCAAAGCTGTTAAAATTGTTCTGGACACAAATGTGCAACTTCTGAAAGCACCTCAGAACCTTCAAGTCTTGTTTTGCTAATGAATTTCTAACTGGCTTATTCTTTATGCAGTGATATTGCTCTCCTAACATACAGAAATGTTCATTTTTTCCTTTCTACCAGTCATACGTTGTGCATGTGCAAGATTGCACACTGTTTTGGGAGATCAATAGGGACATGTAGTCTGATGTCAAGTATTTCTAGTTTTACCATACATGTATTTCGAGGAAGTAGATACAGAAAGCAACTAAAATATATAATTAATTATTTATGCATAGGTTTATAGTTGGATAATTCCCTTTCTATAATAGATAGCTGTTTGTGTACAGCTGAAACCTCCACTTTGCAATCATAAGAAAGGAAAGGAACAGCTTTCAGGTTCATGCATAGTCAAATTCCTGAGGCTGGTAAAATCAGTCATAAGCTACTCAGCCACTTCACAGTCCATTTTTTTCCTCCTTTCCATAGCAAGAAGTTCCTTCTGCCTTGCACTGTTTGTTTTGCTTAGATCATTCTTCTGCTTTCCCCTTCTAGAACTCCTTCATTCTTTCTGTAAAAATATTTTTTAAAATTATATTTAGGAGTGACAACTATTAGCATACACTCATGCTGGTTTTAGGAAGAACACCTACAGGATATGAAGATCTACCCATTCTCACAGGAGTCTCATCTGAGGTTTCCAGCTGAATGAAAAACAAAACACAGACCAAAAAAAAGTAACTAATTAATGCTCTAATTCAGATGGACCACTTCAAAAGTACTGCACACCTTTCAAGTTGTGCAGCAAACATGCTATAAATCCCTGTGGTTCCAGCAGGAAAGAAACTTTACACAGATTACTGTTGCAAGATATTTGGGCAGCTTAAGGAATTCACTTCCAAGAAATAGACCCAGTTATTATTAAGCATTAGATAATATTAAATCCATCAAAATGCATTTACTGATTTTTTTTTTCAATTAGATAAGGATTTCATAAAATGTTGTATTTCTGAGAAAATACAAATCCCTAGCCACTGTTGCAGCATTAAGTAGAAAGGAAACAGGCCAGTGCAGCCTAAACAGTGTCTTACAAGAGCAGCAAAATAATTGGTGATTTTTATTTCTTTTCAAAAGGAAAAATGTTATTTCCTGACAAACTCTTAACAGGACTTTTATAAAGGAAGCAGAACCATTGTGCATGTCCACTGGTAGTTCACTTATAGAAATACCGTATTTTGTAGTCCCTTGTTGGTGTATTGTTATCGTCCATAGAAGTCCCTGACAGCCACTCACTCAAAATGCAACAATACAAAGGAGAAAATAAAGGAAGAAATAACTGCATTAAATTTGTCTACCATTTAAAAAAGTTGCCATTTTCCCCACAATCTGTCACAAAGTAATTGTTTTGCTATCTAGCTGTAGCAAATTTGAACAGCAAGAAACTCATTATTTAAAGGACTTTTAAATTTCACATTTTATCTCATTCAACAGTAATCTTTCAAATTCTGTTCCTTTATTCTGCTAATACTACTGACTAAATTGCGAACAATGTATGATTTCTCATTTGGGTTGATTTTTCAATGCTGAAGAAAGCTGTAGTCCAACATGCTCTCGGTTTTGTTTTCATGGCATTTTTAGCACAATATTCTTGAATACTTTTTACATAAATTGTCTTAGGGAGCTGAGTGTATCTGTGAAGGAAGGAGAGAACAAAATGTCCACCTATTTAGGTACAGGGCTATGCTGAAAAGCTAACTCCTAACTTTCCTGCACTCAAGTTTGAAAATTTTAATTTTTTTTTTTAGACTGTGCATACTTTACCTGGGGAGTCTGCATTGCTCTACAATGGATCTAGAAATATTCGGGTGGGTGGTACGTGGCTGAGGCAATAGACTAGTTTTTTCCTTCATATGTCATAGTAAGACAACAACCATTAATTCTGGCTGTTCTTATACTTTGAAATTTTAAAATAATACTTACAGTGATTTTATGACACATATCTGTTGTTGTACATATTTATGTCTACTTGGAAAAAATAGATTAAATAAAGTTATAATTTAATGCATGAGAATCTGTATAGTGCTGAAAAACACATAGCATATAACTATTTCTTATTATTTGATGCAGTTATGTATCTGTATTTTCAGTGTATTATCGTCATAAAGGTTAGGGTTTATTCTTTTAGATGTTGGGGGCTACTACCTTTTCTCAGCATTGGGTATGATTTTCTGTCTTACTAGGAGGAGTTATATTAAGATTTCAAACTCTTCTTCTTCCTCCCTGCTGGAAATGAATGGATCCTTATAAATACTCAGTATTAGTTCACTGAAGACTGAGTAAATTTCTGAAATGTGCTGCTTGTAGGGATGTAAAGGCATTTCTGCAGCTGGGGAAGTCTAGAGAGAGCATGTGGAGCTTGGTTCATTGGAGTTATTTTTATTCTTTTAAGTGAAATCAAAATCTGATCTTGGACAACTTATATGGGGAGCTCTGTATTGAATTTTTCTGAGGAAAAAAAATGTATTTTAAACAAATAACTTAATGTTATTCTTGAAATGGGCTGACTTACCAGGCGTTGGGTGGGAAGGGGGGCAGCAGAGCACCAGCACAGAGCTGGGATAACATTTATGCCCAAAATAGGAGGATAAATTAAGGTTCAAAGACAACATCATTGTGAGGTTTAAAGCTATTAATCGAATGTGATAACCTTGTACCTTTTATTCAGAAAAATAGTCCATATGCTATAGCCTTTGTATGGTAAATGAGATACAGACGCCCTTTACTGAAAGGAACCAGTTTTCAAACAGATTTATCTAAGTTATCTGCAGGAGTTTATTTGTCAACTTAATTAGACAAAAAACCAAATTATCAGTAAGGCATAGACCTTAACCTTGCTAGGATGTACGTTCTGGTAACATTTAGCTGCTCTATTAGGTGATTGTTCTTCTACTTTATGCTTAGGCAGTATATATTTTGAACATGCGTGTGTAATGTAGCTATGAAACCTTAGGCAAAGTATGCTGCAGTATCAGCCCTTCAAGGTGACTTTCTTTCACGCTTTGGTGCTTCTTGCATTTCCATTCGTCTGTGTGCCATATCTTGCTTCATATCCAGCTGGATTACACAGAAATTGATCATGATTTTTAAGATAGAGCCAAAACTCCCAGGAGATCGCCTTTATGCAAATCACATTCTCTAGAGGAGTGAATAGATGCTTAGAATAAAGGAAAAGTGGATAATTACCTGTTGGGTGGTAAATAATCATATGCCTAAAAGAAGGCTGAAAAATAAGCACTGCATGTGTCTGTCTTTGATATTTTTGCCTTTGATATAATTTAGAATTCTTGGTGTAGTACTTAATACTTAGAGACAAAATGTCATTTTACAGACAGCAGAATTTAATCTGGTTATATTTTCCTGATCTATTGCTTATCTTTCATTTGTTTTCTGAATCTATTTGTATATTATATCTCTGTAAATGTGCTTTTTTGTTTGTTTATGGGAGGGTGGTTCATTTTGATTTTTAAGAAAAATATATACAATTCAAACTTAAAGCAGTATGAGCTTGGAAAATCATGTCTGTCAGTCAACAGTTTTTCTTGTTGTTCATTGATTTTTGGGGTTTGTTTGTGGGTTGGTGTTTTTTGTTTTATTTGTTTGGTGCTCGTTTTATGGGGCGGGTGGGGGGGAGTGTGGGGGGTGTAGTTAAGAGGTAAAGCAAATCATAAAAGATGTAATTTCATAAGTTTAGGGAAAAATTGAATTCACTCATGTTATAAATACTATATATACACATTGACTCTATATGTAATGACAAAATGTAAGAGATCAAAATCCCTTTTTAAATTTCTTTCCTGTTAGAAAGGGAATGTAAGGGAGTTTGCGTATGTAAATTTGATGTGTAAGACTTAAATGATAGAATTTATAATTTAAGGCATGGTTTCAAATAGGTGTTTTCAAGTATATATGTAAACTGTAGCCTCAAAATCAACACTGTTGCTCTGTCTGCTGACCATTCTTCAAGTGTGATGCGCAAGTGTGAGGAGTTAGCAGTATTACAAGGTGCATATACAAGTGAACTGTATAAGATGAGTTGACTGGTTTTAGAAGTTTGCAGTGAAAAATATAGGCCTGAGTCCTGAAAAATATTGGCTGCATAATACACGTTAATATTTCTCTATATATGCCTAATACGTGTGTGGATATTTATATATATTCCTGGTTTGATTACTTTGATTTTTAGGAGGATTATTTGTCTGCTTCAAATTAAGCAAATATAATTCTTTTCAGGATCAGAACCTTGTCTACTGCTTACAGGATCTTATTAAAATATTTATGAAAACAATTTTCAGTCATCTGTGTAAGTTCTAAACAACTCTTTGAAGCTGTAAGAACTGTGCTGTTGTTTTTTACTATTTGTTTTTATACTACTATTCCTAGATGGGTTTTGTTTCTTTTGTTTACTTAATGACAACTACAAAGCTGTCAAAGACCCAGCTAGTGTGAATTCAAGCTTAAGCAGTTCTACATATTTTGCTTGTGAAATGTGAATAGGTACTTGCAAAAAGGGAAAAATAGATAATGTAAATAAAGGTAAGCTATTTTTTTTTGAGTATATGCTAAAAGATCCCCCCCAAATAATTATCAGTCTTTGATGATAATGACTTAAATACTTACTTCCATGGTATATAAGCTTCCTCTAGACAGGTTTCATGAACCCACTAATAATTAAGTAAAATAGCTTTTTAGTTCTTAGATGAGCAAACTCTTTTTTTTTTCATTTGTAAAAGTAGTATTCCGGAACCACAGAATGACTGAGGTTGGCACGGATCTCTGGAGGTCATCTGTCTCTACACCCCTACTCAGGCAGGGTTGCCTAGAGCAGGTTGCCCAGGACCATGTCCAAGCAGCTTTAGAATATCTCCAAGGATGGAAACTCCATGACCTGTCCACAGCCTTTATGCTGAGCAACCTTTATACTGAGTTTCAGTACTCCATTACAGTTAAAAAGTGTTTCTTGATGTTCAGAGGACTCACCTGCATTTCAGTCTGTGCCCATTGCCTCTTGTCCTGTCTCTGGGCACCACTGAAAAAGTGTCTCTGTCCTCTTTACGCTATTCCTTCTGGTATTTATATACATCAAGAGATTCCTCCTGAGCTTGCTGTTCTTCAGGCTGAAGTATTAGCATTTCTGTATAGTAGAAGTACCCTTAATCATCTTAGGCATCTATGAGTCCCTTAATTATCTTAGTGGCCCTGTGCTGGACTCTCTCCAGTAGCTCTGTACTTCTCTTGTGCCGAGACACGGCCTCAGCTGTATGGAGTAGAGGCGAAGGATCACCTCCCTCAACTTGCTGGCAATGCTTCACCTAATGCAGCCCAGGATACAATTCACTTTCTTTGATGCAAGAGCACTGGCTCATGCTCAGCTTCTCCACCAGGGCCTCCTAATATGTATGTACAACTTAAAAATATATGTGTATTTGAATTTTGCAGATTTTTTCCTAAAATATTGTTAAAATATACTTATCTCTAATTTTTCTTTGGGGAAAAAAAAAATTGTTAGTTAAAAACTATCTAGTCATATCCTTTGGTATTCATAATGCGTTGCTGTTATATTTTTGCCTTTAGGATTATTCTGGTTCTGTACTGAAATACTAATTAGATTATTGTCTCAGAGATTATATAAAATTCATGTTTTTCATATAGATTAATATAATTTTCAAATAATATCAAATGCAGTATCATCTCTATTTTGCAAGATTTCAGAAATTATGTTTGTGGTTTAGAATAGCTCCCAGAGCACAAAGAGTAAATACAGCTACAGTAAATATTAAGCAGCTTGCTTTCTCTAAACCATCAGCTTGTGGAACCCTTGCTCATATTGTTAAACACTTTACAGATAATTACATTCTACTAATCTTCTGTTCAATATGAAGAGACTAACAGGACATGACCTCCTAACTTCAGTTCTTTTGGAACAGTTGAAACAAGTGTTAACAGGTATCTCAGTGACAAAAATGAAGAAAATGGCAAATATGTCATGATAGATAACTATTTCCATCTACAACATAATGTGGCTGTAATGAAAGGAGTTATGTCAGAATATTATTAATTTATTCTTCATAAATATTCACCAAACATTGAACAAAATTATATTCAGTAAAAGGAACTTCACACTGCACTGTGTGACTTATATATGTCCCAGGACCACCCTCTCTGACATACAGCTTGAATTGCATGTGTCTAGGTCAGGCAGCCCACTGTTGATACTTACCACAGGATTTTTTACAAGTTCTTTGAGCACCAGTAAAAAAAAAAAAAAAAAAATTGGTCCTCATTTCTCCAGTTTCAGCCTCATCTTCTGATATCTTACATGTTCCATATATATATATATATTAAATTCAGTGCTTTTCTCTATAGAATTCTGTATAAGTTTTTACACTTTAATCCTGTAGGCTTACAAACACTTTTACTGGGGGAAACATGGTAGTTAAAAATAAGGAAAGTATGGTTCCTCCTTTCTGGATCTCCATCAACTGATCTAAAAGGGTGCAGCCTTGAAATTCGTCTGCAGTGTGTTTTTCTTTTCTACAGTAGTTATCACTTCGTTTCCCGTGAGGGAGCAAAGATATGATAAGATAAAAGAAGCTTTAAGTTATCTTTTTAATCCTCATTCCTGAGATTACTTTTAAAGAAGGTATTTTCTCCTATCTCAAGGGATGCTCCAGTGTAATTTCTACTGAAATTTATTTCAGAAAACGTTGTTTGTAGAGATTACAAAAATAACACCCGACACAAAAAAATCATATCAGTTGATAGTTATGCAGAGTAATACAAATGTAAGACATTTCAGTTACACCTTGGTTCTTTAAAGAGAAAAAGCAAATACCTCCACTATTTTTTCATAGCAATTTCTTATGTAAACTTAGTCTTTGCCCTTCTATCTTAATAGTCAGCTTAAGTAATATTTTGCCACTAAAAAGGTCATCTGTTAGTCCATCAGTTATCTTGTTAGAAGCAGCATTAAGCTTATGCTGTGTTTTTTAGTATTTCATAGGAATTTCACGGCTAGCTTATCTAGTAATTATACGTATTAACCAAAAAGGGCCATTTTATCATGGGAAAGGTTAGGATCCCAGGCATCAAAATTAACTATCAGTGTCTTTAAGTCTGGAAAAGGAAAAGGTGGGATTAGACAGTTGATATGCCGTACAACTGTACCTTGTAAAGAAGGGTCTCCTAATACAGAGAATAAAAAAAACCTGTCAGAAATATAGAATGATGGGCATTCAAAAACTGCAAGTAAAGAAACTTCTTAACATCTGGAGTCAAACTCTGCCTAGTTTGAGACTTTACCGGTATTTTCCTTTTTTGAAAGCATCCAGAGATTAGTGGTCAATGGCTCAATGTCCAGATGGAGATCAGTGACAAGTGGTGTCCCTCAGGGGTCCTTGCTGGGACCAGTGCTGTTTAATATCTTCATCAATCATATAGATAGCGGAAGCAAGTGGACCCTCAGCAACTTTGTGGATGACACCAAGCTGAATGGTACGGTTGATATACCAGAGGGAGTGAGATGTCTTCCAGAGAGACCTGGATAGGATGGAGAGATGGGCCCAGATGAACCTCATGAGGTCTCGCACCCAGGTTGGGGCAATCCTCATTATCAATACAGGCTGGGGGATAAGGTGATAGAGAGCAGCCCTGCAGAAAAGGACTTGGGAGTACTGGTGGCTGAAAAGCTGGGCATAAGCCAACAATGCACACTCACAGCCCAGAAGGCCAGTTGCATCCTGGGGTGCATCAAAAGGAGCACGGCCGGCAGATCGAGAGAGGTGATTCTGCTACTCTGCTCTGGTGAGACCTCACCTGGGCTCTACTGTGTCTATCTCTGGAGCCCTCAACACAAGAAGGACATCGACCTGATGGAGAGGGTCCAGAGGAGGGCCACAAAAATGATCAGAGTACTGGAGCATCTCTCCTATGAGGACAGGCTGAGTTGGGGTTGTTCAGCCTGGGGAAAAGAAAGCACCAGGAAGACCTAATAGTGGCGTTCCTGTGCCTGAGCAGGGCCTAGGAGAAAGCTGGGGAGGGTCTGTTTATAAAGGCATGTAGTTATAGGATGAGGGGCAGTGGTTTTAAACCAGAGAAATGTAGATTTATATTGGACACTAGGAAGAAATTTTTTACTATGAGGGTGGTGGACACTGGAACAGGTTGCCCAGAGAGGTGGTGGAGGCCCCATCTGTGGAGACATTCAAGGTCAGGTTTGATGGGGCTGTGAGCAACCTGATCTCATTAAAGATGGTTTGGACTAGATGACCTTTAGAGGTCCCTTCCAACCCAATGCATTCTATGATAAAGGAATTCAAAATTATTAACAAAACTGATTACTAACAGTAATTCAGAACCTGCCAAGAAAATTGGCATTATTTTACAGTATTTAATCTGTAAAATAGTTTGGTTTATATCTCTAAAATTGCGATCTGTAACATGTGTGAAGAAATGTCAAATGTCAACTTAGAGCTTAATGAAATTGTTGTTGTCCTCTGTTTCGTCCTTCAGTAAAGGATGGTACTTTATACTTCCTTCCATTAACCACACCACCATTCTTCTGTAATTAAAGGCTATCTTTATTCACAGGAAGATTATTTCAAATTTTAGAATATTGTTTACTTTTAAGAATATAGTTCTTTCTGGTTTTGTTTCCTCAGATGTTTCACAATCTTCTTTCTCTCTTCTTGTTGACTGTGCACTTAATCCTGTATACAAAATGAAGCTTTTTCTTACTCTTTCTTGAAGTTTCCCTTTTAAAAACATAATCATGTTTTGATGAAACAAGAAAACGGGGTATAAATGATTGGTTTCTACAGGTTTTGTTGGTTGTTTTTTTGTGTGTTTTGATTTATTTTTTTTTACCATTTATCCCACCTTCACAAGAGTCTAAGTGCATGTGTATATTGGGAAAACTAGGTGACTTCGATGTGTCTTGTGTGCCAGGAGGAAGTCATCCTTACCAAATGTAGTAAGTTTATGACCTCTTCCCAAAAATCATTGCTGCAGTCCTACTAATCAGTATGTGAAGATAGAACAGCTCAGTATATAAACTGCTGGTTTTAAAAGGAAAAGCAGGCAGGAGGGAAGCAGAGACCGGGGGCAGCACCAGAGATACAATCAGAGGTAGTAAAAAAATCTCATCATTGCTCTGTCTTCTATAGTGTCATGGTGAAGCTGGTCCTTGCTGAAAGAGGCATTATCAGCACTGTGAATGTTTTGTGATTGCTTGTATCAAATGGTGAGCAAGAGTTCTGAGGGATGTTGTGTTTTTTCCTTCCAGCTAACACGCTGAGCAAACCAGCTTATTAATGATTCTTCCCTTTATGGGGAGTTCTAAAGTGACAGGAATTTGTGAGATGCATTTGGATGCTGGATAACAAACAGAACTCCCATATGCATAATATAAACAGCAAGCATATTTTGTCTTTCATACACGCATGCTATTAAACAACAACTGGTTTTTTTATTTTGAAACAATTTTAGAAGTCCTTTCAGAGTCTTGCCTGAGACTTCCTTTGGGTCTTGAAGCAAACATCCCTCCCAGCTAATCATGTCCAGCAGTTTAAAACTTTGTCTGTTAGGAGAGGTCACAAGGATTTTATAGCTGCTTTAGAAATCCGTGAGAGAGACTGAAGAAGCAGCCTGTGAGTGGAAGTGCCTGGGGTTCGTATCAGTAAATGGTCTACCAGTTTTAACAAAGATTTAGTGAAACTGAAAAATCATCTATTGGCTTTACATAACGTACTTTGTATCATACCTAATATAGTCTTTTAAGAGCATTGGTTGAGTGGTTATCAGAGTTGTATTGTTAGTTGATGATACTTGGGTTGTTTAGAATGTCAGGAAGCCTTTGGACTCTCTTAGCAAAACAGTCGTGTACAGTTTCAATTGTAAAATGAAATTACATTGTTCACTGAAGTACTTGGAGTTTAAAATGTAAAACTGCAGTATTTAGCTAAATATACTTCATTTATGAAGTATTTCTGACACTACTTTCCACTTGTGTCAGAATTTGTGGCTTCCTAACCCAAGCAGACAAATTGTTCACATAGATCTTACAACTCATTAGGTGAATTCAATTAAAGATTAAATACACGTACATGTGTACATACATGTATTTGATAGTTTTCTTATTATGAAGTTGCTAGAGTAAAAGATGTGTCAGGGAGCTGTATGTGCTATATTGTTTTTTCAAAGCTGATGAGGAGAAAATGGAATTAAATGGGTTTTTAAAAGCTTTGGATTTCTGAGACTGTTACATTGAAAATAATTATATTTTTCTTAGAAAACTTATGATATCATCTTCATTAATTCATGAGACATTACAAGTTTTCTCTCTGTTTTCTGTTTACGTTCCTTTCCTTATTGACAATGAAACAGTACATAACCAGTGAGAGATCTCGACTTCAGAGGGTAAAAAAAGCAAATTTGTCTTTAAATAACAAATTCCTTCATACAGGAATATAGCTACTACTTTTTCAGTCTAAGGGGACAGTTTCATTTAAAGTATAATCATAACAAATATGTGGAATAAATTGCTTTCACCTCTATAGTAGCTAATAAGCCCCCTTAACACCATGACAGCACTTAAACCTAGAATAGGTTTGAAAGAAGAAAATAAAATCGTGGGGTTTCCACCTTGGGAGATTTGTATCGGCTTTAGAAGTTCCCAGCAGATGAAGGTGTTTTTCTGTTGATTGTTTCTTCCTTATTTTGCTGCTGTGAATAATACTGTGTTCTAAGAGATATTGGGGGTCAAATCCCTCCAGGCAAAAAACATGAAGAAACTCAGCAAGTAGTGAAAACAGTTGCTGAGTTACCATTTTACTGCACTTACTACATAGGCCTTGATTTCATCTGAACAGTTATGTTTTGCCGTGTTTAGTGATGTAAATGCACTTGGTATCCAGTATCCTGCATGTGACAGAGAACACAGAGCTGTGTAGAGAGTACCTAGTTAATTTCTGCAGATTTGGGGGAAAACTCTAGATGCTTCAGTACCTAGACTTTCTTTTCTAGCACTTGCCTTTGTGAGCATTAGCATTTGATAGCTATTCTGTTCCTTGCAGACAGCAACACAAACAAAAATAAAATAATAATAATAAAAAAAATTCTCTTTGTTTTATTGTAAACTGAGAAGAATCATGTTACATGTTGATGTGGTTTGTTTTTGGTTTTATTTTTGTTTTTAAACCTGTGTTTTGAGCAGACTCTTGTTGTTGTTTCAGTATCACTAGGCAGAAAATTTTCTTCTGTAACTTTCTGGAGTGTGGTTGATTACAGCATTGTTTCTCTTAAGAAAACAAACACCTAAACCCATGAATTAATAGTCCATAATCAATGCTTATTGATTTCTGATAACTGCACTGGTTATTTCCAGCTAGTGCTGCAGATATTCTTTTATTATTATCTGTATGTATTCTTGGCCATAACATGTTGTGTTTCATCTCAAGATGTGAATTACTGAAATAGAAAGTTCAATTGTAATTAATATTAGTAATTGACATTATGCAAACAGTATGCTTTGCTCTTTGCAAGCAAATAGGAAGGTGAAGTTCCAGCCTAGAAGAGCTTACAGCTAACCAAACAAAATGGGTATGATCTGCATAGAAAAACCTGACATATTTATAAATATGTGAGCCTGCATGGGTCTAAAATCTCTGCAACTATAGAGGTGTACAAAACTTGGCATTATTTTCATAATCTTGTAAAAATTATTATTTTGGTCTAACTACTTGGACATCTTAACTAGTAATACAATCTCTCTTACTGTATTTATAGTCATGTTTGTGGCAGGAACAGAGGTTTTTTTTTTCAAGGAATGTTGGATGAAGTAGGTATAGATGTAGAAATAACTATCTTAAATGTGACTGTTGTCCTTGTGATATCTAAAAAGGGCTTGTATATATATTGTTTCTCCAAATGCATTTTCACATGCAGTTAACATGCCTTCTTGGTAGTTTTGTCTTTCAGCACTTTATCCTACCCTTCACATCTTTGCAAATATTTGTCTGTGCTTTTGTGCACTGTATTTAGTTTTCCAGTTTGTATAATGACTATGAATGCCATTAAGTGATGAAGTATCATACACAAAACTAAGTACCAACTTTCTTGGATGTTCTATTTGTAGAATATAGCTTGAGGTTGCCATTTATGGTCCCATGCTTTCTGTGAAAATGTTTTAAACCTTAATTTCAATTATTCCAATTCAAGGATAAAGAATTTGAGAGATCCTTTTTGGACAGTACCATTAGTGTTTTGGCCTTTGTCTCAGCCTTACTTCAAACCACCCTTGTACCATGATTGTCTTTCCTTTTTTGTTCCACTCACTTGCAGCTCTGACTCATTTCTGTCCTCTGTCCCATCCTACATGAGTTGCACACCTTCAGAATGACTTCTTCATTCAGTCTTCCGAATTTACAAATTAATACAGCCATATGTATATAAAATGGTAGCACCCAATTTAAAAATACAAATTCCAAAACATTCTTTTTACATCTTTTTTGTCCCCATCTGTTTAGTTTTCTCCTCTGCTTCTTTTCCTCTATTCGGAGTCTTCTCGCAGTAACAAGAATTAACTCTTTCTTATGTCTTTGCATTTTTACAGTTTACATTCCCACTCATGCCATCTGTGATGCTGGAGCCTGAATGGCAACAGACTTTCTTAGTTCCTTTTCTGTGCTTATGACAAGACGTAGTTGCTACTCAGAGTTACTAGAACTCTAGGCAAAGCCTCTGTTTTCCGCAAGTGACCTGCATGTCACAGACCTTATATAGAACCAGCTCTTTTCCTGAGCTACCTGAAGATCTGGGGGTATGGACTCTGCCTGTCTCCTGCACTCTGCTGTACCCTGGGCAAAATCTGTATGTGAGGAATCTCATAGACTGCTTTTCTCTTGGAAAATTAGTATAAGGCAATAACTGCTTGAATTGCATCTCAAATCACAAGATACCACATTTAGTGTATGCCATCAGCAACAGCTTCAAATATCTACAATATACCAGAGGGTTTCTTCAGGGGGAGGCTCTGCTCCCCTGATCCAACTGGAGTGTCAGAACTACAATGGAGACCAAGATGCTCCATAAATTATACAAATTCACCCAACAGGCAGTCAATATCAGCTATATGATGGTACCTTGGGACTCTTCTGTCATTTAAGACATTTCCTTTGACCTCTTTTTTTACCATGCATATCTGCTGCAGCCTCTGCTTTGCTTAGCTGGATGTTAGTAGTTTTACATTAGTATTTGCAAAGGCTCTTTACTGTTGGTTCACACTAGTCCTAAATCAGTACTGGAGCAAGAAAACTTACCAACCAATTATTTGATATACTGTATTAAATCCTAGAGCAGCACAATTCATTAACTCTATCAATACTGCCATCTATTAGTACTGTCTTTGAGTTAATTTCAGTGATTATAGTTTCTCTGGTGCAAAATCTTTAGACATTCTGACATTATAATCCTCTAGTGTTGCTAAAAATATAATGGGGTTTTGTGTGGAAAGCTAAGCTACAGAGAAATAGTTAGGCTTGACCTTCTCCCTGTTGGGACATGGACTTGTGGGTCTGTAACCCAGAATTATGCAAGTATGAGAAGAGGTTGTACAACTGCTAGACAGGAGTGGTTTGGCTTTCAAGAGAAAGGCAACCAGTAGTATGAGAGGAGGCTGCTTGAACAGCCCAGTCAGGAATAGTCTAGGATTTCACTAGCCAAATTTAGTGAATTGAATGAAACAAGTTTTAGCACAAGCTCGATTTTAAGAGCAGTCTGTTGCAGATAAAGGTGCCTTACGGGGGAATGGAAAAAGTCAGTGTTCAGTAGCTGATTGAGAGATAAATAGATTTAAGGGCTGTACTTGGAAAGTGAAATGTTGCAGCAGTCAGGCTCAGGATGGCCTTAGATTAGACATTTCTGCAGACAAGTCCAAAGTCTGCCCTATACACACAAGTTTTATCTCTGATACCATTAAGAATCACCTCGCTCTCTTCAGCCAACCACTCACTTACTATTAGTTTGTGTTTGTTAGGTTCATTTATCCATGACTGCCTTTGCTGTGCTTCCAGGCTACCCTGAGGCATCCTGCTTCCTGCCCATGTCATGGTACCATGATGCAGCTTCAAAGTGTGAAATATTGAGGCATCCTGGAACACAGCAAAGAGAGCTGTTGCTGGTTGAATAAAAAAAAACACTGTTCAAAATTCCCAAACTTTGGTGCCTTGAGCAAATGCCTTGTTTGTTTTTCCATCATTCCCCTTCAGGGCTTGCTTTGAAGGAAACGGTGTTGTGCCAGGCATTGACTTAGGAAGAGCAATAGTACTGCATGTATCAGCAGATCTGAAGATTTTTTTCCAGTGATTAGAGGATTGATGTTGAACTTAAAGTATTTCAGGGGCTGAACATGTGCGTAAATCGGCAAAAGCATTTGTTATTGAGACAATAGCAATTTGGAGTAACATATTTGTTTTAATACCAACTGAATTATAGAGGCAGTAGGTAAATATTTTGTTTACCTACATCATTGAGAAAAATACAGACATTAGTATCTGGAGCATGGTTTTGGATTTTTCTTTTTTTTTTTTTTTTTTTTTTTTTTTTTAACTGAGCAAAACAATATTAAAATAAAGATACCATAAATATCCTAAATAAAGGATATCAAAAGCCAAAACAACAAAAAAAATCCCTCTGTACTTTGAGTGCAAGTGGAAATATGTAGGGCTAAAAGTATCTGCACATTGCTATAACCATGGTAAACTCATTATTGAAATGACAATGTAGTTAATTAAAAATTATTTACAGGCATTTGCCAGCTACAGAATTACAGAATTCATCATAATCTGCAAAATCCAGCTAAGCAACAGCACATATTTGGATAGTTAACCCATCTTGAGTCTGTTTAATTGCATTGCTGACTTGAACTTGAAAGTGCAGACTGAACAACTGGCATGGCCCGAAGCTGATTAAATTGTGAGCAGCCACTGAAAGGTGTTACATGGCCATTCCATTCCTGCCTGTGACTTCATGCTTTTCTTACACTGACTCACACTACAGCCACGTTAACCCAATCGGTGAGACGAAAAATAAAGGAAGAAAACAATAGAGAAAGGGAAAAGAAAGCAGGGAAGGAATCATTTTTATTGCTTGAGATTCCTGAACTCAGGATAGATCCAGTGCTGGTGTAGAGGAGTGAAATGTATGGGGAAAAATGTACTGAGATTGCCTTTTGAATAACCGCTTGCTTGTGTACCAGAGTAGCTGTAGTAAGAATTGTATTCTAGGTTGTTTTAATGGTATTGGGTATGCTAACAGCATAGTGTCAATGCTGGCTGCAGTGGACGCATGCAGATATACCCAGGGAAAAGCTCAGATTTCAGTTCAGTTTTGTTTTCCAGCATCTTTTTAAAGAGCCTGCTTCTTTTACTGGATAATGACTTGAATTGACATCACTCTCTGGGTTTACATTTATAATGCTTAATATACATTAAATCTTCATTTCTGCTGCCTGGAAAAAGAAAATATCTTTTGCCTTTATCACTGATATGCCCAGAAAGAAGCTGAATTTTCTTCTGCCAATTACAAAGTCTGCAGGCAAAGGATTTTGTTTCATTCCAAGTAAATGGTGCATGGGGTTGTATAGTGCAAACTGTAACCTTGCGTGTATAAGAAATCATGTAATTGATCTCATGTATGTTGCTAATAGTGGATTCCCTGCTAAGACAGTAAACAGAAAGGATGTAAAAACAACTGCACAAGAGATCTCAGTATGAAATAC
Source organism: Todiramphus chloris collaris (assembly GCA_025345505.1). Taxonomy (NCBI): domain Eukaryota; kingdom Metazoa; phylum Chordata; class Aves; order Coraciiformes; family Alcedinidae; genus Todiramphus; species Todiramphus chloris. The sequence goes on from JANVCC010000035.1 coordinate 7,466,990, forward strand.
GATCACATCCTTTCATCAGAATCTCAGTTTAATTTCAGCATTAAGGACCACGGCAGGTAAACTTTGAAGTGTAAATTAAAATATGTAAAATTAAGTGTTTAAAAAAAAAAAAAAGGTGTAAATTAAAAACTAATCTATGGAAAATTGCAGTTGCAGGGCACGAATTCTTTATTTGCATTTTTAAATGAAGAACACAGAGGGTAATAAATAGCACATTTCAGATATTCTAAAAGTACATTTTATTCTTATTCTCCTTCTTCATACTCTTTTGCCTAAATAAAGTTTATTTTACTAGTGAAGGTTTTGTGCTAAATAATATTGCAAAAATAGTCCCATATTTTTTAAGAGCTGTTTATCATTTAAAGCTCCTGTGAACTTTTACTGGAGCTATGCATGTTTAGCACTCCAGAAATCAGGTCCATAATAGCTGCATCCTCCATACTGCTGATATTATTTTAAAAACTCTTTGAGAGAGACTGTCTAAAAGGAAATGACAAATTCAAACATTTCTCTGAGAAAAATGCCACCAATTATAATCCTTCCTCTATCTGTAATGAAAGTCACAGCAATATTTTTATTTGCTACATTTTGTATACACAGACGTATAAAAAATATATACAAAGACCTATGACTCAAGCTGTGCGAATAATGGATTTTTGGTCCACCTCCCCAAAAATGTAAAAGGCCCAAAGAAACCTCAAGTGATTTATTCATACCAAGCCCAATTTTTTCTTTCAAGATTCAAGATGAATAGATAAGTTGAAAAAAAGTCTTGTGCGAAAAGAAGCATATTTTAAATTAAAAAGTAATATATGTGAAGGAAGTGTTACTTGCCCATAATTTAGAGAATATGGATAGTTTTTCTGAAAGTAACAGAATAGAAGGTTTTACAAGTGAGAAAAATGCAATTGCAAATCAATCAGTTTTAACAAAATAAATAATTGGGGAAAAAACCCTCAACTGTTGTACGTTGTTAGAAAACGGACACATGAACAACAGCCAGAGTAGCTTTATCAAGAATTTTTCATACTAAACTATTTGATGTTGAATTTGTTACAGGATAATGGGCTTCGTGAATTGAAACGTCATGGTGGATGTCACATATCTTAAATTTACTAAAGCTGTTGATACTGTCTCAGATGAGATTCCAGTAAGCAAGCCAGGAGATGGTAGTTTAGATAAAAACAAGTTAAGGCAAGGGCAAAACTGTTCGGGAAACAAGGTGTTTTTGGAAAGGTTAGATAGTAACCTGCCATCTAGTTAGATAGTATCTGCCTTTAGAAGGGATGCAGGTTACCAGATTGACCTCTTATAATCCTTTCTGCTACAATTTTCTGTTTCAGTATAGGCCTGTCATTTGGTGATGACATTTGTAATTTAAAAAAAAAACCTGCAGAGACATATTTAAATGACTAAAGTTATGACAGTATTCTCTCGTAGGTCAAGAGAATGGAAAGTTAGATTTTGTTTTCAGTTCTAAGGGTAAACCTAACTGTAGTTAATCAAATTGTAACCTCGCTTTCACTTCTACCTGTACTGTAATTAGGTTCACTGGCTGTTATTGCAGTTTAAGTTTTTCTCTGTAAGGCTAGCACTGTAGAAAGAGAGGTTAAACATCACTAAATTCAAGGGGAAACACAAACCAAAAAAGCAAACAGAAAAATAATAATATTTTTCCATTTCACCAATGATAAATACATTTCAATAGCAAAAGCAATAGATAAACTTGGTAGACAATCATGCTTTCCTATATAAATTTTATTTATATAAGTTTAAATTTAGTGTCTTTTTTTTTCCTCAGCTTTACAGTTAATATTTTTAGTAAGTAATTGAGTGTGTTAAGTGTTAGACATCTTTACCTTCCAGACATATTTGTCAGTGTGGAAGTTTTAAAGTGTTAAGCTATGGCCTTTCATTTTCTCTTTATTCTTTCATTTCCTTAGTATTTGATAATTAGTATTCTTTTTTGTATATGTACATTCCCAACCACAGTGTATTTTGGTACTATAAAAATCACCTTTATTTTACCTTTACAGCTAGAGTGTTTTGTTTTTTATTTCTATACATTGTTTTGTATTGTCATTTGTCATCCTGTAACGAGAGTCAACAAATCTAATAGAAATTCACAAATCATATTAAATTTTCTGAAAAATTTAATCAGGAATTCTCTATAATGTGTTATTTTTGTATTAGAATAAGGAAAGGGATACGTTGTACATTACTGATTTTTAATTGAGAACAAAGTTAATTTAGGTCTTTCATTATTCTTTACTTGTTTTTAACAGTTTTATTACATCCTTCATAGTTTTTCTAAATATTTTAGGTTTTAATTGATGTTGTATTTTATAAATACTGAATTACTTGCCTGATATATTGGTTGCCTTATAGACTGTAACCCTGATCATAAATTCCTAAACCAGTAAACTATATAAAAAACAAAACAAACGAAAAAACACAAAACAAAAGAAAAAGTGGAAAAGCAATTACTTGCTCTCAAGCCTGCTTAATGTCATGGCTACCATTTTGCACCTTTTGGCTCCTACCTCACTCTCCTCTCTTGTCTGAAAAACATTAAAAAGAAATCTAGATGAGCACCAGTGTTTAATTTCCCCTATGCTAAGTTTCAGGCTTCTTCACAAAGTGGTTCGGCTGCTGAGAGGCAGAAGGGAATATTAGATTTTTGATTGTCTGTTCCAAACACTGGAGACTCAGGATTCCATCTAGTGACCCTTCTGAACCTTCCTCACACAGAAAGTGTTCACGCTCTCCCTCGTGGCTGAAATGCACTTTTCACTATACTTGGAGCTTATTTTCAGTGTTTTAACAGAGCAAGTGCCAGACATGGGGTTGTTTACAGGATCTATTTTATTTCAAGTTAATTTATCCAGTTATAGTTGAATATCTCTTCCTTTATGTAAGTGGGTGGAATTTGACACATGCCATGATAAACTGTTTGATGATTTGCACTTTGGATTCCAAAATGAAAGTCTTACAAGCTATTATTTCTAAAACAATGTAGTTAGGCATTTTATTTAGACTTCATCCAAGGCCATTACAGCATAAGCTGTAGGCTTTTATCTTTAGTGCTAGCTGCTTTCCTTACCAGTTTCTTAACATTTTCACCTCTCATTGCTTCCGAAGTTATTCTTATATACTTATTTCATTTGAAGGAAACAATACTTCCTACCTCCAAATGAATCTCAGAGAAAAAAAAAAAAAAAACAAAAAAACCCCCCAGTTCTGAAGTCTATATAAATTATCAAAGTATTTAAGTAGGACTTTTTTCTCATCTTGGGTTGAGACCCTTAACCAACATGATTCATATGTCTCGTAAGTATAATATATTTAATTTGTATCATTAAAGAGTGGTTCTGGTTACTTTGAGAGTAAGAGTGGTCCATGAAGTTGTGCATGCAGTGGTCTACAATCATAATGCGATCTCACATCTTTCTTGGCAGGAAACCCTTTCTGGTTGAAATTTATGTTAAATACTTATCAGAAGGCTCCTTTAATATTTTAGTATGTAATAATCTTAGACTCCTGTATTTTAAGGTATTTTGAACTTTGTACTTTAGTAGTATTTTCACTGTGATGTCACCATGTGCAGCAAGTTTTTTCACCTTCCAACAGTGTCCACCAAGTTAGGTACTGAGACACTGCTTTGTGTAGGCTGAGCTAAACATGCATAAATTGTACAAGTCAAACTGCTTAACTGCAGAATTCTGACATACTGAAATGAACTGTTATATAAGTCTGTTCATTTACCTTAATTAAAAATTTACAAAACCTTTGTGAGCTATTTAGGCTGTCTGTAATAGGTATACAGGGGTGTTTATGTGAGATGAGGAAGTCTTCTGTACACAAGTCTAATAAACAGTATAAAGCACGTGTTCACATGGATTCATCTGTTCACATACATGTAACATACATGTTTGCTGTTCACAAAAAAGGGCTTCAGACATTGATCTAGGACCTAGAAAACGGTTGTAAATCTGTCATTCACAAATGGAAAATGAAATTTTGTATGAACTGAAACGGTGTTCTGCTGAATTGCAAATTCCAACTGGTTAACTGCCTGGCTTTTTTTTTTTCCCCTGTGAAGTGCACTGTAAAACAAGAACATTTTTTTGGAGAATCTAATCCTTGAAGATTAAAAAACTATATTTGTGTTCTGTTCATACATAACACATAAGAAGGACATCTTTCTTTAATACACAGCTTCATCCCTGAAGAATTTGTCACACATAATATTTTAAAAATATTATCTTTTCTCCAATAAAGTATTCTAAATGCTTTCTGAACGCATTGTTGCATTTTAGTTAAGTAATTCTATCCTGCTCTTTTGAAAACTATGAGTGAAAAACATTCTGCAAAAATTAATATATATAGTGTCTAATAATATGAAGAATATTGCATTCCTACTAAAAGATTTTATCAACATAATAAATATGCTTGCTTTAATTTATAACAGTTTCCAATGTCTACTAATCTTGTTTTTTATGGCTAAATAGCAAAGGTTTAGTTTCCTGGTAGTTTTTGTGGCATTAAAGCTCTGAAACCTAAATAATTATTTGTTTCCCTAGTAAACATTGAAATCTGTGAAAGGTAACAGTAAATCTGGATGTTAAGTGAACCTGATCTTACTGGGACAGATTTCAGAGGCAATATTATTATAATTTTTCTTTTTATGCGACATGGATACTTTCGCTTTCTTCTGTGGCATTTTCAAGAAATTTGAATTTAATAGGTCTTAGAGCTGGTGAAGAATACAAAAGTAAGGAGAAGCATATAATATCCAGCTGTGCAGGCAGAGCATTGATTTGCTAGTTAGAGAAGTCCTTCTGACCTTACTGTGGATTGTCATGTGCAAAAATTAAGTTCATACATACAACAATGTCAAGCTTATGCATTGAAAGCAGTATTGAAGCCTTTTGGTTTCTGGGACAGAGCATCAAGCTCTCTCCTAGCCTGTGCTGGGGAAGAGGTAAATAAGGTGTATTTTTCTCTGTTCTTACCAACAAGAATTGTCTGCTTAGGGGTTGACCTGAAAGTGCACTGGATATTTTTTCCCAGAAGAAATGAGATTAGTGATAGAAAAGCAAAGGCAATTTACTGTCCTCTGTTTAGGCTTTAAGGTTTCTGAACCAAAAATCTTTATTGCTTATGGACTTTACTTCATATTGTGAAGTCTGTGTGTGCTAGCACTATATAAATCCAGTCTTTGAGGAAGTATGTAGAAATATCTGAAAGGACATAACAAAGAAAAGTCTTGGTATAACAGCTGATATAGTAGGAGTGCTGGGTAGCTACTTTTTCTGGTTAGAAAGGTAACACTTATAATTTTTTAATTTACCTTTATTTGACATTAAGGCAGAAAAGAAATACAGTTCTCTGTTCTTCTACCTTTGCCCATTGAATAGAGAAAATTCATAGAGGAATGACATATAAAGTGAGGACACTGCACATTCTTTTTCTCTGTTTGAGGTCCTTTAAGGAATTAGGAGTGTGCACTTACAGTCACAAAACCTGAACACAGTTCATACTACTCAGTACAAAGTTAAAATGAGTTACTTATAGCTGTACTCTGGAGGAAAAAAAAAAAAAAACAACAAGATTCTGTACCTGAGGTCTATATGCCCTTTCCACAGTGCACTTCAAATGTGAGTTTTGTGGGGGTTTTGGTTTTTGGTAAGTTCTTTGTTTGCTTGTGGTTTGCTTTGTTGTTTCTTTTTGTTTCTTTGTTGGTTGGGGTTTTTTTTTAATACCATCCTATTAGGTAGTTCAAGACAAAATAAGATTCCCCCTTAGCTTTTTTTGCCTAAGGTAAAACAAACGCAGTTCTCCCAGCCACTCCTTTATGTGGTACTCCAACCATCTAATCTTCTTGGTGCCTCTCCACTGGACTTAGAGAGGGTGAGCAGAAAACCAGAGGCTACACCCAGTAGAAAGCAGAAAAAAGAAAATGTTGGTGGATTTACTCAATAAGAATATTTTAATGTTGTACATGGAGGCAAATAGAATTGCCTGTTGAATGCCTAAATGCATTTTATATAAAATCCCAGAAATTTGAATGGATATGAATTATGATTATCTCAGGAAAATCTCATATAAATTGGTTAAATCTTATATTTTAATCTTCTTAATTTTTATGTGAAAAATTCAGTATTCTTTCTTATGTCAGGTTGTAACAGACTGTTTAAAGTCCATTGTAAAGTTATGCAAAGCAGTTTGTGTTAGGCACGGTTAAAAGAACATTCTCACTGTCTGTGACATCAACTGCAGCATCACTGAGATATGTAGCAAGGAAAGGAGCATACAGTGCAATACAGAAAGTACATACAGTACTAGCTTCACATATCGGAGATATAATAGGAAAATTTGTGGTTATTCATTATGTTATTACTCAACATTTTGAACCCAAATAATCCATGACATTGATCAAATGCAGCACTTCTACAAGTCATGAGTCAGCATCAATATGTTGAAGTCTGTACCTGCACTCTTGATTTTTCCTATGTCTAAATGATTCCAGTGTGAAAAGAGTGATAGCAAATGTTTTTTAATACATTGATACTTTCACTATTTTTATCTTTTAATTTCTTTTTCATTCTCTGTGTAGATTAATCCACACAATTGTACTAATGGGTGTCTATCTGAGAACACTCAATATATTTTATTCAAAATTATTCCATTTATTGAAGTCTAAGAATGGGGGGGGGGGGAGAAGAGATGGAATAGTTTTCTGAAATAGTTTATTGCCTAATAAAGTAGCACAATGTAATCAGTTTAATGGCAGTAGAAATTAATGTGAGTAGTCCTGATTCATGAGGTAGGCTTAGTATTTTCCACTGGGAAAGGATCACACAACAAAAAAAAAAAAAAAGCATCCCCACAATCAAACAAGCTTGTAGACAAATGGATATTGACATGAATAAAAGTAGGTTGGAGTTAGGCTTCGTTTGCAAGTTTGTAAAGTATAACTGTCTTCTGCCTTTTTTATACACTTCTTATCTAATGTTAATAAGCACCTAATAACTAACAAAAACATTGCAAATTGGTGTATTTCATATTTAGCAGTAAAAAAGTTATTACTATCAGAAATATGATTTCTTAGAAACCCACAGGAGTCTAAGGAATAGAAGAATCTCAGAGGGGACATTTTGGGTCTCATTACTGTTTTTCACCCTTATCAACATTCTAATGCTTACAAGATGAAGTAAGCCTCACACAGCTCAGAGACAGCTCTTCACCTTCAAAGGGTGATTATTTTTTATTTGAACCTTCTATTTTTCTATTATCAGTCTTTCCATCTGTATGAAGATCAGCATGTAGGTTTGGTTTAAATAATTTAAAAACCAGCTACTGTTAATATTAACAAAAGAATGTGACTCTATCACCTTTAAGCCAACTTGAAACAAACTTTATGGATTAGCTGAAATATGAGCAGAATTGTAAGTGTTCAGATTAATCATATAATCACTGATTTATTTCCATGTTGCATTTGACTGTTCAATTTGAGCCTATAATTTGAGACAGTAGTTTAGATTTAGACCAATTTTTAAATTCTGATATGTTTATAAGATTCAGTTTAATGATAGATAATCAGCACCTGTCATCCATGCTAGCTGTTTTATGTCAGATTAATATATAATTTCATTGTGGTAATTTGAATGCATTAATGACTTGGGAAGTTCTGTTTCTTTGTTCAAGATCTGTCCTCAGTCTTGTGAAGAAAGATTAATGTTTCTCTTCAGATGGTTGTACTACGTTACCTCAGAATTGATGAATACTTGTGTTTACACTAATAAATAGTATTTACCGATATAAATCTGAATATTGGCAGATAATGAGTCTAACATTTTTTTCAAAACTTTGGTCTCTTGAAGCATATACTTTTGCTTCTTGTATAACACTGGATGATTCTTGGTTTTGTATTATCTGCATCTTTTTCCATCCCAAGAAGAGTTGTTTTTAATATCTCATTCTCTTTGACAGGTGGGTGACAGGCTTTGAAAGACATAGAAAGATATGCAGTAGGTCATGTGGAAGAGTGAGTTTTGTAACATTGCTTAGGTGTTTTTTTTTTTTGAAGGATCTAGAGATACATGTTCAAGACACACTTTAAACAAATTTAGAAGTTCAACTGCTGTCAGTGTTGCCTTGATTAAATAATTTGAATATGTATTACTGATACATGGGTGCATATAGAATAATGTATATAGAATACTGCTTGGTCTTGTAAAGCACAAAATACGCTCCAGTTCCATTATAATTGGCCATGCAGAACTTAGAAGAATAACTAGAGAAAAAAATATATTTCCTCTCCTTGCTTAAGCATTGTAAGAAAATACTTTCTGAGTTCTATATTTTGCTTCAGAGAGAGAATTTCATGAAGCAAGTGAATTGTTTTATCTACAAAAGTCTTAGTTAATATATTTTTGCTAACAGGAAAGGATTTAAGTTCCTTCAAAGCAATTTACATAAGAAGGCAAAGACCTTTCAGTAAAAAATTTTGGAAAAACATAACTGAGAAATAACTTCATGCCTACAAGTATCTATAGCATTCATTCTTATGCTAACAAATGTTAAATCAGAAGCTTGATTTTTAAAAAGAAAACAAACAAAAACCTATTGGTAAATAGGGAACATGCATAAGCAGAAAAAAAGCACCCTGACCTCTGCCTTCAAGTAAGGTAGAAGTAGATACAATGCTGAACTGGACACTCTTTGAGTAAATAGATCTTTATACTGGATAATATCTTTCCAAGCTTGGTTTATTTATTGCTAAAACTAATATATCTTCTTTCACATCTTAGAAATAGTTGGAAAAATTTAATCCTGAAATAGATAGGAAAAAGTAGAGAATGAGAGGAGCCAGCCATTTGATTGGACGAACTTGGAAAAAACATTGTAAAAGATACAAACTGGAACTACATATAAGATTTACTCATCCTTGTTAATTAGGCTTAGAAATTATCTCATTTTATAGTCTAGAGAGACAGCAGAGCAATATTCAGAATTTCTGATATAAAGGTAGAAGCAAAAAATGTATTTGCTTTAAAGCAAGCCTGCTGGATGGGAATAGCCATTACAGTCAACAATGAGGCAATGAATCTGTGCCTAAAGCAGCATAGTAAGGCTTTTCATAACTTTTTGTATGCATAGTAAAGAGTAAATCTGCTGGAGCATCCACAGAGATTTAAATTAATTTCAGAAAGAAAATTATTACATTAATTTGTTTTCTACAAATATAATTTTGAATTAGTTATTCGGTATGGTTTTCCCAGTTGCCTTTAATAAAATGATAGAGATGGGCTTATGGGGAGAATCTTAATTGTTCAGCTTTCCATTTCTGTTTGACTCATTTTCAAACTTAGTTATTAGTGGGAAATTGCTGAAGTAAATGAGTGTTTGTGAACTCAAGTGCCTGATTCTAAGCTTTTGCTTGGGCTCATTAGAAGGTTAGTAGGTGTTTAAGAACACAGAACATTTTAGTTTCTATCAAAGTAGTGTCCTCCGTGGAGTTCAGTTTTAGAATTTCACTGTGTGTAATGTTGCATAGTCACAGTTTAAAGGGAAATTTATAATTATTTTTATCTTAAGAGTGAAGTGTGTTAATTTAAAACATCATATTGCAGCTCATGTTACTATGATTCAGTTATGAGTAATAGTGGTGAATGCTTGTGCATAGTATTTCTCTACGATAGTGTTTAAAATGTGCAGGGCTTATGGTGCAGAGGAAAGTAAATGAAAAATGGACAGCTGTCAAATACAGAGGAAGAACTGGGATGATTATAAAAAGATTATTTTTATTAATAATTTTCACCTGTACATAATTATCCTTTCAGTGGTCTGTATAATTTTTCATTTCTTCAACAGATGAAAACTTGTTTATTCATTTCCTTTATGAGGAAAATGTTTCTGTAAAGGTTAAGTTTGTACAGTTGGACATAGACTCTGTGAAAGCAGATTATGGTACCAACACAGTATAACAGCATTGCTAAAATGCAAAAAGGTTGTGTAGAGCTAGCACTAATTTTGCCTGTAAATTCAATTTTGTAGGTTTCACAAGGAGTTTAATTATGACCTCATTATTCATATGATTATTTTTCGTACTGCTACTAATTTGTCATAATAGTTATAGACAGAAGCTTATTCCAAACTGAAAACTAAGAAGATTTACTAATTTTTTTTATAACAGCAGTTATTATAAAATCATTTATAAATACTCTGTTTAGCACTGTGCACTTTCAACTAAGATTGTGATGTAATCTGGACTGGTACTGAGGTGAGTATAGTCTTTGTTTTTGCTGATAATCTTTGTAAAAAAAAAAACCAACCAAACAAACAAGCAGAAAACCTGTTTATTGGATTTAGATTATTCTTATATGTACCAGAGATTTCACATTCCCTTTCTGCTCTCTTCTCTTTGGTTGGAACATTTCTGTCAAATTTCCTTGAAGTTCAGCACAGGATCTCAGTTTTCAGGTGAAATGAGCTCTTTTTAGCAGTATGGCACACAAGACCTGTAGTTTTGAGTTTCAGAATCTTGCTGCAACTCTCTAGTTTTGCGGTGTATGGACTATGACTAAAATGACTATGACTTTGTGACTTTTATCCCCCCCATTAATCTTTTGTATCTTAAAAGCATAAAATACAGCTTTTGGACATATACCAGTACATAACTTAGAAAAGGAGCAATTGCTTGTAGTTAAGGCAACAAGATTTTGGAATAGATGTTGTATAAGGTCATACATAACTCAAAATTGGAACACCGATATTTTTCCTCTTCAGAAGTGTCAATATTAAAATGGAATGAAGTTTTGAAGAATTTAAAATGCGTGTCCATGTGACTATTTCTGAAGTGGTGTGGTAAAGTTTCAGTGAATAAATTATGAATCAAGCTCTGGAATGAGGTGTCTAAAACCAAATCTATTTTGTGTATAAAACGTATTAAATAAAAAGATAATTTAAGAATAATGCAGATTACATGTGTGGGCAATGCAAGGACCTTTTACCTCAAAATCTAGGTTGTGAACCCTTTCTGCTTGTGCTTTTTTCAATCTTTTCTTCTTTTTTTTTTTTTTTT